>MU391972.1:0-329557 GCA_022578705.1 Xylariaceae sp. FL1019 | reverse complement strand
AAATATTTTATTAAAATATTATTTTATTATATAAAATCTAAAATAATTTATTTTATTTTTTTTATTATAACGGCGAAAAAAAACTATATATTTTATAATTATATATATATAATTTGCTTAAAATAATTTATAATAAAAAGTATTATTTTAAACTAAAGTAAATAATATATAATTTAAACGGTTTTATAATTTACGGAATATTTAAATTATTTAAAAATTACGTAAAATAATGCCCGATATGTTTAAAAAACGTAATAAATAAATAAAAAAAACTCAAAGCATTATAATTAATAATAAAACTATTATAATTATATTATATTATCGTAATAGATTTTATAATTAGTTTGCCGAAAATAATTTTAAAAAATTTATTTTTCGTAATAAAAAGTTTTAACGTATATAATGCTTTATTAATATATATTTATATAATATCGAAAAAAACAATTTTAATATTAAAATACGTTAAATATATAGCGGAAATATAAAAACGATAATTAGCTAATTTATTATTATTATATAATTAAAAAATATTTATTAAAATTATTTTAAACAAAAGTCGAAAATTTTTATTTAATATATAGCAAACATTATAAATACGGCAAAAAATACAATTAATAATATCGATAGTTTATTATTTTTAAACTAATAAAATAAACGAAAAATAAAACTAAAACGTCGAAATTGCGATAAAATATTACGTTATTTTAAATTTAAAAATATTATAAAATAATATTTTATCGGCGTTATAATTTAATTTTAATAACTTTTACGTTTTAATTTTAAAATATTCTTTAAATAAATTTATTATTAAGTTTAAACCGAAAAAAGCGATTAATATTTTCGAGGTTTTAAAAAAATAAATAAACTTCGAACTTTAAAAACGATTATTTTAAAAAAAAGCAAAAACAGCTAAAATATTCGTAAATATAAACGTTAAAATTAAATACGATATATAAAAAAATCCTATTTAATTTAATATTAGTAATTAAATATATTTACGACTATATAAAGGTTATAACTTACTTAAAAAGCTTTTACGAAAATAATCGCTTTAAAAAACAAGGCCTTTTATTATATTAAATAAAATAAATAAATTTATATACGAATTAAATTTTTTACGCTATTAAAAATAAAATAAAGTTATATTAATAATTTATTTATTTCCGGCCTTGGACGAAAAAAACTTTTTTAGGCGAAAAAAGGTTTTTTTAAAAAAAATCTTTATAAAAAAAAATAACGAAAATTTATTTTCGTATAAAATAAAAAAATTTTTATTAAAAAAAGTTAATAAAATAAAAAAAAAACCGATATTAAAATATTTTATAAAATAAAAAAGTTATACCGATAAAAATAATTAATAATATTTAAAATTATTACTAATAAAAAACGCGTTATAATTAATCGAAAAATACGATAAAAAGTATAAATTTTCGGAAAAAAACTTAAAAATATTAAAATAAAAAAAAGCATTTGCTAAAAAACTAATTAATATAACCTTAAATATATTTACTAAAAATTAAAAAATCGTAAAAATAATGCTTAAAATAAATATAAAAATATAGTTAAAAAAAAATAACGCGAAATAAATTACTATAAAAAAAGCACGCTTAAAACTTTACTATATTAAATATTAACGCTTTATAAAACTTTAATAAAGCAAAAATTAATATTTTATTTTATAATAATTTTACAAACGTTATTTACTTATTTTAGCCTTTTTTTACGTTTTAATTTTTAACCTATTTAAAATAAACTATATTTTAATATTAAAGTTTTTACGTTTTTTATATTATAATTATTACTATATTATTAATACTGCGTTATTTACGCCGCGTTATTTACGCTGCGTTATTTACGCCGTAAACGTCGGACTTATAATATCGTTATTTTTTAATACGCTTTAATATTTTTATAATATAAAACGTAGTTTAAAAAAAACCTATATATATTATATAAAAAAGCTTTTTTTAAATTATTTTTTTAACGTTTAAAGCAAAAAACTTTTTTAAAAACATTTTTTAATTTACTAAAAACTATATATTAAAAACTAAAATACAATAATTAAAAGCTTTTTTTATTATTAATAAAACATTTTTTTAAATTACTTTTTTAACTTTTAAAATAAAAAACTTTTTTAAAAACATTTTTTAATTTACTAAAAACTATAATATAATAATTAAAAGGTTTTTTTATTATTTATATAATATTCCCTTATATACGTTTATTTTATATAAAATAATAAAAAATACTATTTAAAATAATAAAAAAGCAAAAAACGTAGCTATTAAAGAAATCCGGCAACTATATTTAAAATTATCGAATATATTAATTATAATATTATAAATTAAAAATATCTTAAAAATCGCTTAGGATTTTAGCGGCAAATTATAAATTAATAAAAAAATATATACTATATAAAAAAAAATAATTAAATAAAATAAATAATAAAAATTAATTAAAAAAATATTTTAAAGCATTTTAAAAATAAATATAAAAAAATTTTACTTTTACGTAAAAAAAAAAAAAAAAACCTATCGTAAAAACCGGATTATAGGCGAATATAATATTAATTTATATTAAATAAACAATAGCCTAAAAAACCACATTATTAAACTACTTAAACTATATTTAATACGATTAAAAATAAACGTAAAAACAATAATTAAATATTTAATAAAATTTTCTTTTTTATATTAGCTATTAAAACAAAAACTATACGTTAAAATATAGCAAATTTTATTTTAAATTAATAATATTTATATTATTAATTTATTTAAAATTACAAATAATACGCATTAAATAGTTTAAAAAAAAAAATTAAAAGCGTTAAAAATTTACAATAACGTAATTATAAAATTTAAAATATTATTATATAATATAAAAAAAGATTTATATCGTTACGGTTTAATATAATTAAATATATTAAAATTTTAAAAATAAATACCGCTATATTAAACAAAATATATAAAACGTTTAAATAAAACAGCTTTAATTTAATTTTTAAACTAATTAAAAATAACTAAAAATATAAAAATAATAAATAATAAAATAAAACTTAAAAACGTAAATATTAAAAATATTACATCGTTAAAAGCATTATTTAAAACTTTAAAAGTATTATTTAATATATTATTAAATATAAAGCAATTTATAAAGTTAATATCGTCGGAATTAATAATAATAAACTTATTTTTAAAAACGTTTTTAAATTTATCGAAAACAAACTTTTTTTTAAAGTTAATATTTATAAAAAATATATTCGATTTAAAATTTAAAAGTTTTTTAAACGTAAAAAGCTATTTTAATAAAAATATTAATATTAATAAATAATTAATTATAATTTAAAAATAAATATCGCAAATATATAAAACTATAAAAAAATTAAAAATTATAATAAATTTAAACTTTATAATTATTAAAAATTATATTAAAAAACTCCGAAATAGCTTTTTAAAAAAAATAAAAAAATAAATATTAATATAAAATTAAAAATTAAACAAAGTTTATTTAAAAATCTTCGTTAATAATAATAAAACATTCGTAAACTAATTAAAAAAGTATTTATAATAATAAAATATAATTTAAATATAACGAAAAAAAAAGTTAATATTGTTAATTATTAAAAAATTTTTTAAAATTTAATAAGCGTTTAATACGTAATACGTTATCGAAATTTTATTATTTTTTAATATTTCGGCATTTTTTAATATTTTAATAAATAATAATAATATATTTATAAAAAACTAAACGGTATTAAATAATAATTTTTTAATATTAAAATTATTATTATTATTATTTAATAACGATTTATTTAAAAACTTTAAATATATTAATTTAACCGAATAATTTAATTTATTACCGTCGAAAGCACGCTTTAAAAAAAAATTAAATACTTTTTAAATAAAATATAAAAAAAAAAAAAAACGATAATAATAATATTTAAAAAATCGTATAAATTTAAAAAACAGTTTTTAAAAAATACGTTATATAAAAAAAACTTATAAAAAACGGCATTATTTAAAAAAAACTTTTTAAAAACGGCATTATTTAAAAAAAACTTTATAACGATTTCGTTATTTAAAAAAAATTCTATAAAAATATTATTACTTAAAACAAACTTACCGAAAACTTTTAAAAAGCAATTTATAAAAAAGTTTTTAATAAAAATAGCTTTATTAAAAAAAACGTTTATTAATTTAGTTATATTTTTAAAAACTTTTTTTTTAAATTTATTAAAAAAAAATAATTACGTTAAAAGTTTTTTCGGCAAAATTACCCGCCGCTATTAATATACTACTATTATTAATAAAATTTATTACTTTATTTTTAAAAAAATCGGTATTTTATTTATAAAAAAGTCGGTATTTTATTTCTAAAGTAATCGGCGAAAACGCCGACTTTTTTATAATAAAAAATAATATAAAGCGAAGCCCTTTCGGAAAGCCTTTTTACTAAAAGCCCTTTTGCAAATATAGTCCTTTAAACCACACACTATTAATATTTAGTATCTCGTAGCTACACGTAGTGAATAAAACATGCCTTTTTCACTTTATAAAGCCTACTATAAAGTTAATATATTTAAAAGCAAACTAGTTAAAAAAAATGCTTTTAAGTTTATTTAAACACCGATATTTAAAGGGTAAAGTTATAACCTTATTAGCTAAATATTAAAATTCTTAGTATATTATTTTTATATATTACAAATATAAAAAAATAATTAAAAAAGCGGGAAAATAAGCGTATAAAGCGTATAGAATTAATTTTAACTAAGCCCGAAGGCCGCCTAAATAAACAAAAATATATATATATATAAACTATTAAAACGAAATATTAAAATAAAGCGGCTAAACGTTTAGCGAGCTTAAAAACGAAAACAGCAAGCTTTTAAAAGTCGTATAACGTTTATATTACGCGATTTTATTTTTTTTGCCGGCAAACTAGCGTTTTAATAAATATAAGTAAATAATACGCAGTTTTTTTTATATACCCGTTAATATATAAACTTAAAAAACAGGTTTTTAAGCTCGAAGTATATATTATTTCTTTATTAAAAAAAGCCGGGTTACTATAAATAGCCTTTTACGACGAAAAGTAATCCTTTACGATAAAGCTAAAATACTTCGGTTTATATACGATTAGTATATAAGTATTAATATAAAAATATAAAGCGTATATATATAATAACGTAAATATACCCGGAAATATAGTTTATATAGTAACGAATGCCGTCCGTATTATTAGGCTATAAAACGTAGCGATTTAAAAAGATATTTTTAAAAGCGGAACGTATATAACTAAAATAAAAAACCGTACGTAAAAAAAACAAGTTTTAATAAATACGTAAGCTTTATAATATTTATAACAAGCTCGAAAGTATTTACGGCAAATAGGTTTAAACAAGTACTAGTAGATTCGGTAATATATTTGCGTTTTTTTTTAGTTAAAAACGGGCTACCGGATTTATTATCGCTATTAAGTATTTGCAAATACGACGTTAGTTATTTTATATACGTAGTAAGCTTAATAATATTTATAGTAAAAGCATTTTTTCGATTACTATTAAACTAAATAATTTTAAATAAGGCTTTTTTTTAGGTTTATATTAATATATTATTAAATGTTCGAAAGTATTTTAAAGTACGTATTTTAATTAGGTTAGTAGCGGTTTTACGACTATTACGGCCGTAAAAACGAATATATAGGCCATTAAAAAAACGAACGCTTTAAAAGTATTAAATTAATATTTATAAGCTCGGTAAAGTATAAAAACTAAGTAGTATTTATAAAACTGCGAATAAAACGACAAAAAGGGATAATAAGCGTTATAATAGTTAACTTTAACGAAGTTAATAAACAACGACGAAATTACGTTTAACGCGATCGAATATAAAAGATTTATATTAAAAAAATTAAACGATTTTTTATTTAAGTTATTATCGTTACGGCCGCGGCGGCAACGACGAAAAGCGGAAATGTTAAAAGCAAACATTTATACGTATATTAATAATATTTAAATAATTAAAAAAGCTACGTAGGGATATTTACGTCGATAAAAATTTATTAATAACTTATTTTAATTATTACGAGGTTAATAAACGTATTTAAATATTACGTTAGCGTTTTTTTAAACGTAAAGGCGATTTATTTTATTAGCTCCGTATTAAAAAAAAAAAGGAAAAAAAGCGAATAAAGCTTACGGAAATAGTTTATTTATATCCGGTAAAAAGTACGCGGTAACGCATTACTAGTACCGAATAACGCTCTTTTTATTATTACGTTATAGTTCGTAATTACTTTATAATAACCGTATTAAAACAAAGACCTGTTTCGAATAAATATAACGGTTTTTCGGACTAATTAAAGTATAAAAAATAACGATTTACGCTTTAAATTATATATTAACGCAGTAAATTATTGCAATAACTATTTTTTTTGTTTAATAAAATATTTAGCTTTTAGCAAACAGTTAAAAAAGTATTTAATACGCGATAAAAGCATTAAAGTACTAATTAGGATTAATGCGGAAAAAACGACGCCGTTTTATTATTACGGTTATTTTTATATATATTTAAAGCTTTATAAATAGTCGTAAAGGCGTAAATAAGCTTTTGCGAAAACTTTATTTAAAAAGTATATTACGATTATAACCTATTTATTCGGTATGCTCTATAAAGCATAAAACCAGGGTTTTTATATATATATATAAACCGTAGTTTTTTTACTATTTATTTAGTAGTTAGTTGGAATTTTATCCTATTATTATTTACTCTATAAGCGTTTACAGCATTTCTTTAAATTCCCTCGATCAGCTCCATACCTCCGTAAAACATAAGTGTTCGGAACTTTTTACTGTGGCACCACTGCACCGTCACAAATAGACTCCATATATCTGCTTTGGGAGTCTGAAGAAGCCCCTGATTGATGGCAATCTCTGGTGCCATCCAATTTCGGGTCCCTATCCAGGTTTCGGGTTTTATCTCTCCAATCGTGTCGTGGCAGCGTCCAAAGCCTGCGAGAATAAAATGCGGTTCCATGACAGTGGAGCCCATCTTTAGAAGTATGTTGGCGGGCTTCAAGTCCCGGTGAACGAATGAAAAACCTGGATCGCCCGAAACTAGATAATCAAGAGCCTGTAGCATCTGGCGTAGAAGACTTCTTGTTTGCATGGTACGCCACATCTCTGGGTGGGAGTATACGAGGTCATCCACGTTCGTTCCGCAAAGCGGCATGAGAAATCGAACATCGTTGTCTTGGATTTCTGGCAGAATATTGATGATATGAGGCTGGGTTGACATTATTAGACCCTTAACTTCAGAACATTTGATAAGTTTGTACTGATGTGAGTATGGTTTTGTAAGAACATCAACTCCCGGACAGCATATTTCTGTGTGCGATGCCAAAGATCTCTTTCTCTCCTCTTTGACGGGCACCGTCGCTGGGTTTCAAGGCAAAGTACCGTTTAGGAAGCTCAACTTCTTGTACCTTGTAAACGATACCGAAACCTCCTTCTCCTAGTTGATCTATGCATACTAGCTTATGATTGGCGAACTCGAAGACGGCTCCTGTTTGCAATGGCGTGTACGGATTATCTTGTTGGTGGGGCATCTTGGGAAAACACAGCGTATGAAGGCCCTAGCTAGCACGAATTGGCATTTCAGACCTTGCTTTTGTCATGCCAATCTCAGCAGAATTTCGGAACACGTGTCAATTTCTGTGAAGATGAAATAGAATGTTGAGACTCTTGTAGTGTGACTCTTCTTTCGTCCACGCTTGGTATTGATCAGGCAATGTCGGGTACGTATAGGCGGAGGACAAAGAACCAAGCGTTGAGGCTACCAGAGACAGACTAGTAACGAGAGGGACGCTTTGCAGACAATACACGCCGCAGCACCATCGTTAGAAAGCGACGATGTATAAAAGAATACTGAGAGTCAGAGGATTTGAGAAAGGTATCAAAGACTCTTGTAATCATTTTCAGTGATTTAGCAATATACATGATGACATGATGACACCATCTGTCAAGTCAAAAGGGAGTTTTGGACATGATACAAAGAATCTGACCACACAATGAAGTCAAATGAGGACCACTCAGGATGAATTTAACATTGAGGTGAAAGATCGCTTTCCATCAAACATGCTGCAAACGGTCAAATCTTGCCAACTCATATAGTCAGCAGTTTTCCGATCGATGGCTAATACGAACTCAACTGATTCGAAGTTGAAGTGAACTTTACTGTCGTCCCGCTACAATCAAATATAGCACATAGCAATGTCCAAACGCAAGCTCCCTGAGGGCTGGGAGGGCGATCCCCCAGAGCACGAAACGGAAACCTGGAATGAACGGGATTCAAGAGACGCAAGAGCGGCATATTTCCTTGCTACCCGTCCTAGTCAAATATTCATACACTACGTTGCCAAGGACCTACGCGATAAAGTCAAAGCAGATCCAAGCCTACCACAATTAAGTATGTCAATATTGTATCTCGTGTAATTACCCCATGTGCGAGACTGACGGTGAAGCAGTAAAGGACATCGATGCGAAAACCTTGTCGAGGATGAGGAAAACATCTGTCTTAAATGTTCAGAACTCGTGGAACGAGCGAGGCATATGGAACAAGTCATGGAACGATGGTTTCTTCAAGTCGGCCCTCAAAGGATTGGCTATCTATCCACTTGCTACAAACAGTGCTGACGAATGGAAACCCGCGAAGGGTTCACGAAGAAAAGCCTCGCGTCCTTTAGAGATGTTCCTGGCACAACTCAAACATGAACTTTCTCTCAATTCCCACGATGGTTCGGGTGTACATGAACAGAAGAATATAAGCACAATCATATGCAATAGGATAAAAAGGCAATGGAAGGCATGGGGCATCTGGGAAGATGAATGGGGAGACCTGCCTGGCCTGAAATGGCGACACCAATACAACCTATGGGGCTTTCTGAAAGAAACTAATTGGGTCCGACAAATTGATTTGATCCCTGTTCCGGAAGGTATAGGCCCGTCTAGAGAAAGCTTCAACAGGACAGTGTGTGGACCTGAAGATCATATACAATGTCTGCTGGAACAGGAAGAGACGTATCAGTACGCAAAGAAAATTCTCGAGGAAAGGCAACAGCGTACAGGCGAGCGTGAGCTTCGGAAAGATTGGAATGATCCTGATTTGAGTCAGAGGTATCATGAGTGGACCTACGCCGGCGAGCCATCCTATAGAGCCGCGGATGATATTAAAGACTGGAACTTTCATCCAGATGTTGAGTAGATCTCTCTTTCTTATGGCTGCATAGCCGTAGTAAGCATCACAGATATGTTCAACTACCGTAGCCATCAAAGCTATGAAGGGTTACAGGTTTTTTCTGCTAGCCTACGAATACGAAGGGAATCTCTGCAAACTCCAAGTCTGGGGATTTTGTCAACTAGCTTCACTCCTCTTATGAAAGCGATTTTTTCTACATATGCAGGGATTTATTTTTCTTTTAGCAAGTTTGAAATTCCGACCTCGGTACTGATCACCTTGGGAGCTTGTCATTGGAATTTCAAAGTCGCGTATAATATGCTTGCCTGTTCTAAGCCTGTATAATTTACATTGTACTTGTTATTGGTTTCACCCAGAGAAGTTTGGCTTCTGGTCTCCCATTATGGGACCGTGCTAGGTGCAATATGAAACAGCGCATCCTCGACGTCGTGGTTGAGGTGCCTTAGACCCTTTCGTGTAACGCTACAATGCGACATACCAAAGTCATAATTGCGGTGATGGGTTTAACAGATATGAAACCTGGACCTTGGCGGACAATAGGAGCGAGTGGTGGTGCTCGAGCTCCGATTCCACCATGGGATTCGATTAGTGGAAAACCAGCCTTTGTGAATAGGATTTATGAGCACTGTCATCGATAATCCTCAACGAGCGCTATGTTACTTAAATATACCTGGGTAAGAATTTTCGCAGGATGAAGTTGTTGTCTCCATCACCCAGAAATGCAGCTTTGTTGAATTCGTTGCTGTAATCCATTACTACAGCCTATATAGACCTGTGGTGCGCGTGCGCGAAAGCTATCTGGGATATGAGATGAAACGATATTTTCAGGCACTGGTCGAGCCTCAACGATAATGAATACGAAACCCGATAAATACCCCGTCATCCGGAGCAGCGGCGTACAGTACACTGTCACTCTCCAAGATCCATCTCAGAGTCGGAGAGCAAAATATCCGCATTGACAACCGTACCCATCAGGAGTCGTATCTTCGCCGCTTGTGTCGAATATCATCCGTGGCTTTCTGCGTGTCAAGATCGTTGTCTCTTAGGCGTTTCTGAAATCTGGAAATAGAGTACAGCACGTCGCGAACATTGCGGGAGCCATTTTTTAGCTCCCGTCCGGCTTCCTGCGAAGGTGATTCATAGATTTTTGTGGTAGGGGCATAGATAGACCCGCTAGGCAACTGATTGCTCCCTAACGGAGGACTCTTAGCTACCGTAGTGTAAGCAGAGCCACTGACGTATTCAGGTCGGTTTGGTTGTCGACGATTGCGTAACGGTCGGTCGTTTCGATTACGATCGAATGTCATCTGGTCCAAAGCTTCCGTGACTGGACTTACTGAGTCCAGTGAATCTTCCAGTGCATTTTTACCGTCTTTGTAAAGCTGGAACCAGAGATCATAGTCGCTTGGATTAAAAGGTTCGACTTCGCTGGAAGGTGTTGTCATTCCCTCGCCCTCGAAGAATTGGACAAGCAATTGGGCGGCAGAGGGGCGTAGAACTGGGTTCCATATGCTCATCGATCGCAAACTCCTGAGGTAATCATCATCATCCGAGAACAGGTCCAGATATTCAACTACCGCTTCGTACCAATCCTCCTGATGCAACCCACGACTATCCGCCATGAGCAACTGAAATGCCTTGCTGTGACACCACTGCAAAGTCACAAACAGACTGTAGATGTCTACTTTCGGGGTCTGAGAATGGCGACTTCTGATCGCTATCTCCGGGGCAGTATACCAGAACGTTCCTATCTGGGTTGTGGCACGTGTATCCAAGCGACAGATTCCAAAATCTGCAAGCAGAAACTGGGGGTTGTCGATTGTCGAACCTTCCGCCAAAAGTATGTTCTCAGGTTTCAGGTCGCGGTGGATGTAAACTTTTTTCGGGTTACCTGCAGCCATATAATCGAGAGCCATCAACATTTGGTGGAAAACTTGTTCATCCTGGTAACCGGACCATTTTGCTTGATGTTCTGTGACGAACTGTAAAAGGCTCATAGGACAAAGCGGCATGAGAAATCGGACATCTTCTTTCTCTAGGTTGGAAAGTATGTTGATAATATGAGGCTAGAGTAAAATGATTAGATCATCTCGCCATCGGCATAAGAGGCAGGTGTATACTGACATGAGAATGTTCTTGTAAGAAGTCTACCTCTCGTCTTGCATATTCAAGGTTATTATCCCATCTCCATGCCTCGTTTTTGTCTTTCGGACGCGGCTTAGGCGTTTTCAGAGCGTAAAATTTCTCAGGGCGGTTCACTTCTTGGACCTTATAGACAACTCCATATCCACCAGATCCTAGCCGTCGTTTGCATATGAGGTCCCGACCGGCAAAGTTGAAACGGGCCCCTGGTGGTAGCTTCTTGTAGTCCATGTCTTCGTAGTTAAAACAACGACATCAAGGGTGTTCCGCAGCCCAGTCTGAGTCTTTGAGAGAGATGTTAAATGCTCACGGATTTGAATATGGTTTTCGGTACTTGATTCTTAGACAGGGGATGGGCGTTTTTGTATTGGAAGTAGTTCTTTCAAATTTCTTTCAAGTACAGCTACGAGCACTTTGTGGTTGCATGGTAATTGATGACGCGAGGACTTGAGATGGAAGAAAGGGACGAGAGGCCTTGTCGGAACTCTTTTGTTAAAGCCATCGAGCCGTAGCTACACTAAGTGATGACGGAGATACGGTACAAGATCGATGATAGACAAAGAAACATTTGAAGAGGGTTCCACAGGGAGAGGCTCAAGTTTCTGAGTAACTGGCATTGATGACCCGTATATTGCTTTGTTTGGAGAGCACGGAAGTTGTGAAGAAGATCGTATGATGGTTCAGATTGGGCGACAAAGGACGTCGGAACAAAAAGGATCGTTACAACTGATACTAAACCCAAGGTCATAGAAAATAGCTATCTACGAAGGACAATGGATGGACTTGACCCTCACTCTACATAAGCCGAAAACGGTAGATCCTTCTTGACTTTAAAACCCAGACCCCTCATATTAAATATGGTCCAGGAGTGAATGAAAGTCCTAATCTTACCGACTTTCGACCAGTCAATAACCCAGCAACTGATTTAAGCCAACTGCAGACCCAGAGATGTCGCGAGAAGAAGATCTTTCAAACGATGCTTCTGAGACTGAGTATGATATCGACTACCAGGCAGAAGCTAGATCGAAGCCGGCGAGAATACGTTATTTTTGGGCTACTCGTCCTAGTCAGATATTCATACACCATGCTGCCAAACATTTGCGTGAGCGACTCAGCGATCAATCGGAAGAGTCACAATCAGGTAACTCAGAAGCAAATGCGTCAACTTGTTAAGTGCTAACGGCATGAGATCTAGTTAAAGAACTAGAAACAAGCACTCTATCGAAGCTAAGAAAGGTCTCAGTATTGGCTGTCAAACGACAGTGGGTCAAGGATGGCATATGGGACAAGGCGTGGGATGATATGCTCTTGCAGCCAGCTTTCCAGGGGTTCGCCGCTCCCTCCGAACCTAAGGGTACATGGGATGAATGGAGACATGTCAAAGATGCCCGATGCACTGGGTCACGCCCTTTGGACATGTTCCTTTCTCAGCTTACTCACGAACTTCGTAAAGCTCAAATAGAGTCTGAGTCAGATTCGACTGGAGCCCCACAAGATATCTCCAGTGTCATTTACAACAGAATCAAAAACGAATGGATTGCTTGGGGAATCTGGACAAACGAATGGGGAGTTTTACCGGGGCTGAAATGGAGACACGAAAGCAGCTTCGGAGACTTTATGAAGGGGAGTAACTGGCGAACGCCGATTCGGTCAATTCCTGTTCCACCAGGTATGAGACCCTCTCCAGCACTCGTGGCCCATACTATGGACCGGTATCAATTCAAAGAGTACGAATTGAAGATGGATGCTATCTGGCGGTATCAGAAAAGGGTGTTTGAGGAAAGGCAACGTGAGGCAGGAGAGAGTAAGATGAGAACCGAGTGGAATGACCCCGATTTGAGTCAACGTTATCACGAATGGAGCTACAAGAACTAGCTGCCAGCCCACGAGTTTACTTTCGGAGTATCTCGATAGAAGTAGTCTTAGATTGCGCTACGCATGTATAATTCGTATCAGGTTCAAAGGTCTAGACGGTGTACACGCGCGAGTTGTCCGAGCGAAAACATTGGCTGCCGAGATCAGGTGTGGGCTCCTCCTATTTGCATATGGCGATGAGCGTTCAATGCGTACGTATCAAGGTGCTCTACTCTTTTTGACAGTGGTGAACTTCCTTGTGCAATAAGTTGGGGTTATGTAGATTTAAACCTATTCGCAAACTCTTCTCTTATGTATAAAGTCCAGCATCCATCATGAAGCGATACTCTAACAATGGTATGCCAGGGATAGGGTTAACAGCAAGCCTTCCCTGGTGAGTTATTCGCTGATACCGAAGACATGATTTGTACATTTGACAAGAAGTAAGAATAAAACTGTTGTCATAAATCAAGCGCACGTGGTGATTGTGACTGCCAGGGAAATGGACTGTAGTTACTATTTTGCTGGAACGAGGGACGACCATTGTTGATATACGTACTAATTGCAATACCATACTTTCCGACGGTCTGCTGCGTACTCAGGATTTGGGCAGTCAGCACGCCAGTATATCCTGAACCGGTGCTCTACCAGCTGTCTTGAAGAGCATGTATTTGGAGATGAAGGACGTCAGTTGTACTTTGTCCAAGTTGATATATGTTGGGTCTCGAATTTGGTGACTTTCCCACTCATCAATACACACTCATGCCTACATCTATCGCTCAGCAAGATTGGACGGCATTTTCATAACATCTTCTCAAGACGGCGAACAAGATCTCGGGTTGTACTTAGAGTATTACTTAGAGCATTGATTGTACTGAATACCTTCAACCTTACGATACTTGGTAAGAAGTGATAGAAAAGTGGCTACGTCGCACAATCATCGGATGATATTGAAAACCATCCGATCGGCATGTCGCTGCCTGAATGTTCCAAGTAAGGAAGGCCTTGCCCTTAACATCAATTTCTGCGGGATCATTTTATCGAGGGTTAAATCGTGTGTGGATTATGGTCAACAGGCCAGGATGTGCGCCTTCTTCTGCATGTCCCTTCATATACTCAGCGTCACTCATGAAAACCCTTCTACTACTATTTTGGCTGCCCATGGCTTCTGTGACCCCTCACTGGGCATACATGTTGCGATTTCCAGCCCAAGATACAAAGGGTGGCACAAACACGTTCGGGGTATTCTTTGATGATGTGAGTTCTTCCTGCGCCACGGGTATCTGAGACTACTTTGTACCTAAACATCACGAAAAGACCGAGGATAGCTCGCCATATGACCTGAGCGTGTGGTTTACTGAGAGTTTTGAGCCTGCATCGGACAGACCAGGCTCATTCCAGATATGGAAGCAACAGACGGGTCGGGAGCATGGCCTCACCTTTCTCATGGTTGACATGGATCAGCTGGACGTGGAAGATCTTGAGGATGCCTCGAATGTCGTCGAAGGTAAGCCTAAATGGAAACACTTACAATAGACTGCTTAGCATCATGGTCACCAGATCTGATAGGAAGAGAGCCGGCATTCCGACTGCGGCAGAACAATCGAGATGCTTACATCGCAGTCGAATGGCCGTGTATTTGCGGCGCACGTCGACCGCCTTTCCCGTTCTTCGAGCAAAAGATCGGACTCCCTACCGCAATTCCCAATCATGGAGTATGGCATGACCCTAACGAGTGTGCTCACTCCGAAACATTTTCACCTCCCGAGCTCTTTAGCGGAGCGAATGAGACCTTCGGATATACCCCTGAGGTCCAGCCTGCGTTCGTGCCTTCAGCAGAAGCTGTTATCAGACCGCAATTTACGAGCGTAGCTTCATCTGCACCTTTTGGTCCAACTGCAGAAGCTGCGAGCTCTACATACGCACCCGAGGCGGCGGTTGCGGCTGCCCCGACGGGCAAAATCAGTTTCGCGCCTCGATTCCATCATGGCATCGTGGATGAACCAGCGTACAAGGTAGCAATACCTGCCTCGCCATATCAAGCTATACAGCCTGCGCCTCTATATTTCTCTGTTGAGATACCCGCTGCGTTCGTCACTTCTGCTTCCGCAGCCGCTCTACCTTTGCACGGTGTGTTGATTTCACCAAGTTTGGCAAATTTGGCCCAATCCTACATGGCGTCTACGTATATCGCGCCCTTCGGTCTTGCAGATATAACTCTGGCGACTGAGGCGTTTCTGAGACCTCAAGAGCGCTTTAGATGGGGTTGAGTAGTACCGTACAGTCGCAAATGGGTAATATACGGGGAGAACGAAGAACACACATCTGGCCGGATGTCAGGTTATTGAAAACTACACACAGCCCTTTCTATACCAAATACAACGAATATGAATATAAGGGATGAGGGGTTACCCGGAATTTGCACGTGGTCTTACTCGTACCCACTTCCGCAATCTGGTTGTAGCATCGAGGAAGATCGTAGGGTTCTGCTGCTCCGGCTCAGACACGAGGCTCTCATGCTTCGGCATTGGATGTGGGGTGAAATATGAAGGTATACGATCGTTAGGAGTTTCATCTCGTATTTAGCCTGGTGCAGCATCATGAGACCCATTGACATGGGATGAGGAGCTTTCTACATGAAGGGAATGGCCAGCTCCGTTGTTCAGGAATTAAGGTATGGATGGGGAAGTGTTGCGGTTTTCTTTCCGGCGTCGTTCAAGTTTCTAATAATATATGTCTTTCCGAAGTTCTCTTGATATCATACTAGCAATTCATCAGTTGCTGTAGTAACTCAACAATGCAACTTGCAGTTCGGTGAACGGGTGCCGTCAAACTTTTTCGCTGCAATGCTGCCAACGACGTCTTCGACCCAAACAGTGTTTTTGTACAAGGTGGCTAGGGTTAACAGATGGATGAGTCTCGTGATGAGCTATTCGAAATATGATTACATCTTTGTCTTCTCTAATAAGGAACGTATTGTGCGATGATAGATGGATTCCTGATAGCTTTCAGCGCGACATAGACACGATCCCGGTTGAGGTGCCGATTGAGTACAATGAAAACAGGGAGGAACGCTTTCAAACGGTAGCTTATATCGTCTCAGCGACCAGTCCATCTTTGCGCCGAGCGCCGACAAAGTCCAGACAGGCTTCCGGAGGGCCGAGCTGTTCATTGTCAGTAACGATGGCAAGGATGCCTCCACCACGGGCGTTAAGACGCTTCATTTCAGAGTGAGGAAGGACATTGCGAAACCATTGAACCTGAGTCACGAGTACTTTAACACGAATCAATTCGTCTTGAAGACGGCACTATACTCGGTGCCGTTACGACAGTTTCGAATACACTACAGCTCGTAGGCAATGTCAACGATAGCCTGGTACAGACTTTATTCGGTACACTTTTCACTGTGGGAGTGTTCCACAGCTTCGCCGTGACACTCGAGTTTGATGTTCTGTGAGTTCTAGACCGCGAGATTTGAATTTCTTGATGAACCACAGCTTGCGGCATGGGACACAATACCCCGCCGGTCTTTTACTGGCAAACGAAGACGCCCTATTCGCACAGACAGAAGAAGCCTCCGCCAACGACGTTAGTGGGCAAGGCCAATTCAATTTCGGGGTGCTGAAGAAGGGTCCGAATAGAGGCGATGACATTGTTACGAATGGAGAACAAGAGTCGGGCATCAACGAGGGTATCATCTTCGGTGGTCTTCTCGAAGAAGACAGCTCCGTAGGTCGTGTCAGCTTATCAACATAAAGACAGTGTCATGACACTATTTCTGAAAGCCACCCGAGCATCTTGCCCACGCCTGATCCGCACCATGGGCCGCTTGGGAGCCGGACAAAACGTGAAACAGAGGGGGCAGGAAATGTGCTTCTATTTAATGCGAGTTGTCATCAGCTCTCGTGAATATTTTCACCCACTTTGGCCGTCTCGGCCGTGGCCCGTCACCCGCCTCTTCTTTTACGCTTTGCCATCTGGTCGGGTTTTAGTGAGTCTAGCTGACAGGGGAACTCTTCCGTAGACCCTGTTTGCCCTGAAGATCCTAGCCTAGGCCCTGTCTGATGCTGACACGCGAGCTGCGGTCCGAGCTCTTGGCGGATCTGGTGATCTCCGGTGGGTTCTTTTTGCTTCTTCGAGCGCTGGCGCGCTGGGTCCCGCGGGTAGACGTGCATGATGGTGATGCCGGTCGCAGCACATGTCGGCAGTGAGTTAGTAGGATGTTTTGATATGGAGAGGGACGATGAGGACAGTATCCGGTTTGAAGGTTGGAAGAAATAGTGAGCTTAAGAGGTTTATTAATCCAAAGACAATAAAGCTGTGATGGTGAAAATCTGTATTTCTTCTCTACCGTCACATCCTGACCCTTGTCATCGCCCGTTGGCTCCATCGTTCGTTATTCGCCCTGTCGCGGGTGGCTGGCGCAACGCAGCCCAACCACCGTCACAACGACGATGCATCACGACCATCCCGCCACGCACAATATGCCATTTGTCTTAAAACCCTGTGGGCGCCTGATATCGGAGCCACCATGCATTTACACCTGCAGATATCTTGTGCTGTGAAACCAATTGATTGACATTTCCGAAGCGGAGGAGATTTTCATCGTTGGTTTCTATTCGGTCGTACAGTACACAGAGCTAACTAAACATGAGTCTCGGCTTTGACAATGTTGAGCCCAATCGTAAGTCTGAGACCTTTGAGACAAAGCCATGCAATTCACACAGCTATAGACTGTGAGGTGTCAGAAACTGATCCTTTCAATTTCTTGCCGTAGGATACCAGAGACATAACACATCTAGCAATACTTCAACGACAAGGAGCTCACCACCACCAACCGCCTCGCAGACAACTGTTGTTCTCGGTCGGCAGCCCGATATCTCAACATCAACATCTCAGATGACGGTGGTACCGTATGCGCCATCGCCGCCCTATGCCCCGACATACAATTCAGTCCCATCCAACGAAGAGATCTACGGCCCGGAGCGATACTCGGGCCACTACCACCATGCTCCCATTCCCAATCTCACATCCGCCGCTTCGACGCCTGCGCCATCTGTACAATTTAATCCGGCAGCCTTCATGGCCGGAAACCGATCAGATCCGTTGGCACAGAGAGACTTCAAGGACGAGCTCACGAGAGCTGCGGGAGTAGTTACGCCCGGAGTATCTGACACTCCTTACATTCAATACGCACTTGAAGCCTTAACACGCCGTTCCAGAGATGCTCGGGGGATATCGGGTAATACATCTTCGGATAGCGATGACGCACCGATCCCAAGACACCAGATTATTCCTCAATTCACCGTCAATGTCGCCAGACCGCCGGCTGTTCATCAACCTCCGGTTGCTGTCCATCACGATGCGGACATAGAGGACGAAGAGAGCATTCCGGAGCATTGGCCACTGCCTCCATCAACCACCAATATCCTGGACGCAGATCAACGACCCAAACCTAGTGATGAAGAAGCTCTGGTAACAAACCGCCCTGTGACCGAGCCGGAACCAGAACCACAATCAGAACCGGAACCAGAACGTCGAAACTATTTCAGGGAGAGGGCAGACCGAAACTTCGAGTATGTCAAACAGTTAGTCTGGGGCCCTCACAAGGTCACCGTCAATCAAAGCCCGCCGAGGACGGTTGATCTCTGGCGAGCGCAACCAGACACCTTTACAAAGCAGGATCTCAAATCTTGGAGATACGCACAACGGCCATCCACACTAACCTACAAACCCTTCATCTTACGCACCCCTTCGCTCCTACTGTTCCTGCTGCTCTGTACATTAATGATAACTGCCTTGATTTTCTCTGCTGTCTATTCCAACCGCAACACCGGATTCACGACATACAACCACTCCATTTACGGCGGGCAGTATTTTCTGTTCAGAGTGTTACCTCAACTGCTCGGCGCTCTGCTGCTCATTTACGCGCAATGCGTCATCGCGGCTGTTTTCCGCGTATACCCTCTCTCCGCAATGGCTTCCAACGACCGGAACGAGCGACGAAATGCTGTTTTCCTGCCACTATACCCCAAGTCGTTTATTTGGCCACAGCTTTCGGGCCCTTGGCCTGTTTGGATACCCACATTTGTCGTCTGGCTGCTGAACTTTACGATCCCTCTCCTGAGCAGTCTGTTTACCGTCGAGCTCGTCGACGGTATCTGGACGTGGTCAACGGTCCAGGGCGTGGCGTGGACGCTGGTGGCTGTCTACGTGGTCTTTCTTTTTACCATTGTTGTAGTACTGATCTACTGGCGACAACGCAAGACCGGGATGATGGACAGGTGGGAGATCCGGAGTCTCGCGGACATCATCTATCTCGTGGCGCAAAGCAACTCACTCCCGCAGTATCGCGGGCTGGAGACAGCAGCTTCGCGCAAGGAAATGAGGGATGTACTTGACGGCACAGCTGAGAGGCTTGGATACTGGACTACTCCTGAAGTCCCCGAGAATGCCGTGTTCTGGAGCTTTGGCGTACCCACCACTGAGACGGATATCGAGACGGAGAAGAGGGAGAGAGGGCATCAAGCTACCGGACGGAAGGAAATGCGCTCTTCAGAGCTCACTGATGTCGAGAAGCAGGCGGAGCCGTACGCGGTGCGATCCCGCTATCTCCCTTGGTGTTTCCGCGACGGTCAGATCATCTTCTTCGCCGTGGCCGGGACGATACTCCTTATTGCGCTACTCGTGGTGTCCTTCGTTCCCGCAACGGATATTCGTGGTGGCTTCCTCCCGGATCTGTCTGCAGCCCCGACGGCAGGGTCTTTTTCCTCGGCCGACTTCCTATACTCCTTTCTCCCCTCACTGCTCGGGCTCATTCTGTTCCTTGGTTTTCAGTCCCTGGATCTTACACTTCGAATTCTGGCGCCATGGGGAGAATTGGCACGAGACGAAGGGTCTCGTGCCGAGACCTCGCTTTTCTTGGATTATGCTGCGTGTTTGCCATGGCAAGTCACTTACAAAGCGCTCAAGAACAGACACTGGCGCGTAGCATTTATCACGTTTCTCTCGCCGCTCTTCATCTTGATACCGGTACTCAGCGGCGGTGTCTTCATGGCTCTGACCTCTGACACTAGGGTAGTACGCGTGTACCCCAACGTCGTTATCTTCAGCCTCATCCTGGCCCTTTTGCTTTTCTACCTCGGCGGGCTGGTCAGTCTCATCCCGAACCGGAAGCGCTTTCGCCTACCGCACGCCGTGACGTGTCTCGCGGAGGTTCTGAGTTTCTGCTGCAACGAGCAATTGCGCACGGACGAGGCTTTTGAGCAGAAGAAGGGTTTTCTTGCACGTAGCCAGCTGAAAGCATCTCTTGGTTGCGGCAAGGACTGGCATCGACAGGGTCGCTGGACTTTCGGCAGTGGCTTGAATAATGAGGAGAGACTAGGCATCAAGCATCTCGCCAAGTTCACGGTGAATAGCAAGAAGCTGAAGCAGTATGATCGACTTGTCCGTGGGAAGCCCATTTCTGGCCCCCTTCCTCCTCAGGACAGTACATCATTGTTCGGCCATTAGTTTGAAGCGTATTCGGGGAGGGTTCGCGATTGGCGGCCCGTAGGTTTCGCCATTTGAAGAGATGTTATTGAGTCTGCATGGCTTGACGAGTTGGGGACGATGTAAAAACACTTGATGCACATAACGGCATATGGGACATGCTTTACGGGTAATGGGCAATGGTTCTAACGGTTTATGGGAATTGGGATATGGAATAAGGAGTTATGACGGTTTGGCTCTGAGTTGGCTTACAGGACAATGACGCGATCAGTCATGAGACATGAGGTTATGGCGTTACGAGATACGGATTAGAAATGAAGCACTCGTGTGCATGCGGTATGTAATTGAATATACAAAACCTCCGAGACGACAACGGAGGTTATGAGGTGGCGTGGAATCCCTCTGGCTACGCCCTACCAATGGTCATTGCATAACAAACAAGCCTGTCTCATATCATGCGCACGACGATACCGGTGATCTGGTGTAGGTTGCCACCCGCTTATTACCCGCCTTGTTAGAAAAATCTCCTCGAGTCATCCCACTCCTGGCAACCAGTCGAGCTAATCTGTATTCCTCATCCCCACCGATCAGGAGATTGCGGCGGCCGGTTACAGCTCAACACTTACCACTTTGAGGAGATTGGTAATTGCAAGAACCTGGGTGAGGATTACGGGTGAGTCAATAACGTCGCGGATATGCCAGTCTCGCCAGTTCCGAGCAGAGGTATTCGCACGAGGTAAGGCCGCGTTGGCCGGGGGGTACCGGAGGGCGGCGAGGCGACAGCAGCAACCAGCGGTTGAGAAGCAGATCTTTTCGAGGTACACCTCACCCCACCATGACGCCGTGCGTTTGCCCGTAGCGTGGTAGTATGCAGTGCTATGCGCGCAGCAACGCGATGGACTCCGTAGCCCGGCGCCCGCCAAGCTGCACGCCTGAGCATACGTTCATGGAACAGGCCCTCGCAGACCCCTCGGGCCCCTCCTAGGCGGCTTGACGTTGCTTGGCTCCGTCTGAGGCATTGCGTCGCTGTCGATGCTACATGTAAACTTATAGGTATGGTAGGTGCTAGTGGTTTCCCTGCGCATTGATTGATGAGCTGCATGCCCACTTCCATTACCTTAGGTACTTCCAGCGACCTCCAGCTCCATCAGGAGGTAGCCGCGCTATCTTTGCTGGGAGACACTGCCTCGACTGCCCCTCTTTAGACACGGGCAAGCAGACAGCCCACCTTGTTGGTCAGCCCGTTACCCCTCCAAAATCCCTCAACAACATTACATAAAGTACCCCTCCCTTTTTCATCATTGCATCTGAAAAGCTTCGTACTCCCCATCCTCACCTCCATCAAGCAAACCAACCTATTCACCCTCGACTATCTTCTCTCACCAGAAGAATCTCATCAGTCCTATCAAACCCCTATCATAACTACCATCACCAACATGGCTATCAAGCTTGGCATCAACGGTTTCGGTCGTATTGGCCGTCTCGTCCTCCGCGTTGCTCTCGAGCGCAGCGACGTCGAGGTCGTTGCTGTCAACGATCCCTTCATTGACACCGACTATGCCGCCTACATGCTCAAGTACGACTCCACCCACGGCCAGTACAAGGGCACCGTCACCAAGGAGGGCAGCAACAAGCTTGTTGTCGATGGCAAGGCCATCTCCTTCTACGGCGAGCGTGACCCCTCTGCCATCCCCTGGTCCGAGTCCGGTAAGCAATCTCTTTTCCTCCCCTGGCTCTCCTATCCATTATCTTTGTCGATATAACCATCCACCATGACGTATATGGATCACAGCAAAGCGAACATACCATATTGTTTATCTAGACAATCTGCTAACTCATTGATCTTGCAGGCGCTGAGTACGTTGTCGAGTCCACTGGTGTCTTCACCACCAAGGACAAGGCCTCTGCTCACTTGAAGGGTGGCGCCAAGAAGGTCGTCATCTCGGTATGTCCACCCCTAACTTGCATACATCAATTTCATCACTATTGCGATCCAGCAAACACTAACATGCTTTATTCTCTCATCAGGCCCCCTCTGCCGACGCTCCCATGTTCGTCGTCGGTGTTAACGAGGACAAGTACACGTCCGACATTGACGTTCTCTCCAATGCCTCTTGCACCACCAACTGCTTGGCTCCTCTCGCCAAGGTCATCCACGAGAAGTACGGTCTCGAGGAGGGTCTCATGACCACCATCCACTCTTACACTGCTACCCAGAAGACCGTCGACGGTCCCTCCGGCAAGGACTGGAGAGGTGGCCGTGCTGCCGCCACCAACATCATTCCCTCTTCCACCGGTGCCGCCAAGGCCGTCGGTAAGGTCATCCCCGAGCTCAACGGCAAGCTCACCGGTATGTCCATGCGTGTGCCCACCTCCAACGTCTCCGTTGTCGACTTGACTTGCCGCCTCAAGACCGGCGCCAGCTACGAGGACATCAAGAAGACCATCAAGGCTGCCTCCGAGGGCCAGCTCAAGGGAATCCTTGCCTACACCGAAGACGACATCGTCTCCAGCGATCTCAACGGCGACAAGCACTCTTCCATCTTCGATGCCAAGGCCGGTATCTCCCTCAACGACAACTTCGTCAAGCTCGTCTCCTGGTACGACAACGAGATTGGTTACTCCAACCGTGTCATTGACCTCATTGCCCACGTTGCCAAGTCCTCCGCATGACTGGAGCCAAGATTGTAGACTTAACCCCGTCTCAACATCACTGGATGTTGATGTTTGGTAATTAGTCTTGAAGAAGAAGGAATGGGCCACTAGTAAACAATATGTGATCACCGCGCTCAAATCGACTGAATTGGTAGAGAGCCTCTTGTAACCTTTAGTCTGGTGTGGCTGTTGATAATAATGAAAAAAATCCTGATGATCAAATACCTTATTGTTTCGATTGCAAGCAATGAAGTCTACAAGCTGCATCCAGCTCAAGTAAATATCTCGTCATGGTTGACTCATCAGTCCCAATGAAGCTTTGGCTCGCTTTGGTTTTCTGAAACATGTCTTAGACAGTCCACACGTGAGACACGCCTTGCCCTGGAATACGGACATTCTCGAACTGAACGGAGCATCTTCAAGAGTTGACATTTAGCCGGCAAGTGCTACGCGTCCGGGTCAAGAGTCGGACTAAGACGGGTTGGCGGCTGGTCTAGGCTCCTGCATCCGACCTCAAGATAGACTATTTAAGAGTGGAAGGGGGAGAGCCCCATTTTCTCCATTTTCCCCAACCAGTGGAGAGCCATGGGGTAAGTAGGCCGCGTTCGAGATCTAGTAGGCGCAGGCGAGGTACGTGTATGCACGATCCGGAAGGGAACGGACGCTAAGGGGGTGTGTACCGGGTGAGTTTGGGGTGGAACGGTTAGTGTAGTATCGATAGTAGTTGGCTTCGGAAGAGAGTCATGGACCGAGGTTGATGAGTTGGACGGCTCAGCCCTACGGTTCGGGATGTTAGAGGGTGTTAGGGTTCCGATATGTTCCGGTGGAGTGCGGATGTGTGGATGGGTATGGAGTATGGGGATGGAACGGGATGGATGGGGTTTCCGGATGACTCCGATTAGGAGTCGGATATTGAGTCGGAGGGTCCGAGTGTGTTGTGTGTTTTCGATGGGTTATGGGTTCTTGGTGGGTTCTTGATGGGTTGTGGAAGGGTGGTTAGATGTAAAGAGGTACGAGGGCGGTAGTGGGAGACTCGAGATGGGAGATTGGGATGGGGGGTTATTTATTCACGATACCGAAATTGGTGGTTTTGCCTTTATAAGCGGCTGGGCTTAGACGGCGTGTCAATATTTAGATCTATGTAGTTAGAGATTAGAAGAAAAACTGCTCTTCTGGAGCTAGGAGATACTATATGTTGTATAAAATCTATGACTGCATTGACATAATTACTATCCTCGGCACCTCGTCATATCATAGCACATCAAGGCGCTCCAAGGTTGTACGAGCAGTTCTGGAACGAAGTAGCTGGTCGTCGTGATGTTGCGGCTTATCACAACGTCATCTGGGTCACGAGTATTCCAAACTCTCAAGCAACTGGATAAACGCGAGGACGCCCTTGACCAAATGAACTTTTCCCAGGCTCGCAAAGAGCGACAACACATTGATCGTCGAGAATCGATCGCCTTTCGATATCGTCCAATATCATAATGGCCCAAGCAGAGCAGGCATGTCCTTTATCCATCTTCTGGCAGTTCCGAAAGCGGGCATCTCGATGGTGAAGCACTTGACAAATTGAACGTCTCCATAATCGATGAAATGATCGCGCTCCTCGAAGAGTCGCAGGCAAAATCCGAGGTACGTAAATTTATCTTAGTGCATCAGAAAGCTGCTATCGAGCGACAGAACGAGGCTAACCCGGATGAAATGCCATACAAAGCTGTCCTTGAACAATTTGCCGAGCTAGAAGTGAAAGCTGATGGCCTTAAACTAGGAGATTTCCTGTATGGTCTGCACTTATACCCAGATCAGAGCATCCCACACCTTCACCTCCACATCATTGATGGAACGTGGAGAGGAAAAAGGAAAAATCTCTATCATCTAGTTGCTAACACTCAGACAACTCGGACTTAGAGTTTGAAATGTTTTGAATATTATGTTCTGACCAAATTTTATAGAAAGGAAATTTTCTCTATCTTCTAGTTGCTGCGTACCTAAGTAACTAAGACTTAGACATTCTAAACTCTAAGTCTTAGTTACCTAAGTCTTAGTTACCTAGGTAGGCAACAACTAGATGATAGAGATTTTTTACCGGCGCGGCGGACCCTAGCCTGCTACCATTTCGCACCCCCACTTAATAGCCGCGAGTATAGCACGAACTAACATGATATGAAGACCAAAGATGCTTATGAGGTTCGCGATTATATCCTGAGTCTAGACTGTAGTTTTGCAGTATGATCTTTGGTAATGAAGGCCAGTGACAAGATAAGGGCCCATATCAAGCTATGGCTCCTGGCACAAGGCATTCTCGGCCGCCGCTCTTTCGATTGCACTGCTTCAAGTATATTAGAAAGCTTGCACAGATGTAGCATCAATTAGAAGTTTGTGCATGATTCATGTCAGCCTGTCCCTTATCTAGATGACGACGCAGCTTATGCTCGTGCTTCGCCCTCCCTCTGTTCTTTCACAGACATGCCTATCACTCTTTTGGATTTGTTGATGCGACTATTTCGCGTCACCATACCAACTTCCTTAGATGCCACTCCTATAAGTCATCCTGCTTCCAGGAGTATTGGGCCTTTCACCCATATCATGTCAACAAGCTAGAGTCCACACCCTTCAAGACAGTAGTTATCGTATGCCAAATCAGTACTTGTGGGACACCTCAGATCCTGAGAGACTGCTGCTCTTCTCGAGAACAGCGGCGACGGCCATTCTTCACGGGCGAAGATGAGACCTTATCCCATCGCGAAGGCTTCTCGTTGCCTGGCCTCTATGTGCTCAAGACAGCGGCGCTTTGGGATACAGCACCATGCCACTGATCTACAAGGATGTATAGTTGAGTCCCATCGTGATCATACGGACGCTTTACTAAAGACCATACGGGTATTGATCAATATAACTGTTGCCACAGCAACAAAATTTCATTCCCCATCTTCAGTGACGTTCTCCATATAGTTAAACAACATATCGGCGATGCATAAATCATGTGTAAGGCAGAACGCACGAGGGAGCTAGGACTCAGGAGTGTCTGCATTGACCATTCAATTCGACCATGCTCAGAATGCTGTAGGAATTTTCTTTGCTCACGGTGTGTGGCTTGCATACGGCGCATTGTGCCACTCCACTGCATCTCGGGATCGCTAGGCACATAGGATGACCGCCAAGTATAGAGAGCTGAATTGTGGGTGCGTACATACGTTTCTGTCACATAGTCCTTTCACAGATGGCGCTACTCAGCTACAGCCACGCTGGCGCTAGCGATGCTGAGCTCGCGAGGGCTGATACGAGATTACCTCACATAAGGTGATGCCCCAACCACTTGGCGAGTATTGTCTTGTAACAAAACAGTCCAATTTCCGGACCACAACGGCGTAGTCGCTGCCACTGCTGACATCTGAGTCCTGACCGCCACCCGGTAGTATTTATAACCACGACGCTAACTGCTTCAATCACGACTTGCCATATTTGGCGATATTGTCTCACGGTACTTTCGGGTCCCACCAACTGCCATCGTTTCTTTTGGCGACTCCAACCACCTCATAGACTTGGCTGCGGGGACATAGTTCAGCTCGAGATTATTCGACACAAGCAAACATTCCTTCCTCAATCGCCTCCTTTCTAAGTATGAGATCTTTGTGAAGGAACAGACTGGTATAAACAAAGCAGAACTCTCGCTCATCACGGCTAGTTGAAGACCGGGCTCACGATAACCGACAACAACTTCAACATCACACTCCACTATACTCGCCAGTCCAAACCCTCAATTCAATTCCAACCCCCCATCCCGCCAACATGCGCGCCACACTCCTCTCTCTCCTCGGCCTCGCGGCCTTGACAACAGCTCAGTGGGAGAATTACGGCGCATTGGTGATTGAGCGCTACACCAATTGCACATCTGCCCCATACAAGAACACGACGGTCGTACCGGAGAATCCTTTCGACTACCAGAACGACACTCTTTTGGCGCAAGTCTCGTCCATCTACCAGGTCGAACCTGGCTTCACTTACTTCTGCTTTGCGTACAAACCCGATGGAACTTGGTACAGCGACGACTATTTCGGCATCGGCGTGCCGTTGCATCTATCGAAGCACAATGTGCCTGTGCAGTCTATTACTTGCAGGGTGGAATAACCTTGTTAATTGGATGTTGGATTGAAGAATCTGGAGATTTGGGTTTGGTGTGGCATCTTGGAGTTGAGTGGTAATGGTTTCGGCCCGCTGGGTCTACAGTCTATGTCCCTTTTGCCCCTGAAAACATGCCTTTGGAATCAGAGAACGGATAATATTTTCAATTAATAATGTGTCCTGACGCACAATGATGCTCACAATCTCGAAGATCAACCTTAACTGTTGCGTTGTTAATTGACTTTCAGTTGCCTGCCTACTTGACAGGCACCCCGAGCTTGATATTGGTTTAGCTTGCGCATCACCTTGTATGTTTATCATTGTGGATTAATGTCTTGAAGCAAGAGCCTGACAAACGGGCTTGTGCTCCTTATGATGAGCAACTTGACACTCACGTCCACAGTACCTGACTGCCTTACATCTCCCGCATAAACTTAGCGGTCCCGAGTCTTTCCCGCATTTGGCACAAAGTGTTGGTGTTGAGGAAGTGGGTTCGGGATCAGAAGTCCCATTCCCTACTGCCGCTAATAAATCTTCCGCTCTTTTCTTCGTTAACCTGAGTACTCGCTGCTCTCCTAGACTGACATGTGCCGCAGCCCATGCATTACCTCCGACAGGATATTTCTCGTTGGCAAAGTACTCTTCTAATGTCTTCAGCTGTATTGCGAAGCTATCAAGGATACCAGAGATAGCTTCAACCAAAAAGCTAAGAACCTCGCTTTCATTTGAGCGGCTAACCATGCGCGTTGCTGCACTTGCGCCTTGAGGCAGTATTGAAACGAGATCTGACTCATCAAGGCGCTGAATACGAAGGTATTGTAGGACTTTGTTGGGTAGTGCATCAGTAAGGGTCAATGGGATAGTAGGGGTTGAACCAAGCCCGGCAAAGTCCCAGAGCTTAAGTTTCAGCTCATAGAACGGTGCCATCGGATGGGTTGAGAGCACAAGGTCATAAGTCTCGTTAGGGTTTTCCGGCATGACAAAGCCATAGAGTCGTAAAAGCCGATTATTAGGAACAGGCCCATAATTGATGTAAACCTAATCAGCGGGTAAGCAGGCGCGTAAAATTTGAACACCTCGTCTGTGACAATATTAAGGAGTCTTTGTACCTGATCTCCAGCTTGATAGTCTTTTCCAGCAAGAATGGTGAGATCGCCGGACTGGAAGTCATAGGCATGGCACTGTTCAGCGTCAGGTGAGTGATTCAACATGTCGGCAAAGGGCGCCAACAGTCGAAACGACTCCCCGCCGGGCTGTTGAAAGTCCATGCCACGACTCCATATAGTGCAGAGACCCCATTTATACTGAAATGAAAGGCATAAAGAGTTAGTCCAGGTAAGCTATTCGGAACATGAAGCTCCAAAGTGTTATGTATGCGTCTCGGCACTTACACGGTCAATAGTGAAAATATCCAGTGGGAAAAGATCTGGGTGTCGAGCAAATACGCTCATAACCATTTCCCTATAGTCATCCTGGATCTGCTGATCAAGCTGTTTTGTTATGTTATATAGCGAAGATCCTGCACAGATGTCGAGCTCCTCGTCTGTAAAGAAGATGCTCGAGGAGTAGGTCTGAGGTAGCGCGGCAACATGAGTCCGCGGTCCTTGGTATCCAGTCTGGCGCGACTGTACAAAAAGCAAATATATAATGAAGATGTTCTCAATAGAGAGAGGAGGCTGAGCATTTCGAAGTATCGACCCTATCAACGGGTCAGCATACGCCTGTTTCACCGTCCATAGCGCAGCCTTTGGGATGGTGAAAATCTTGTCCCCTTTTTTGAAGCTTCGCTGAGTCTGGATACCGCGCCCGGTAAGTGGGAAGTCGGCGAGGGTCAGGCTATCTAGGCCGGTCGCCCCTAATCCCTTGAGCCAGCTCTCCATGAGCTCAAGGTGCAAAAGTACCCAAGAATTCGTCCTGGCGCAAAGATGGTCGAGGGAGGAAAACCAGTCAAATACCGCTACCCGCCTGAGTCCTGACCTTCTTTAAGTGACGCGCCGTGTGCGCCGCGGGGCATTTCAGGCACCTAACCAAGCGCCCCGCCCCCCACTGTTGCCCGCTGGTCGAGTCCCTCCGCCCGGGTTTGATTGGGCAGGGATGGAGTACAGGATCCATTTGTTTTCATATCGCGTTGCTCTGTTAGATGCAGTGTTTGCACACTTGCATACACCATCGGGATCAAGGAATCGAAGGAAAGGTGGGAGGAAGAGGGGATGAGGTAACATGGGTGAGACCCTTGGTGCATTGTCTTAAGGCTCCTCGGGATCGTCCAACATCAAGAACATGATAAGGTCATTCAATGACTGGGCGATGCTTGGAGCCGTCTGCAGAGTCAGTCATGAGAAGTGACAGTTCCCACTCTGGATATTTGTTGCGAAACACGTCTGGGCTTCGTGCTGAGATGGCTTTATCGGAAAGATAGCCTTCGAAGTTTGTGGGCTCGCCTTCTAGTCCCCAACATCCGCGGATGACGCTTGGTGCTTATACTTGAAAACTCTCGGGAATCTGAGAGTCGTCGCCGGGTAGACACAAGATTGGACGTGGATGACTTCAGTGTTATAACATTTAGGGATTTCCTCCAGCGTAGTCATCATGTCGGGGGCGGATATCCTTTCCACCTTGAATATCCTGATCAAGTTGGGGTTTGAGATCATGGACCGACTTGACTCCCTCGATCGAGCCGCCGAGGATCTTCAGCTTCTCAATAGCAGCCTGGAGCTTTTGTTGAAGATGTTCGCAAATCCGGCAAATCAGAATATCATCGAAACACATCCAACAGAATTCCTGAGTATCCTCAACATATTACAGAGTATCGTGCGTTCCTACACAAAATTCGCCAAAGCCCTGAATGTCAGCGCTTCTACTGCCAATAATGCACGCAAGACGACATTGGAGCGAGGCAGAGGAGCTGTCAGACGAATATGGACGTTTATGAACATTCCGGACATCCTTGCCGATATTGAGCGCAAAACAGATCAACTCGAGCGAATCTACAATGTAGTATCTGCAGTAATGCTGGACGACATGAGGACGCAGGATAAACAAGCAAGGGACGAAGTAGAGGCTCGCCAGTCCGCCGTCGATATCAACGAAAAATCTACCACTATAATCGATACTTCAAGCCCCCAAGCTAGTGCTACAGGTTTCTCAAACATTGACACAGTCGTGGGCAATCTCATTTCGGAATGTCAAAATCTTCGGGAGCGGCTTCGGAATGCAACTTTGTTTCCCGATACCTCGGCAGCCGAAGACTACCAGACACTGAACCCAGAGGCAGTGTCGTTTTGGAAGAATCGCTTCCAGAAACCCGAATTGGCTGCGTCGACTCTTCGCTACGAGGTAAAAACACTCGAATCATCCACGCTGTAACGTGGGGGACACCCTTAAGTAGTAATCAGGACTAGTGTTCTGACTGGGCTGACACTATATAGGCTCTGTATGTTTCCTGGGCGCGCTTTGTGCATGAAGTTGAGAAATCGTTCTCTCTGAAGAGAATACCTACAGCTTTCTTTCCGAATGGAGATATTGATGTGATCCGCGAACAAGGATCCAGATACTTCACAGATCCTAACGGTACACGCTGTCTCTCAATGATACGGCCTCTCTGGCTGCCAGCGCTTCGAAGTGCTCTCGATCCGCTTCATAAGGGCTATGTAAAGCCTCAGGACTATTTCGAACTACTTCGAGAATCATCATTGTATGATATACTTCGGACTATCACTCTGGAGAGCTCGGGTTACGGCATGATTGTAGAATGCGAGAGAGCGTCAGCAGATATTGCTTTACCGGCTGTTATTGAGTCTCCCACAGACCATGTTGGTTGGATAGCTGCACAGATCGTCGCCGTTCCAACACCCGACGAGCTTGGAATTGCGAGCGAGCAAGAAATCATGAAGTTGAGCTATGACGACCTTTTCGCTCGTTTCGCCAATACCGCACAGGATATCTACTTCTATGTGCGCTATCTGGAGACGGGGCAGATTGAGCGCAAAAGTCTCTCAAACCAGATTCGCCCTATCGGTGGGATCGCCATCGGAGCCAAAATATCTGTACGACAAGAAACTGAGCAAGGCATTTATGCTTGGAGCCAGGACTTGCATATCACTGAGTTCAGGCCGTGCCCTGGAGGTCAGTATGTTGTAACACCAAGTGCAGGCTCTGGTGCACATTCGACGACGATTGTGTTTGCATCAAACCCAGTCAAAGGCCGTTTATACGATACCATCCGTGACGTCAATCGCCGATCGGCGATGGGTGTCCCAGAGCTCGATTACATGCTCTTAGGCCCATCTAATGTGTTCGTCAATCCACCGAGGATTGGTGAAAAGATTCAGGTACGCGACTAATGACAATCCGAATAATGACGATTGTTCGAGGGCTTACTGCTGCTACAAGTACCATGCTTACATGAGAAGCAGATTGAATTCGATGGAATGTGGTACGACTCAAGAGTTGTCGCAGTTGACGGTGATGAGATCGAATATACCGATTGGGATACAGCACCGGCGCCTAGCCCTGATATAGGAGACATCAACACAACAAATGAAGAGGACGGCGATTTCTTCTTCTTCCCAGAAGACCAATTGACTGATCTTGGGAAAGGCGTCAGACGGTTATGGAGATCATGGCGAGATAATGATTGCAGATTTCACACAGTCCGACCATATCAGTGCCTGCACATAGGCGACTTTGTCGAAGCACCCGTTATGTATCCGGACTATCGATTCTATTACCATACAATCGAGAACTCGCAGTTGTATCTCCCGGCACGGATCATTGACGTTCATAACGATGAGTATACCATTGAATTCAGTCCTGCGTTCATGATGCACGCGTGGTGGCCGGGACGAATACCAAGCGGCCAGCAGATAGAACTGATACCGGGTTCAGGTATCACGGTCGATAATCCATTCGACGCCAATCGCGTCACACTGGGTATGGACAAGGTGCGCCCTTTCAATCCGGGACCACGACCAGTTCTGGGTGTTCAGTCCGCGAAGCCTTCCGGATGGAGCTCGTTCCAAGGTGTTCATCTTCATAATCTTGAGAATCTCATGGAGCGGAGTATTTGGGATGATGAAAGTGAGGTAAGCTGATCGATGAACGTTCAACGAGTTCTCGCATCGTTGAGTGACTTCGACATAGAACTAATATCATGTAATACAATTATTTACCTTTCTTGGTACGATAGAATTGAATCGAACAATGTCCACTTGCATGATTAGACCCCTAGTCTGTCTTCTCTACTATGGCCATCCTTCTCCTGACTTAAGCTCACGCTTTCTGTCCAAGATAGTAGACAGAGGGATGACACAATCGTCATTGTTCAACGTACAGAGCCTCTTATCGCTCAACCCAGAATCTAGTAGCATCAGTAAGGGCCAAATTATTAGCCTTGCCTGTAATCAATTGCGATCTCAAATATAAAATATGACAAAGTTACCAGTAAATGACATAAGTACATATCGGATAGGCTTAGTGCACCTGACGTACAGCTTTGAACTCAGGATTTCCCTTGCTCGGCAAAGTGCACATGATTGCGGCTGATACCGCGATGCATATACGCTAGAGTCTTTCAAGTCTGTAGGATGAAGCCAGCTTCTTCGCTATTGGCTAGAGAATGGGATTGTGGTCAACTCGATGGAACTTACAAGCAGGGGGTATCTGCAAGATGCCAACCTCAATGCAGCATTCCGAGTTCAGCTGAGGCACCCCCTCGAGACCAAGGCAGATTCGGCTGAAACCCCCCTCATCGCTACGCTCGTTCGACGCGCTCGGCCGTCAACATGAGTATCTCTCAAATAGTTACGGATTGCGGGCGTAGATCCGAAGCCAGTATACGCAACCGTTACGCACTTTCTTGTTTCACCGCTAAGAGCAGAAGTCATCGATATTCAAATGTCTTCAGCTATAGAGACATCACGATCAGACAGCAACAGCGGCGGTGTCCACGGCGGGGAAGATGAGCGACCGCCGCAATGGCCTCTCTCATTCCAAATCCAGAAGCCTCAGTGGAGCTATGAAATGTATCGCGGATATTCAGGCCAAGCGCCGGAACTCATCTACTGCTCATCAACAATTGAGTCCGAGAAAGTTGCGAGCAAGTTCCTGAACCAGAAGATCGTGGGGTTTGGCGTGGAATGGGTGAACTGGTGGGGTCCTCCCCCTGAAGATGAGCGATTGCAAGACAAAGTCAGCTTGATACAAGTGGCAAGCGAAGAGAAGATTGCGCTCTTCCATATTGCAGCTTACACGGGCTACAAGACAGAAGACTTTCTCGCACCTTCTCTCAGGAAAGTCATTGAATCGCCAACCATTATCAAGGCCGCTTCTTCAATCATGAGAGATTTCGAAAGACTAGAGACGACCTTCAGAGACTTGGGTCTTAAGCCACGGGGCGCTATCGATGTGACTTATCTGCATAATCTCGTCACTTACGGCACCGGAAGCTCCGATCAATGGAAGAAGTGCACAACTAAGCCCCTCCTGTTCTCTAAGCAAATCGAAACGCATTTCGGTATGCCTTTCGAAAAGGAATCGACAGACTGGAGTGAGAAATTCTTGACAAAGAAGCAGCAGGCACATGCAGCCTCCGACGCATATGCTGGTCTTATGCTGTACCATTACCTTGAATCCAAACGAGCCGCTATGTTGAGGAGGCCACCCCGACTTCTCAGTGCCGAGCTGTATCCGTGGTTCAAGTACGAACGAGGCGTTGGCACACAGATTCTCCTCGTAGTAGAATGGAAGAAAACCGGAGACACTGAGACGATCACGGTTATAACGGCAAAAGATCATCTACGAGACGCCCCAAATAAAAAATTTCAGAAGGTCTTCAAAAGAAGCGACGGGAATCTTGAGACAGGCGGTGATCAGCAACAGGAATTTCAGACCGAGGACATTGGCGCAGGTGACGCGGTGGGAGAGCAACTCGGCGAGACGGACCAGGACACCCTTTTTGTAAAGCCAGAACGCTCATTTATCCCCGAACCGTCACAGCGCACGCCGGCGCCGACAACGCCGCCGAGACCACCGCCACTAACGACCGGTCTGACCGTAGCGATGGAGAAGACGAGCTTTTCCGGCTTCGGTACGGAAGCTGAGCCGTTGACGCTCGCTGATTCAAGCGATGAGGACTGCAAGGCCGAGTTATCAGACGAGAGCCCGAGGGTACACAATACCCCTTCTAAGCCGCAGAAACGGAAACGGTCAGAACAGCAGACCGAAGATCCGCGGGATGGTCGTGTCAGGGCAAACGAGTACTGGAGCAGCAAGAGGGAGCAGGAAATGGCGAAAGTCGAGGACGAGTCTGAATGAAGATATTAATTAATTTGAACGAACTCTCGGACTATGATAAGGCTTTGCCTTCTCATGGACAGGTCGCAAAAGTGGCTGTGTTGAGTTCAAGGGCGATCAACAAGTTAATACATGCAGACATCTCGGCTATTAATTCATGTAGGAGAGGACACAAGCCAGATGTGGCATGAGGCATTGGTACTAGGTTGATCAAGAAGAGGCGAGGGACGTCCGTCTGTCAGAATAAAGCTTTCAGGAGTACGATCTCATTATCAAGCACGTGGTTCGCGTCTTGGGAGCATATGGACGCAGTCAATCTTCCTCTTTCTCTACTGTAGTTGAAGCTCGTCATACGAATAGGCGTAAAGCCATCATGAGGAGGAACGCCTCGTGAACGATTTAGCTAGGCATGAAATAGCGCGATACGAATTTCTTTTAACTTATAAGTGACACTTTGAAGTTGATAAGATCCAAGGGGGATGTCTCAAATCAACAAATGATCTGATGTAGGCACAATCGTCAGCATTTAGCAAGCGCGCGGGCGGTCAGGGGTAACATATGTGATAGGCGTGTCAATATCAATACTTGATAGCAACATCGAAAAGGGGTAAGAAGATATGGACACACGTTTGGAGTTCAGTAACCCATAGGGGAATTGCAGTGTCATTACGGGGGTTGTTGTTTTCGTGACTGGCAGACAGTAGACAATGTAGATAGTTGAGTGCCACCCAGACTAATCACAGTGTTGATAGTGCCAAACCTCATCATTCCCGAAATGCTAAGAGGTTGAATAGTCTCGTAAATCCTAGTCCGTTCTGGCGGTATTTTACAATGGCGGAATCGTCATACAATTCAATGCGTATCTGGCGCAGAACACCCAGCTAGAACCTACCATGCGGAACGGTACTGCCATGATGAAGCCTGAGACCCACTCACAAACATGTACAGACACGTGGACCATGCATGTGTGCGTGGCATTGCACACCTGTCAGATGTGAGACATGCATGGATGTTATCAGTTCTGGAAAGATATAGCAGGGGACAGAGTTTTTAGGTGGCAGATATGTAATCAATATATACATTTACATTCCATTTGTTGCTCACGTAACTGTTCAGTCTAAGCCCCGACCAATCCAATGAAATCGCAAATGTTGTGATTCTCATCGTGCATTTAACACAGACTTATATCAAATTAGTAGTTGTAGCGGTAGCAAAGCGTTGATCCAGAGAGGGTATTGATCATTTCTCGGACGGTCGTGTCAGGTCGGATGCCACCCATGAAGATCGGAGTGTCCAGCGTGATGGCATTTCCGTTGATGTCCGTGCCGGACAGAGTGTTGTAACGAGTGTTCGTGTCAGCGAGCTCCCAGATGCGATAGACGCGGTCGACAAAGGTGTGATGGAACCAGAAGAAGGGTTCCGCAGGAGAGGAGTATAGGTCTCCGCCAACACCACCCACACCCGAGTAGCCATATGAATGCGGTCTACAAAACATATTAGCATTTTACAGATTTGAGAGCTTGGCAGTATACTAACCCGAGTTCGAAGCAGTTCGCGAAATTGTCATATACAGAGTTTGACAAGCACGAATTGACGTAATCAGTGTTGCAGTTTGCAGATGCTTGGCTGTTACCAGCTCGGTCCAGACAGCGACTTTGGAATCCAGTGCCAGGTCCGATATTCACAGTGAGTCCGCCAAACTGGCCGTCCGTGACGCAGTGATGGTCAGCATTCAGTCTGCCAAGATAGCTTGCACTAAATGCGGTCGAACTGGAGAAAGCGCCGGCATGCTTGGTCTCATCGAACCAGAAAAAGGCTCTGTCGAAGCCGCACTCATCGCGCAGAACTTGCTCGAATGTCCACACAAAGTATCGGTGCCAAAGCAAGAATTTTGCGTTCCTTTTCGTTGAAGTGGAGTGCACATTTGGTGTATACGCCTGATGCAAAGCAGCGAAGTCCTCCCATCTGCTAGTGGAATGAGCGAATGCGCCTGATGGTGGCTTGTTCATCAAACACTTGAAAGCCGACATCAACGCATTCTTGTCCGACGTCGAGTAATCATCCCATTCGTACCGGATATTAGGACTTGAGGCGCAGTCGGCTGCTGACAGACCGGTTTTGAAGTTGACATCGGTGCTCCCAGTCTTGGCTAACTCCTGTTTCGTTGGGCCATCTCCGTAAGTGGCTGGGTCTGATGGTGCTTTGGGGGCACTTGCGAACTTCTCGATTGCTTCTTCGAATGGGACTGAGTTGTGTATCATCGTAGAGTTGATCAATGGAGCCAGCGGTCCATTAAAGTCATTTCCGATTTCCCGATTTAATAGGCTGGGGCGAGCAGCCACCAGCGCGGCACCGCAAACGGTAGAGAGCAGCGACAACTGCATCTTCTCAACTGATTAAAAGTGTATTATGATTAAATCTCTATACAATGAAGGGCTTATTACAGATGATCGCTCCCCAATTGACCAGGAGTCGTTGTGGGATCGCCATAGGTTTATATAATTCCATGTCAGGCCATTTTTAGACCCAATACCTGCCACTTCCATCCGCTTACTCGGTTAATATCGTCTGTTTTCTTCTTCCAGTGGTGCGGAGGAGTATTCGTTGCATCGTTACATTATGACGGACCTACAAATACGAGGTGCTGAAGGTCCGGCATGCAGGTCTGCCAAGATTGTCAGCGTTGCTGACAGCTCTAAACCTCTTACGGCGTGTCAATTGGCCTAAGGATACGATCCCTAGTTGATGCGCCGCTCTCTCGGGAATGGGTTCAGTCAATGACCCCTGCCCGATCGTCTTGGCATCGCAAACACATGCACCAAGGACTAGTGATGGACTCATCTTGCATATCGGGGAAGTTGGGGATATGACCAGCGTCTTCCGAAGTACCAGAGACCGCATGCCCATACTGTGAGGGATCAAATGTATATTCAGAGACTGGATTTCGGTAGAAACGCGAATGAAACATGAAGAGACTGCCTGCCGTTTTGGGAGTAAAGCGCAAGGAACATGGAGTGGGAGCTACCCATATTAAGACATAAAATTCGACAGGTATTTATAAGAGGTTTCACAATGCCTGTGGTGTCCATTGGAATGACATGAAGACTATTGAAAAGTGAGAGACAAGAAACATACTTTGCTCATTTGAAAGCTAAATTGATGCAGCCTTGACAAAGATGTCGAGCTGACAAGATGTGACATCCGTACCAACTGCCCGTTCATACTAGTGTCAAAGAAAGGCTCAGTTCCGCGGAAGGATTCAGAAAGGTGGGTGGTCTTAGTGTCTTTCGGCATTTCTAGTACCAGTCGTATTTCAGGTTAGCATCAAGCTGATATTGCATCATGTGTGATTCACTGACCGTTCAGCCCGCATCATTAGCTGAAAGCATCTGCAATTGATGGTCATCGCATGCATGTCATCGTCATCTAATCGTTGGGACAATGGAGAGCACTAGCTGATGAAAGGTGGTCTGATTTTGCGAAGAACCAAGGCTGGCCGCAGTATGCATGTTTCTTCGAGCGAACGAAGTGATTAGTCCCGTCTCTTACAAATCGCTAGAGCGGTTCAATATCTTCGACCCTCTCTTTGTTGTACTGCATAGCCAGCCCTGCATATCAGCTAACCTATTGACATGGAGAAACCTACCGTAGGTCGGTCAATGATTTTCAATGTCAAGACACAAATTTCCGAAGTAGCCAGAGCTGTCGGTCCGCGGGTGTTTCTGTGGCGTCATTCGGGCCTACATATGTATCGCAGGACGTTCGAGAATATAACGGTTACTCAGAGGTTGTGATGTGGATTGTCGTGTTGTTACATAACCATAACCTATAGGTGGTAGTCACACAAGGTGGGTTTGGATTATTCGAGAGTGAAGTCTAAGAGGAGACACATACGACCTAGTATAAACTACGCTAAGTCCTGCTCGCCTGCTCTAGAGATCGACTTAAGAATCACGTGAACTCCCACTTCTTCCAGCATCCTATGCAAACCGAGGAACTTTGCTAACCTGCCGGCACACACCTTCTATGCTGGATGGCAACGTCGACTGAGATGAACAGTACAGCTATCTCAAGGACCTGTTATGACGATCTTGAAATGCGCAATGCGGCTCAGCGGCCGTCTCTCGTGAGATTCCCATAGAGGAAACGCTCTGCATAGCCTTACACGGACTTGGCAGTGGCTGAAAGCACATGATCATCTTCACTGGTCGTAAGACCCATGTCATTCTCAATTGTCAGCAAAAGGCAATTTCATGTAGGATGCATGAGCCTGCTCGCCTGCTTCCTAGACACCTGATGTCTATCGCGCCGAGATGTCTATGAACCTGTTCTTGCGAAATAAGTCAAAAACATTTTAATATTCACAGAGTATGAAACTTGCCCGAAGGTGGTTGAAATGGAAGGTCAGGCTCATACCATGGTCTGGCTTTATTACTAGCAATAATCAAGCTTATTGCGTCCGAGACATGCGGCAGCAATTGGCAGAAGCTTCCTTATGTAGGACTTGCTGCTGACCTGATCAGTACAGATATTGTGTCATAACCTTCGCTAGCATACGAGCGTTAATCTCGATTCTCCCATGAGTTGCTCGCTTTCGCGAATTGTCGTCATTGCCGCCACCCTGAGTCCTATTTGGAAAGACTCAGGTTAGTACATCAACACCTCCGCTCCTTGGCCTGCCCGCTGTTATGGGTTTGGCGGTAGTTTGAACACATTGTCACTATGTTAAGCGACAAGATATAAGTTGCCACTCATTGGAAAGCAAAAAGGCGATACCACAACCCCCGATGACTAAGGACCGACCTTTAAAACGTCGTCTGCTAATTTTCGGCCTCGGAAGCGATATCTAGAACAGTTTAAAGCCGCCTGGAACCCTCTTTTGGAACAGGCCCTCGGGATCATACCTTCTGCTTACGTCCTGTAGTTTTTCCTTGTTTTCGGCACCATGTGAACCGATAGGGTCTTGAAAGTCTGCCGCATAGTTGAGATAGATAAAGTCCAAGGCAGTCTGGTGCTCGACTGTCATGCTCCTAACCCTCTCTACTGTAGACTTCATCATGTCGTAGATGAGCTTGTCATCTTTCTCGTCGGCCCAGTAGGTCAAAAGAGTACAGACACAGCTGCGGTCGACGAGTCTAGGCCGAGGGAGTTCCCAACTTTTTGCAACGGAACGCTGAAGCAGTGAAACTGAGTAAGGCTGAAGAGTGAACAAGCATACGATACCGTTACAGGACTTGACTTGCTCAATGTTCCTGGTGGAGATGTCGCTGGCGTATGAAGGGTGGCGACGTGGCCAAGGTCGAATGTCGACATGACGAAGCGTGTCACAACACCGAAGTTATTCAAACCACCTTTCAAGGGGATAAAAAAGTTTCCATGGTCGTCTTTGCTAGCTGTAATGACTTCTCCAGAGGCCACGACGCCATACCAATTTAGAAGTAAGCGAATGCAGCTTCTCGTCTGCGAATAGACAAATGTCTACTCCCACTTCAAACTCGATGTTGTCGCAAATGAAGCCTTCACGAAACGAAAACACCGAAAGGCCCCCTATATGGCAGTATGATTAGGATTGAGATATGAGAGTTATAGCATAGTAGCGAGTACCTGACAATGCCAGCCCACCAATGCCTCCCGTCCCGCTACGTCCACCGACGACCCCCAGCCCAGCAGCGTACCCGAGCTCATTCACAGCACCCCAGGTTACGCCAGCACTAATGGATACGAGATGATCATCGAGCTTGATCTCATTGAGGAGACCCAAGTCGAGTGTAATACCATGATTAGTATTAGAGCATCCTGGCAGAGGCATGTTGCCACAGTACGAATTGCGAACTGACTGCCTTTCAACGCTAATGGCTTAATCACCGGACAGACACAGACTTTATTAGTACCTAATGATAACCGACTTGATTCCAACCACGAGTTCCTTGTGGCTCGGTGGTAAAGCGGTGTACTCTCTTCTCACAGAGGTAGTGGGCTCGATTCCCATGCGTGCTATACTGGGGTCGTGCACCTGGTCCCTGTATTCGTTGCCTTGCAGCTTGTGAGCTTATGACTCAGTTACCCCACGCTGGTTTTTTTTTTTTTTTTTTTTCTCCTGGTGGTTCTTTGCTGTCTATGCACATATCTTGCGTGTCTTATGGTCTCCTGCGGCACATGCTCGGCACATATATGCTCGAGTGGGACAAATGTAGGTATCTTGATCATGTTTGTCGCCCTTTCCAAATTGTCTCCAAGGGTCCCGTAAGAAACAACTCGATATCTTCTTTGCAGTACCAACCGCGCAATTCGTAATCTGTATTTGCGGCCCACCATGCCCTCCTTAGGTGAACAGTTAGTAAACGTGCAAAGCAATCGTCTCTCACAGGAACCTGAGCGGTCATGCAATTGTGAAGTTTATTCCTCTTGCCCGTGTCATGAGACACAGCATCAAGGATACATTGAGATAATTTGAAAGAGGAACATAAGCATCGTTCTTTATTTCTTGTTTCTCTGAGCGAACGACATTAGTCATTCGTGAAGGTCTTGAATACATTTCTCGTCTCATCCGTTCTGCCCACTATCGTATTCTTCATACATTTTCCGTGTTCTGCGGCTTCGAGCCGGGCGTGAGCCTGTCTTGTCTATTTGGGTGTTGACTTGTACTATTCGCCGAGAATCCATTAGAATCCATTCGCGTGCTGATGAGAATGACCATAATAAATGCGAAAAAAATCGACTTGATTGGGCATAGCCCACGACTCCAATGAGTCGTTCCGCAAATTTCATGACAAAAGAAATAGTCAGATTGCAAGTGAGGTCTTAACAGACATTCCTTCATGGTACACATTCAGCTCAATCGAGTAAGGAGTGAATCATAGCAAACATGAAGCGTATTCCACATGAAATGAATGACAAAAGGAAAAATTGGTGAGGCATCGTCAGTCGTAGATGGGCATTGGAGTGTCAGAGGCAATTGCATCCACTTATCGACTCATAAGCCCCAAAATGCGGCCAAGGCTTCCACCTCTTTTACGACTTAAGCTGCCTCCGTCCTTTGGCTTCTGGGTGCCCAGGTCATTTTCTGTAACGCCGGGATCAACAGCCGTCAGGTCTGCAGTGACAGCTTTGCGCTCTGCAACACCTCGTTTCTCGCTGGCGCTTTTCTTGTGCAGCCCGCGAGCGATACGTTTGGCAAAGCTATTACTACTCTCATCTCCATCATCTCCTTCGCGGTCCGAGTCTGAGTCTAGTTCAAAGACAGAAACAAATCTTTCGACTCGGGGTCTCCGGGGCAAAGGCCCCTCTGGCATGCTTGAGGGCAACAAAGGCGTCAAAGGTGCAGTTGCGTTATGGCAAGTGCCGTTGCTTGCTCTGTTGGCATCCCGGAGTGCAGAGGCCGATGCGCTCGCCCGGAGAGTGTTTGGGAGAGGGAATGGTGGATAGGCTGGTGACACAGGGACCGAAACTGCAGCAGTGGCTTTCGTTGATGAACGAGGTGACTTAGAAATGAATTCTGATGTTATCAGTACTGGCGGCGCCGTGAAAATGGAAGTGAGGTTATAGCTGGATTTACTAGATCGAAGAGTTGCGTGTGGCTTACTGCCCTTCGAAAATAGTTGTCGGCGGGGTGGTGGAGGGGGATTAAAAGTCAATGATGAAGTGCGCGGTGGATGTGGACGCCTTTGGACTGTAGTCTCACAGGTTTTTGGATAGACAGAGTATGTGACTGGAGTTTTTATTGTCTTGCGTTGAGGTGAGGCTCGGGAGTCTCGTTGCCCTTGTGAAGAGTCACCTGTCTTCCTGCTCTGGGATATCGGCGCAATGCGAATTGTGTCGTCGTCCTCAACGGGTGGTTGACGCCTCGAGTGATTAACACTGAAGTAATCCCGGCCATTAGTGGCAGGCAGAACGGCTGGGTACGGTTCGTTCACTGGTGACACGACGTTGTCCGGCCAAAAGCTATCCCATAATTGACCCGCCGACGTGTTATACCGGTAGACACAGTCGTCATCGAATGATAGATCCGAATCCGAACTATCTGTCATCCCAGGTAGAGAGCCATTCGATGATCGAGATTCACTTGATTCATGACGACTGAGACTGGGATATGAGAAGTTTGTCCTCAAACTCGGCTTTCTGGGTAATGGTGTAACCGCTTCAGAGATGACGTCTATGTGGCCTACTCCAGCCTCTGGTAGGATTCTCTCTTGTCGAGATGGCGAAAATAAAGTCGTGATATCCATGATCGAACGATCGAGGCGAGGATGTGAAATTGCGATCACGATCCAAACCTCGACCTGAGTCGCTATGACGGGATGTAAGAGTTTATAGAGCAACTACATCAAGGGCTTACTGTCCATCCCAAGACAGCAGGGCTCAGGAGAGCCGAAATTTCGCTCTGGCCAGTCGGTCTTAGTTGTCTAGGGAAGAATTATGGCACAGCCTGGCCAGAAGTGAAGAGGGTAGAATCCGGGGGAAAGAGTTCCAGAGGTGATACAATCGCTGAGAGGGGTCAAGTAGGGATAATAAAGCAGTGGTCTCGAGGAGGTTCGTCCGAGTCGCGCTTGCGTCAAGAGGCGTCTAGTGTTTGTGCATATGCACCTGCATAAACAGCAAGGGGGACAACAATGCAAAGTATTTCCAATTGGGATGTGCCTGTGTGAGATCTCGTATGTCGCATTTTTGGTCCGACTTGTGCTCTTCCCTTCGCCAATCGGATGGCGCACATCACCGTGGTGTACGGCAACGGAATGGAACCCAAACACGATGAGAAACTGACCAACTAGGGATCTGAGCGAACAAACGAACCTAGTTCCCTGCTCTGTGATGACATCGGAATATCCTACAGCTTAAAGTGCTGTCGCTCAGTGGAGATATTGCAAGTGGACACATGTTTTCAAGAAACAGTTACCTACTTTTGCAAACTGCCTCTCGGTTTGCCCAAGCATGACTCCACGGCCCCATCGAGTTTCTTGCCTCGAGATGAACCAAACAACAAACACAATGAGGGGCTTTCGTCCGGGCAAAGAAATGGGAAGAATGGTGCGGGAAATCAATGTTCTGTGTTCATTCCAGCCACCACAATGCAACTCTTCGCCTTAGTGGCGATGCCACTTTCTGAGAAATGATGAATCAGAAGCACGAGGGCTACGAAGGAAAAGGGAGACCTAGAAGACGCGCAGACCGTCTCCCACTTACACGCACGAAGCTTCAACTTTAGCTTTCGTACAACGACAAGAGATCCTTGCATTAGTGAGGTTGTTCTTTCCGTGCGCACAGCCGTCTTGTACGCGACTCTTCAGAAGAAACACCACGTATGAAACGTTGTAGCAAGTACAGTGTAGCGCGCGTGGCATGTCAATCCAGATACATTGGTCATTCTCAGATAAGGGGTGGCTTGAGCGATGGGATCAAAGTCATGTCGTATGATAGTACCGAGACATTGCAAGACCGCCGACGTCAAGATCCTGATGACAGATGCCGTTGCGGCACAGCTTGCTTACAAGTACCGGCATGCACCTCACTGTCTCTGTGCCTGGTTCTAGACGTCCCAGCGCTGCGGGCGATCGGCGTTCGCCAGCTGTGGCCGTTGTGGCATCTGCATCTACGCCTCACACCTGACTTCTTCATCTGTGCTTATCGGAGATCATGTGAATAAGAGCTTTGCAATCGCTTGCACCATATTTCGCAGTGGTTATCTTTTTTACTGCAAGTCGCAAGTGCTATTCAGATTAGCATGGTGATAGTGGATTTGATCATCTTCCGCTTATTTGGATTGCTAATGCCTTGGGAGCGAAGCTGTATTCCAACAGCGCCACAAGAAGACAATGGTTTGCATGTACGGCATTGGTCTTCCACATACAGTAGTTCAACTTCTGCTAGCCAGGATCGGAAGCGAGATTCCATGCCGCCCTATTTCTTCTTTGAGAGCACGATCGAGGGTTGATGCCGGTGAATCTAGGAACCGAACCGGAACAAGTCCCCGGCGTGGAGGCGTTTGAGGAGAGCTGCGACATACGTCCATCGTTTCGGGCCCGGCGCTGTCGATAACCTATAATAAGCATCATGAAACACTGTTAAAGCGCGGAGAAAAAGAGCCATTTCGGACCAGTCAGAAAACAGTTCCGGAGTGGACAAGACATCATGTAGGTAAGAATGTACCAAGGACGGCTCCAACTCCGTTTGCCCATCTAGTCCATCTTGGATTTCCTCATCCAGCGTGTTGCAGCACAGTATTGCTCCAAGGCGTAATGAAAGCACGAGACGATTGCTTTAATTGTGTCGTGCCGTCTGCACCGTTTGCCCACTCCTATGAAAGAAGCCTATTCCGTACTTGCTGTGTCGCGGCAAGAAAACGGTAGGATGAGAGCATGAGACACAATTGCCGGATCTTGGACAGGGCGGCGTCGCCCCCTGGCCCGTTACCAGGGATCCCGGTGCACACATTTGTATGGTGTGGCTGAAACTAGCAACGACGGCAAAGGCTCGATTCCATCTCGAGTGAACATCGGGTATCATTGGTCGCTAGAATCTAGTCTGGGAGCATGTCGTCGTTCTTCCTGGTCCAACCTGCTCGAAAATTCAGCCGCAGGCTCATGCATATAGGTTTCTTTTCTGTCAAAGCCAGCCCGTTGCATAACGGCTCTCGTCTACTCCGCGCCATATCAATTACTCCTCCAAGTTCTCGCTCCAGATCAACGAAATACCAGGATCCTAGCTTACTTTTCACATGTCTTCGGAAGCAACAGATGGCAATGTCGGTCACGAAAGTGGAGAGACGCTGCAAGTGATGACTGCCAGGCGCACCACGGACCGTCATGATTCGCCCTACACCCGGAAACGACTCAACATCGCCGAGTTGAATTCTAGGTCACGGACAGGGGGAATATGCATTGTACGCATTATAGAGCAAATCAAAAGCATTCAGGAATATTAGACGGTCTGCAAACTTTCGCGCGGAACCTCGCTCCACGGCCGTGATAGTTCACCGTGACTACATTATACGGAAAGAACCGGAGTATATTCCGCACAAGGAGAAGGGATTACTAACGTCATACAGGTCAAGGCGCACAGCGGTGACCATATCGCCTAGAAGGCTCTACCATCCTAACATGAAAGGGAGGATTCATCGCTGTGACACTTCGATGTAGTGATTCGTGCTACAAACCTGTCGGCAAGGCCGACGTGATAAACGCTTGCCCAATGCCATCAACTCGAATATTTGGTGTGCGTCTTGACAGACATTAGAAGCCAGGATTCTGAAGACTACTTTGATACGAGAGTAATGAGTACGTGTCTGCACATACTCATGAGCTCCCCTTCAAGACCTCGATGTCAAAATATCGACGACGATCAGTAGATGCTACATTGTCCTACGTGAAAAGCTAAGACTCTGTGCAGTACTATAAGCAGGGACTACGCTGTCTCGGGATTAATGTCCAACGTGTTATCTGTGACTATCACACGAACAGGATAGTCTGGCACTCACAGATTTGTACGTGGAAGTAAGCACACACCTTAATTGGTCGATAACGAAAGCATACGTCAGACTTTTCCCGTCATTTCTTGTCCATCTTAAACATCGGCGCTGTGTGCGATTACCTGTCTCGGCCTATTCAACTTCGAAATGTCTTCTTCCTTGCAGTCTCTCGTTCATGTAACGAATTCTTCGAATATGGATCTTAATACAGCTGTAAAATAGATCAATATTAGTGAGCTGATTACAACTACTTTGCGAGTCGCTCCAGCAATACCTTACTCAGTAAAAGTTCTCAGGCTGGAACGACTGATTGTGACTTAAACTGCGGTATTGAACGACACTCTGCTTCTCGCTCCAGGGATTTGATTCTAGATATTCCAACTATAGATATAAAGCCGTTGTCTGATTGTATCCCTTATAGACATAGCCACCATCCTCATAGTCTTCGAGCAACAATATCACAGCATGTTGAAACCTCACACGGTGCACCTAAATCCCCACAACAGCCTTTCTATCCTTGCCTAGCATTTGTAGTCTGGTGTTGTCTGAAGTTTGAATATCTCAATTCAAAATCAATCATGTACACAGAAGTGAGTATAAAGCTCTAGGTGACGTTTGGCAGCATAGAAGGGAGGGCCGCATGTCTGCGGCCTGAAATGCAGATAGATGTGGTACATCCGTACACGTTTGGTCATTGGTAACCTAGAGGGCAGTCAACAGATTTACAGTCTGTCCACATCATTCGAGTAGAGGCGCCAGGCTCATTCATTTGTCTATACTGATCACCATTAAAGGTTCATTTTCATTCGACACACAATCACAATCATACGCTCCAAATGATCATACCGAAATGGTGTGGCAGCCCCCACCATGACCGTTGAACTAAGTCAGAGTCCTACGCCCAGATTCCCGAGAACCGCAATTGAAGCTACTGATTGGTCAATGGCTTGAATAGTTGAAAGCTTGATCAACATTCAAGGAACGGCTCGTCCCTCGATCTGAACGTCAAGACAGGGGAAAGCGGCTGTCATCCGGAAACGATACGGGAGCAGATCGATCATATATTGAACTGACCCTTGCGCGACCTTGAATGAGGTCATGAAGACAAAATGGTCAATAGTAGTCCTATTATTTGCCTTGTCCCATCGGTGCTCGGTGCAATCTACTTCCGCCGTGCAACCGACCTGGCGAATCTTGTCCACTGCTGCGGGAAAGCTCCTCATCTGAGACATGCGTGATTCTGACACTCAAACGGTGGTACGGGCGGGAGCTTCAGTTGGTTTATTACTACCATTGAATTGAATTTGACTTAGATGTACTCTCCATTGAGGGTGCGTATCCTGCGGTGGAGGTGTTGCGCCGGGCATGCAGTCGTAATCCGTACTCAGATACAGGCGCATGGCAGACGGGATATAGCTTGAGCCTTGACCACCTGCACCAACCGTTTAGGTGCCCCTGCAAGAATATCGCGAACAAATGCCTGACGTTCCCGCCGTGTTGGTGTCGGCTCGTGGGGAGCAAATGCAGGGAGCGCATGAAGCTATACCGTAATTGGGCTGGCATCGAGCCATTACTGGCCAGCAGCTTGCCAACGCAGCTTTTGCCTTTTAATTTGCAGAATCCAGCTCAGTCCAGCCACAATCCCATCAAACACTTGATGCCTTCACCTCCTCGCCAGGCTGCGTATCAGGTTTCAAGGTCTGTCAGATAATCATTACACTTTTAGGCACTTGGCCCTCGTGAAGAAGATGCGCCCTCAAATGCATAGCAAGTTACGTCCTAAGTGACCAGGTAAAATGGGAATTAGTATAGTAGCTCGAACTCAGCCTAACACACCATATGCATGGACTTAATGGTGTCTTGATAATACCTCAATTAATACCTCAACCCTCATTTCATCACTGTAAATAATATACATGCGAACTCTTACATATCGGACAAATGACCCAAGAGGAGGTATCCCTTATATGTAGGCTTATGAATGGTACATATGCCTGCATCCTTCACGCAGAGACACCAAACAAGGCGGGATTATTCAAGCTGCCTTCACTTTCAAGCGGTGTCTCCTTGCCATAAGGTAGCCGTGACTCTCCGTCAACCAGACAAAGTAAACCACTCTTATACTGAAAGACAAAATCTTTGGAGAGGGCCCATAGGTGGCTATGAAAGAATAATCTTTCAAGATGATTCTCGTGGTCTACAGAACTAGCACATCCCAAGATATGTAGGCAGAGAAGTCACCAGAGACTGCACGTCTGAGATCCTACGGAAGACCAGACCGAATATCGTCATCTCATGGAGCCTTTGCCAGGCACTTGGAGTCCATTGTGGGTCGGGCTCGTCTCTGTCTATGAGCGAAGGTTCCAGGAGCTATGCCCTTCAAGTTTCTATCCTCCTTATATGCAGCCGTAGTCTTTCTCTCTCTCTTTCTATGCGATTTTCTCATTGGGTCACCAGCGTCCTGCATTCAATGTGTCTTGTTGCGCACACCGACGCCCCTTTCACCAATCAATCTGCTGGAGAATGAGGGCTGTGGGCCATTGACCCCCAACAATGCCCACGACAGCTCACAAGTGACCTAATGACCTCAATGAGCCTCTGATATTCTGCTGCGCCGAGTCGCTCTCGACGACATCCCGCAGGCAGCAGGGCATCGATGAGGTGTCGCCCTCAGGGAACCAGCACCAACACCATTCTGCAGAGGTTTGGGCAGTGAGAAAGGTGGCGAGAAAGGCGGTGCGCAGTTCCAATGTGTGCATTGGGCAGCAGAAGAAAGAAACAGCGTGAGAGAGAGGAGAGAGACAGAGCTGTAAGCCAGAAAGAGGTGGGTGACACGCGAGAAACGTCTCGCATCACTTCCGCATAGCTCCCAGCAGAACGACGACTATATCATCGCCAAACTGTCGCCATTGCAGCATTGCAGCATCACTGTCGCCCAGCAATTCTGCGAGATTTGTTTATGTCAACGTTTACTTGTTTCGTTTACACTTAATTCTTTCGTGTACGTGTCGTGTTTCGACGCTGCCCATTGCGCATTGGCCCTGTACTCCCGAGGCCCGTGTCTACTGCCAGCTCCTGCGCTGTCACTGCGCCACCAGAATATTTCCAACTTGTCGCATTCCCAACCTCCCCCCCAAACCCCTGCACGCACACATATTCCTCCACGCGCAAGAAACTTGACTGCCTCTGCTCTCTTCTACTGCACTCACTCTCCACGTACTGCAGAGAACAGCAATTGACCTCTTCTGCTCTCTGCCGTACTTTTCTGCGTTCTGCCTTGCTGCCGGACAGAAACTCCCCAAGGTAAACTATCCACACCACCAACTGAGTGGTGATAGTTTCGCCCACCTTGTCTTCTCCGGCCTCCCATTCCCGATCCCCAAAGCCTGGCGCGACCGCCAAGTTGACACAACCACAACCCTCCACTCCTGTTTACGACCGTCACGACTTGAACGAATCCTCCTCTCCCATCCGCACCCCCCATCAGCGCCAGCAGCGCATCTTCCTCTCGCACACTGCTTCTCTGCCCCCATCCCCGGCTACACGCATCGCGAGGTCAACTCCGGCATCTCAACGCCGACTTCGTCGAACTCCCAACTTCTCTGCCTCACCGAGCCCTCGACAAGATCAGCAAAAGGAGATTCAACCGCAATCAAGACAGTCTCCACCCCGGGTCACCGTCACCCTCGGACCGACCGGTCGCTACACTCTTGCTGAAGAAAACGTTGGGCGCATAGGCCTGACCAGTCGCCCACGAGCTACACGCCAGCTTTCCCAGGGCCACTTGACGACGAGCTCAGCCGCAACATCACCACAGTCATCCTCACCTCAACACATTGCCAGCCATTCAGGCTCGGACCCAAATCGACCAGAGCCTCATCCAGTTGTGCGCATCTCCAAGCACACACATAGTGCTGTTCTGTATGCTCTAGAGGCAACTTTGCGTGGTCCTAACACCCTTTCCGCGGATCCTGTAGAAGAATACGCACAGATGGCTGACCTGAGGGGCGGAAGAGGCCCAGCCACTTCCAATGGCAATGGTGCCGCTTCCATTCATGCCGAGGCCGGACGTGCTGCTGTCGGTTCGCCTTCCGGGATCAGAGGACCCAAAGCCATCATGGCAGAGCGCGTCGAGCGAGAGGCTAGACGAGCTGCCGAGAAGAAAGTGCAAGACGCCCTCATGCGAGAACATCTTGAGAACGAGGCGCGTAAGAAGGAAGATGCAGAGAGACGAGAAGCGGAGCGTAGAGCCGCCAGAGAACAGGCCGAGCGAAGAGCTGCTGGCGCTGTCCAGGGTATGCACATGGCTAATACTGCCGACCCCTCGTCTTCACGGCGACAGCAGCAACCCATACCCAGCCGCCCGACGATGGAATCCAGCTCGCGCCCAGCCGTACCCGGCTCCAACTTCCCGAGCAACATGCACCCACAGACATCTATGCGCAACGATATGCGCAACGAGCAGCCTACCGCTCGACCCACCCAAGCCGCGGCAAGTGCTGCACCAACCGCCCAGCCCCAGCCACAAGGCAATGAATACTCAAACGCCCTTGGTAGAGGTAGGAATTCTTTCCCTCATGCATTCGAGCGATGGGAGACGCTGTCTGCCCATTGGGAGGGACTAACCAGCTTTTGGATCCGTCGCTTAGAGCAGAATGCCACGGAGATTCAGAACGACCAGATCGCCCAGCAGCTATCGCGTCAAGTGACCGATCTCTCCTCTGCCGGAGCGAATCTGTTTCATGCCGTAGTTGAGCTCCAGCGACTCCGTGCCTCTAGTGAACGTAAGTTCCAGAGATGGTTTTATGAGACCCGCGCCGACCTGGAACGCATGCATGAGGTCACCGGCGTTCTCGAAGCCACACTAGAAGAGGAGAGACGATCAAAGGAGGATGCGATCCAGAAATCCGTTACTGAAGCTCTGGAGACCCAGCGCGTCTCGGCTAAGAGCGACAGACGCCTGAAGGAGATGCAGAAAGAACTCATTATCTCCAAGGAGGAAGCCCGCCGTGCTTGGGAAGAGCTCGGCCGACGTGAGCAAGAGGAGCGAGACCGCACAGCTTCTCTACAACAAGGTCAACCCACCATCGTGGGCGGCGTTCAGGTCGTGCCCATGGGTCAAGGCGTTGGTAACCGCACCAACACCCAAAGCGATCGATATGGCCAAGGTGACGCTTCGGAGTACAACTCGCCCCCCACCCCGAGAGCCACTCGTGCCGACAGTCACGCTCCTGCCGTTCAGCCAGTTGCCACCACCACCTCGTCGGCCAATCCCGCTATGCAGACGCCCTCGTCCGTCCACCATCAACCGAGCTACGGGTCTGAGGGTACTTTTAGCGAAGGTGAGTATATTGCAGCGGCTTATCAAGATTTCGTCCGGGAAGCCCAGGGACAAGGAATGAATTTCGCCACTCAATATCAATCTCGTTGACGTTTCCACCTTCCTCGTACCAAGACGCGTCCAGGGAAGCCCACGGACGCAGATGTTTTCAGTTTTCATTTCGGTTTCAACGCATCAGCAATTTCTCCACTCAGTTTTCCGGAGGGCCCTAACAAAGAGATTAGAAGAATTCGAGACGCCGGCGACGCAACCGAGCGTATACCATCCACCAGTCCCCGTTCCTCAGCCACCGCAATTTGGTGAGTCTGAGGCCGATTATAGTGGCAGTGGATATTCGGCTCCTGGATGGGAGGAAATGCAACCACGTCATCATCACCCGACACGCCTAAGTGATGTTCTCGAAGAAGAAGAGGAACGAAGTCGCACGAGCGCCAGTCAAGTCAGTCGTCACTAACGAACGGCCGATCAATGCAATGGGCGTAACGATGGGTTAATGGACGAATGCGACCCCTCAATTTGTTATGTTTGGTGCCTGGACCGGGGTGCATGAGTGGTCCATGGGCATGTTATTTCTGTTTTGGTGTTGTCCTTTCCTGTTTCTCGGTTTGCACCTGGGATCGCAAAGGCTGGCGTTGGGGTGAGCATGGCGAACGGTAGATGAAAAGCTACCAAGACAGTTTTTGATTTCCTTGTTTGGCAGTGTTTTTTCCAGATGTCCGGTATCTGGAGGGAGCCAGTGGTGGGATGTTATGTTTTCGGGGGGTCAGCAACGGAATGCATCAGTGACGAGCATGTGGCGGCATTAGCGAAGTCAGCACATTTGCATCGCGCAGACTTGTTTGGTTCAACCTTTGGCCATGGTGAAAGTTCGGCTTAGCAGCCTGGAGCTTGTTTCGTTCCTCTCCGGCACACGAGGGGGCGGAATTGGGAATGGTGGGGCATATGGGATTCTCTATTGTAGGAAAGAAGCTGTGGAATTTGTTACGGCGAGTTTGAGGGATGAGTGTTCATGTTCGAGATCAAGGGATGGGTAATGTGTTGTGGGTGTGTTTGCGGAGAATTGACAGAGAGCATGAAGACAGACATGAGGACAGAGGCATCATAATCTGCGGATGTGGCCCAGGCTGTACCTACTTGTAATGATAATGCAGTCAAGAATTTGACTCACAAACCCCAACCCCGTCAAGAACCTATCGTCCAGGTGAACCTTATTCATTCCTTACCGTGGCAACAATGATTGCCACCTCGAGTCTGCCTGTACGAGATGAGACAAGTTTCAGCGTATTCTCCAGGCCGTGACAACCTCTATTTGTACTTCCACACTACATTCCAGCCAAATCCAATGTTCGGGACCGGTCCGGTCTCCTCAACGTGGCCCAGCTGCTTGCCTCCCCCTATGCCGACGCTATCGTGTTACTCCTCGACGGTTAATTCGTACGTCACCAGCAACGATGGATCACATGTTCAAACTCATTGACCTCCTTGCGCATCTGGTTGGCTGATGGGATAGTGGCTGAAGATGCGGTGCAACCCTGTCGGCGCAGCTGCGCTTACATAAACCACCATGTGAGGAAAACTGGAGCTAGAAACGCCGACGCCGATGCGCCAATCCGCGATAGCTCCAACGGTGGCTCCAAGAATTTCTAAGGTCTAACAGTTGAAGCTCATACGATCAATCACATTTCGACTACGACACCCTTAACGACATCGCGGCAGCGCAACACACAACCACGATGTCGCTTTCTCTCACCTCACCACGGTCGCTATTGCGCACCTTAACGAAAGCACCATCCCAGAGCCAACAATGCATCCGCACCCTCTCCCAATCCAGCACCTCACGGCCCGCGGTCCGATGCACAAACAACCCATCCCGTCTCCCCCTCGAACAACGCAGATACAAAATGAAGACAGTAGAAGAAGCGAAGTCCCGCTACCGCACGGGGCCATTCTCCTGGAAAGCCGGCGTGCTGTTCGTAGCGGCGGGCGCGGGACTAATGTGGTACTTCGAGGAAGAGAAGAAACGCATGCAGCGGCGTCGAATCGCGGAGGCGACAAAGGGCGTAGGCAAGCCCAAGGTCGGCGGCGACTTCGCGCTCGTTGATCAGGACGGTAGACCGTTCGGGACTAAGGATTTGAAGGGGCGGTATTCGCTTGTAAGTCTTTCTTCCCAATATAATGAGGTGATTTGAGGGTAGTTCGAGGAAGGACAGTGGACTGATATAGTGGGATTGGTTCAGGTTTACTTCGGCTTCACCCATTGCCCAGATATCTGCCCCGACGAACTCGACAAAATGGCACGCATGTACGATATCGTCGAGGAGTCCGCACCGGGCGCCGTAGCGCCTGTCTTCATAACCTGTGATCCCGCACGCGACGATCCGAAGGTTCTTAAAACTTACCTTGCGGAGTTCCACCCCAAATTCATTGGCCTGACGGGGTCGTATGATGAGATCAAGGACGTTTGTAAGAGCTATAGGGTCTACTTTAGTACACCCAAGGATGTGACGCCTGGACAGGATTATCTGGTCGATCATAGTATCTATTTCTATCTGATGGACCCCGAGGGCGATTTCGTGGAGGCGCTGGGTAGACAACATAGTCCGGATCAGGCGGCGAAGGTTATTCTTGAGCATGTCAAGGATTGGAGACCTAAGAACTGAGGAGAAGAGGAGAAGCTAGATGGAATGTGGGTGGCTTGCTGGAGGATGAGGAAGATGTGTAGCATTAGGATTGTACTATACGCTCCTCTTGACTGTGATGATATTGTACATGAATTGTATAAGGAAACGGTATATAAAAACACACCCTCCCATTATATGGATAGCAGAGCGTCAGACATTGCCAGGAAGAGAAGGCAATGGGATATGATCGACTATCGGCATAGACGGACACATTATTGTGTATCTTATTGTAGTACTTCCATGAAGTCCTGTCCATACATCATAGGTCTTTGTGAAAAGTAATAGAAGTTGTTCGCTTGTTCGTTGAGCACGTATTCGAGACTCGACTCCCGTCGTTCTATGATACAATGAGTGGGGCTGCGACGTAATTACCCAATCGGAGAGCTCCCTGCCCGACAATTGGAGCCGGAGTTTTGGATTTGAGGTCAGACCCTGATATCTCCAAACAACACATCGCCTTCACATCATAACAGCTCTGAGCTTTCCGCAATTTCTCTTGTTTGCTCTGCACGACAGCAAGCTAGATGAAAATGATGATACCCTGATCTTATAACCCCTTTGCTGTTTGTGTGATTACCTCCTCGCCCTCGATCTCACCCTCACAATGGCGTCCTGCATACTGGCGTCGCGCACGTTGGGCCGGCTTGTAAGGCCATGTGTTCAAAATCATGTTTCCAGAGCGGCTCTGCGGCCGAGAAGCTGGAGGACAGGCATATCGGGCCAAATCAGAACGCTAATAATGGATCGTGAAGCGCCGTTCCGCAAAGAGGGAGAGACCCCTGGTTTTGCTTTTGCCTTTGAGTGAGTTTGAAATTCTGGAGATTTTCAATACGCTGCATGGTTACTGACCAACTCTTCATAGCATTGACGGCGTGCTGTTACATGTCGCCAAGCCTATACCCGGTGCTTCAGAAACACTGAAGTACCTGCAGAAAGAAGGGATACCCTTCATATTACTCACAAATGGCGGAGGCAAACATGAACGGGAGCGCGTTGCAGAGCTGAGTGACAAGCTCGGTGTAGAGCTATCCATAGAGAACTTCGTACAGTCACACACGCCCTTCCAGCAGCTTGTGCACCAGCCATGGTCAGAGAACTCCAAGCACCTGAAAGAGAAGAATATCCTAGTCACCGGCTCAGATGCGTCAAAGTCACGCTTAATAGCCGAAGAATACGGCTTCCAGAGCGTCATCACACCCGCAGATATTCTCGCGGCGCACCCAACGATATACCCCTTCGACCCCCTCCTAGACTCACACTACAAAGCAACAGCACGGCCATTACCCGAGCCCAACCCAAAGATCGACGCAATCTTCGTATTCAACGACCCAAGAGACTGGTCCCTCGACACACAGATCATCGTAGATCTCCTCCTATCCAAGGAAGGCGTGCTCGGAACATACTCGCCTAAAAACGGGCAGAAGCAATGGCAGCAAGACGGGCAACCACCCCTCTACTTCAGCAATCCCGACCTCTTCTGGAGCGCTAGCTACCACCTACCCAGATTCGGGCAAGGCGCCTTCCAAGCAGCGCTCGCGGGGATGTGGGCCAAGATCACAGACGGGAAAGAATTAAAAGCCACCGTGATCGGCAAGCCACACAACAGGACCTACGCCTACGCGGAAAATGTCCTGGCGAAATGGCGCGAGAGGTCCGGTCCTGCTACTACTCCACTTCGCCGCGTGTACATGGTGGGCGATAATCCCGAGAGTGATATCCGGGGTGCGAATAACAGAAATACGCAGAATGGACGGGGGAATTACGCCGAGGCTATGGAGTGGTACTCTATATTGGTTAAGACGGGCGTCTGGAACCAGGAGAGAGATGGGTGGCCTAAGTATAAACCGAGTGAGATTGTCGATGATGTGTCTAAAGCCGTGGAGTGGGCGGTGGATTGCGAGAGGGTTTATTGGCACACTGAGCAGAGGATTGAGGGCGCGCCGAAGGGGTATACGAAGTTGGATCTTAAGAGTTGGGATGAGAAACCTGGTGTGCTAGAGGATGGGGAGGCGAAGGAGGAGGGTGGTGGGAAGGGGTGGAAGGTTGAGGGTTAGGTTCGTGGTAGAATCATTTTCGGAGACATGATGGTCTTCGAGGGACTGAGTGATAAGATCTCTGTTCTTAAAGGCTTACATCGAGCTGGCGCTTAGCAACGCTATAATAAGCTCAATGACATTGTTCGAATCACAGGGTGCACCAGTGAGTTGGCAATTCCTCCAGTAAGTGATCAGAAAGAGGCTCGAGGCTCTCTTTTCATGGAGGCTTGGGTTCACAGTGCATCCATAAGCGGCAATGACCGGTGTAGCTTTGGATGCCAATGTTCCGTGCCATTTGACAGCCTGGCAAGCACGGTAGGCTATCGCGAGCACAAAGAGCGGAATAGGAGCTGGGTTCCTGTGTATCTCAAACGAATGATTGCCCCATGTCAAACTTGTAAAATATGATAATTACAATGTACATGCGAATCAAGGCCAAAATAGCTTATCGTACCAAAGACTGAAGTTGTCCCTGGGTTTATCTGGTAGGTAGGCTGGACTTTAGCTGCCAGAGTTAAGCCGGGTGAGAATCTACAATAGCCCGAAAGGGCACCTATTGGGATGCGACGGATGTTTGATTCCATTTCTCTTGGATACACTCTCACAAGACCGGTGTTTTGACCCGAAGCAGCTTTTAGGAAGCTTCTGGGCTAAATGATGATTATTCGGAAACTGATCAGTATATCATATCATGCCTTAACCTAGAATAGTAATCACCAGCTCATCATTCGTATCATTGGCTGCCACCTACAACTTCAAAGTCTTATGATGTGAGAAGATCTGAATAAGTAATCACATGATTCTGCAATGTATCGAGACTGATCAGACTTTGTGTTTGAAGAAGACTGATCTACAAAGATACCTACATACCTACATAACTGCCAACGATGGTGCCACCCGATGCGGGAATGATTCGGCTACATCCGATTCACCACGTGGCAAATGAGTTGTCAGACCTACAATACCATGACTGATAAATATTCCCATAACATTGAGGCTGTTTGGTATGTACTGCCAAGGCATTCGTTGCATCTCATGCCAGTAAAAATTTCCCGTTGCTGCTGCCTGCACGCGTGGAGGGGTAGGTGGTTCCAAGTTTTTGGATACAATGCAAGTGGGATGCAGCTACGGGGCCGAAGGTACTTTTCTGACCGGCATAACGTCATTCTAGATCCAGGTTCTATGCAAGCGTGAAACCCCAAGGAACTGGCACGTGCTGCATTTTATCCCTGTGAAAGGCCAGTCAAGCGATGGAATTTGGGATGCATTTTGCATACAAGCGAAGGGCTGCAATTGGTTTTTCATCATCGACCTTTTTTTAATCTGGAAAGAATTGTAACAGAGCCTTTTCTGCCCACACAGAGCTTTTCTGGACTTTTCTGCTGGCTGCCCTTGCTCATCAGTGTCACTGCGACGGCACACAGACCGTTTGACTACCTGCACGTACCCGCGTCGTGTTGCTTGGACTGGGATTTTGTGCTCCCCGATCAAGCTCACCACCGAAACCAAGCAGTGCCCCTTTTGACGGCGGCTTCGAGAACCAACGGCGGCTTCGAGAACCAACGGCGGCTTCGAGAACCACAACCTCTATCGCCGTTACGTGACTCAGGTCATCTCACCCGCCCAAGCTATCCCTGTTCTAGAGGCGCCAACTACGTCTCCTAATTGAATCGGGTCGAGGGGTAGGCGCCTTATCAGCCAGCTAACAACACGCGCGACGCTGAACACTACGCCACGACCAGGGCACCCTAATCGCAACACCGCTTCAGTCGGGCAAAAGGGCAAGGGGCTTGCTCCCATCCCACCACATATCTCAGGACACATCTTTGCGGAAGGGTGACACAGCAGATTGCTTCATGGGTCGAACCTTGACCGCCTGATAACGCCCATTCCTTCGGATTTCCATCCCCTGCCCTGGCATCTCACTGTCCACGAGCTGTATCAACCTTATCGGGCCACCCAGATCAGGTCCCTTAAGAGAGCGTGCTTCGGTCATAATGTCGTCTTCCACACCCGATCTTCCCCATGGCGAGCCTCATCCGCTTCGGTCCGCCATGAAACACGACGACGACAGTGAACGAGCGGCCGACTCGGGCTCGAGCATCAAAGGTTGGTCTTTTGATCTCTTCAGCGCTTTTCATATATTGCCCACAAATTACCCCAGCTCAAACAACTTGATGACTTCGTGCAATGTGCGCCAGAGTTGGTTTGGTCCGAAACCAACGCCAGTGTCTCTTCCCTGTGAACTGTAAAATGGCCAATCAAAGGTACCTAGGTAGTCCTATGGAATTGCCAATGATTAGGTGGCCAATCATATTAGACCGGCCTCAGAGGCAATTAGGTTTAGATTACATATCTCCCCGATCGCTAGCTGGTGTTGAGCCTCATAGCGGGCTGGCGCCTGTCTCCCATATCACCAATCATCTCCAATCACTTTGCTCACAAAGTTCTAGCTGTACAGATAGCCGAGCCCGAACCGGAACCAAGTAGCCCTGAGGATAGCCAGCCTAGGAAACAGTTTTCGGCAGGTCTTTCGCGACGACTCAGTGGACGACCTGCCGTCTTGCCCACGAACTCATCGAGAGCATCGCTTCTCAATCAGACAAGCGTGGAAGCCCTGGCTAATCTGCAAAGCAGAGACCTACCTCAGCCGCCTGGTGACGAGTCTTCTCAGATCCAACAACATCATCATCATCATCGACATCGACTGGATCGCATGGGCGAGAGACTTGTTGCCCAGGTTGCAGAATGGATCGAGCATGAAAAGGCAAAGAAATCGCACCGAAAATTGAAACACGTGACTTCGAGCCGTAGAAGGTCTAATGCACATGACGCTCAGGAGACCGAAGCCGAACCCGGTAGCAGCAGATCTAGGAGATACTCTGTCGACTCACAATCAAGTGAAGTTTCACTTGATAGGCTTCAAAAGATCATTGACGACAGTATGACTTCTTTGGGTCTGAGTGGAGTGCCTCATTACAGCCCGAGGCCTGGCAGGAAGTCTCAGCGAAAACGATCATTGCACTTGCATAGAACAGCTTCTTCTGACACTGATTTCTTTGACGGAGATATTCTCGTACCGAAATGCGATGCTGTACTTGATAATTCGAAGACAATGAGTTATTCGGGAGGCAACGCCGGCGGAGATGAGGATACCGCGTCTATATCAAAACGTAAAGAAGACAAAGAACGGCAAGCATGGCTCATTTTCAAAAACGAAATCATTCGCCTTGCACATACGCTGAGACTTAAGGGGTGGCGACGCATTCCTCTCGACAGTGGCGACAGCATAGCGGTTGAGCGCCTTAGCGGCGCTATGACGAATGCTGTTTATGTGGTACATCCACCCGACAACATTGAAAACGAGATGGGTAAAAAAATGCCGCTTAAGCTATTGCTGCGGGTGTATGGCCCACAGGTCGAGCATATAATCGACCGAGAAAACGAATTGAACGTCCTTCGACGTCTCGCGCGGAAGAAGATCGGACCTCGACTGCTAGGTACATTCGCAAACGGACGATTCGAACAGTTTCTGAATGCTATCACTCTTACCAACGCAGATTTGAGGGACCCCGATACTTCAAAACAAATCGCGAAGAGAATGAGAGAACTCCACGACGGCATAGAGTTGCTGGAAGAAGAGAGGGACGGGGGAGCCAATGTCCTGAAGAATTGGGACAGTTGGCTTGATAAGGTCTCGGAAGCCGCCAGCTTTTTAGATGACAAGATTGTGGCCGGGAAGCGACAGCTTGGTCACACTCGAACAGCGCTCGATACGTGGATGGACCATGGCTTCGTATGCGGGACGGATTGGAAGACATTCAGCGCAATGGTAATGAAATATCGAAAGTACATCTTCGAACGATACGGCGGTTCGAAGGTTGTCCGCGATCACCTAGTTTTCGCCCATAGCGATGTAAGTCTTGACTGCACACCTCGACATATGCCCGACTAATAGACTAGACACAATACGGCAACATCCTCCGTCTTCGACCTGACGACAAGAGGTCGCCCTTGCTACAGCCCAATTATGAGCACAAGCAGCTGGTGGTCATCGACTTTGAATATGCTGCAGCCAATGTTAGAGGGCTAGAGTTCGCAAACCATTTCACCGAATGGTGTTATGATTACCACGCCGAAGACAACCCCGGCACATGTAAAATTTCCATGTATCCGAACCTAGAGGAACAGCACCGGTTTATGAAGGCTTATGTCGTTCACAAGCCCGAGTTCCCACATCCTGGAGCCTCTACCCCTGTCCTCACGCCTTTAGCCACGCCAACGATCGGCCCTTCGACACCAAGTCTGAACCCGGCAATGGCCGCATCGACTAGTTCGTTGAAAGAATTCATGTTGGATGCTCGTGTTCCCACGGGAGGCTGGAAAGAGGAAGAGAAGCGTCAAGAAGAGCAAGTTGAGGATCAAATCCAGGCCTTGATTGAGGAGACTCGGTTGTGGCGTACCGTCAATAGCGCACAGTGGGTAGCATGGGGTATCATGCAAGCTAACATTCCTGGCTTTGTCCCGTCTGGGGAAGCGGATGATGCGGCGGACCGGAGCTCCGAGGAAGCACAGGAGGACCCTGATGCGTTCGATTATCTAGGATATGCCCAGGACAGGGCGATGTTTTTCTGGGGAGATTGCGTGCGTGTTGGCCTTGTCAAGGTAGAGGATCTGCCGGAGAAAATTCGGAACATTCTGAAGATTACCGAATACTAGTTATTGGAGGCAAGCAGCGAAACTTAGTATTTCTTGTAGGCAAGAATATTCCTTAAGCATATCGATACCACACCTTTTGGTTGTAAAGGTTTCTCGTCATTCATATTGGGAGAAGAGATAAGGGATGTTTGTTAGAGATCTGAAAGAGATTTCATAAGGTGAAATATTAATCCTCGATGACGACGAGTAGTTCGGAGTTATCGCTCCCATGCACTGCGCCGATGACTAAAGTATCCTATTGTCAGCAAAGCCAGAACCCCAATTTCTAATATAGCGCGAATGATGCCATCGGGTAGCTGGGATAGCTGCATTTGCCCCTGCGCCCTACTCCAATGACATGGAGAATGACATCGAAGATGCTCATAAATCACGACATGCGGGTTTTGGCGATGTGGGATGAGCCTTTTATATAAAATCAGCTGCTGCTCTTCACGATACGAGGATACTTCGAAGGAATGACAATTGAACACAAACAATCTATTCGCTGATTACGATCGCTTAGAGAACCAGCACACGAATCCATGCCATTAGCACATCGAGGCAATAAAGTTCTTACTCAAATTAGCAACATCGTCACGAAGGTCCAGCATCGACCCCTCATCGGCGCCTGGCCCGCAGCAGGATCACCTTCACATTCACCACCACACAACCCATCATCACCATTAGTCACTCCCGTGCGTAACTACGCACACTCTACAAAGATGTCGACCACGGCATCTTTCAACTTCATAGACACATCGGCCCAAGTACCAGGCACGAAATCCTGGACAAAAGTCGACGCAGACTACAGCTCATTCACACGGCAAGCCGTGACGCGCCCCGTCGAGAACCTGCGGGGTCGCGAATCGGCGTTCGGGACGGATGTCTCCGGATTCGGCGTCGTGCACTCACCACTCCCGTCGCACCTCAACGCGAAGAGCTTCGAGGACGACGCGGCGGTGCGGGGTCCGTACTACGACGACATCGAGAAGATCCTGCGCCGCGACTGTGAAGCTCTACCCAGCAGTGTAGAGGCCGGGAAGAAAGTACATAAGGTTGTGATATTCGACCACACGATCCGTAGACGGAATCCAGAGTCTGCGCGCGCGCCCGTGCAGCACGTACACGTCGACCAGACGACCGCTGCGGCCGTGGCGCGCGTGCGCCGACACTTACCTGCCGGCGAAGCAGAGGAGCTGCTCAAGCCCGGTCGACGATTCCAACTGATCAACGTCTGGCGGCCCATCGGCCACCCGGCGTCCGACCACCCACTCGGCGTGATCGACTTCCGGACCACGTCGCCTCAAGATTTCGTACCCGTCGATCTGCTCTATCCCCAGCGGGAGCGCGCCGACTCCGGCACGGTCGTGGACGACGACGATAGAGGGAAGGAGAAGAGACCTGATGAGAGTAAGATCGGCTCGACGGAGGGGTATGAGGTGAGGGGCGAGACGATGAGTGTTGCGCCGAATGAGAAGCATCGGTTTTACTATGTCAAGGATATGACGCCTGATGAGGTTTTCTTGCTGAAGTGTTATGATTCTTGGGGCCAGGGGGAGGAGTTTGGGAGGGAGGGGCTGGCGGCTAGGACGCCGCATACGGCTTTTGAGGATCCGGCTACGCCTGTGGATGCGAAGCCGAGGGAGAGTATTGAGGTTCGGGCTTTGGTGTTTTATGATGAGTAGGTAGGTGGGAGGTGGGGGAAGTGAGAGAGAAGTAGGGTGTGGGTATGGCATAGAGTGGTGGTGGTTAATGAAGCACGAATGTTGAATAATGAATACCATGTCACGAGTCTAATGTGAACGTTGTGCATTCCTTTGAGTTTTGCGGAGTGAGATTCAAATTTTCCCCCCATCATCGTGCTGCAGGAATATCTGCTGAAGCACCGCTCCAGGCTCACACTGCACTTGGGCAAATTCTAAGTCGTGATATTACTGTGATATTACTAACAGGTCAGAATTTCGAGAAGATACATTGTTCTGCAACTAAGTGATCAAAACAAGTCCTCTTCTTTTTCAAGTACAGACCGATTTAAATGCTTCTGAGATACAGAGGGAATTCCGGCAAGGTGCAGAGTCAACTCCAGATCCCCCAGCAGCGACTTCAGCACGTGTGACACACCACCCTCGCCTCCCAATGCAAGGCCGTAGATATATGGTCGGCCAACAAGACACATTTTAGCCCCAAGCGCGAGTGCTTTGGCGATATCTGCACCACAGCGGATTCCCGAGTCGAACAAGACATCGATCTTATCTCCGACAGCATCAACTATGCGCGGAAGCACACCGAGGGAGCTGGTGCCTCCATCCGTCTGTCGTCCTCCATGGTTACTCACCACGATGCCCTGAACACCAATTTCCACACATTTCTTTGCGTCTTCGACAGATTGAATTCCCTTGAGAACAATAGGCCCTTTCCAGTGTTCCTGGAGAAACTTGATGTCCTCCCATGAATGGCTAGTTCCAGGGAATACAGTGTGTGTCCATTCTGCAACAGCTGCATGCATGTCGTCCTCGACCTCTTTATCGTGATTTCGCTTGAACTGCTCGCGGAAGACAGGATCTGTCAACCCAATGGCAACCCCGATTTGATCAGATCGCAAAAAAGGATTGTATCTAAGCATGTATTAGCAGCTGAGTCAAGGACAGGTCGAGAGAGTTTCATACCCATTGTCCATGTCACTTGGCCGCCATCCTAGGATATAAGTATCCAGAGTAACGACCAAGGCCGAGAATCCCGCGTTCTTTGCTCGGTTCAGCATTGAAATCGTGATATCGCTCTTCTCGTTTTTCGGCCAATATAGTTGGAAGAACCGGACTCCGTCCCCGTTCGCCTTGGCCACATCCTCGATGCTTGTGCTACTTGCTGTGCTCAAGATGTATGGGACGCCGTTCTTGGCTGCCGCCGCAGCAGCGGCCATCTCCCCTTCTGGGTTGATGATCTTTTGCACGCCGACAGGTGCGCACGCGATTGGAAACGGGAGTTTTTGTCCCAGAACTTCGACCGACAGATCAGGGAGACCGTCCGTCTTCACCAGCCGTCTCGGCACGATTGACCATCGCCCAAATGCTGCACGGTTCTTCCGTGCTGTCTCTCCCGTACCTGCAGATCCCACGACGTACCCTTTGGCATCTGCGGACATCCGCTCGGCAGCGAGGCCCTCCCATTCTAACGGCTTGAAGGTGAAGGGTGGCCGTTCGAAATGGAGACCTTTATCGTAGACGGAGGATTCGTACTCGACAGGGTCGATGCCGATACGCTTCCCTGGGGGGTGCTGGTGAACTTCCATAGCGTCCTTGGCGAAGCAAATGCAGTCAGATACTAGTTTGCTGGGAGAATTTCCGATTTAATGCCAAGAATCAAGATGTAGCTGTTTTTGTGGTTTCACACCTACACGTCGTGTACACGTCATAGCACGAGCGGGTCAGGAAGTCACTGCTCACAATACCTACTTGCGATGAAACACAATCGCGCCGGTATTCGGATCTAGCAACATACTAGCAGTCCCGTCTTTCAGTTAGGTTGAATGGTAAACCAAACTACGCGGAAAAGCGGCAGCCTCGTGGGACACGAAGACGTGTGCATAATTCTATATCCCACCAGTTGTTGCTGACTTGACGTCATCTCGTCGTGATTGAAGTCAGTGAACTTACTTCGCCTACAGATGCGATCCTGCAGCAAATCGCATTGAAACTCTTCACGCGCAGGTCTTCAGCTTGATTTGATGTGCAAAGGCCTAGGGGTTTGTGTAGATGCTTCGTATTATCAAGAAAGGCAACCGGTCGCTACAGGTCAGGCGGCGTTCTCGAACTTCAGCATGCAGTGTATCGAGTTCCTGTCCAGTATTCCCTCTATTGCAAATGATCTATGTCGCGGAAGTAACGCTCAATCAATTCGACACCCGAATGCCATACTTCTCACAATCAAAGTGCTCCAGGCCCGGGATACTCTCAGCCCAACCGTCATCCATCTCTCCGAGCTGCCCTTCCTCGCCAATCTTGACCAATCCTATCCTTCCAGCCAACACCTCCTTGAGTTGCGACTGGTATTCAACAGCCATTTCTGGATGCGGCACCCAAATGACTCTCATGCCAGCTCGTCGACCCGCTTCCACACCAATGACGCTATCCTCAAAAACCAGACATTCATTTGGCATGATCGGTTTCTCTCCAGCGTTCATCGTCGAATCCAACGCCTGTAACGCTACGAGATAGACATCTGGTGCAGGCTTATTACGACCCTCTCTAATACGAGGGTCATCGCCTAGTATCCGCCTATTGCTTGGGATCATGCTCATTAGTTGCTTCGCCTCGGGCCTTGAGGTTTTCGATTCATATGCATGACTCTCAGATGACGATGCCAATGCCACTGCGATCTTCTCTCCGGTTGCAGTGCTGTGCGCATAACTCAATTTCGACAGCAGTTCTAGGGCACCAGGCATAGCTTTGCACTCTGGATAATGTGTTCGCACCTCCTCTGTCAACTCTCGGGAAAACTGCTCACGGGATATGGGCAATTTCGCCCAATCGTGGAACACGTCACCATCAGATGATTTCGGGATGCCCATGAGCTGAGCTCGGATTGAGCGCGGAATCGTAGGCCGGCCATATTTTGTGAGAATGTTGTTTAGACAATGCGTCACAATATCTTCGGTGTTGAGCAGAAGGCCGTCCAGGTCAAAGATGCAAGCGCGCACTGCGGGGAAGCTAATAATAGTCTCTTGTTAGCTCTTATGACTGTCTCTACCAACCGCCTACATGAACTGATAAAGCATGATTAAAGGGTCTGCCACTGGATCTGCAATGCAGCGAAAACCGAGACTTACAACGACTCGGGAGAACCCATCCTTGTTTCCTGGGGAGTTGAGACAGGTCATACGAACGAGCTGTTCACTTCCGGTAAAGCGACAGGTGTGCAAATCCACTTACTGCTATGACGTTAGGGCCACATGGATAGCGGGACTTATTATCACAGTCTGGTTATAAACATTCGCCATCATCAGGAACATCACATACGACCATAGGATCAAGAAAACACGGCATCCCGTCCGCTCTGCCCGAGTTAAGCTTGATACCGCCAGTTCAGTAGTTGGGTCGGTGACGACCAGCGAATCCCTGGTGTTGTATGTTTTTGCCGATTTTGTGGCCGAATTTCATATTTTGTCCTGATACTGTATGGGGCGCGGCGGCCCTCGGAATATAGTGGTGTACCCCGTAGCACGAGGTATTATCTCAGTATTTAGACCAGTTGTGGCTGGTGACGAAATGGGCCAATTAGATCTCTCGAAGGGACCACTACTAAAACTGGTTTAAGGCCTCGATACGGGCCTAGTTAGGGACGTATATACGCTTTTACTTATATAACGGTCGCGTTCTATTATTTTATATCGGAATAATTCGTAAAAAATACTACGGCGTAAAAATCGATAAAACAAACTTCCGAGTATTAACGAAATTGAATTATTTTAACTAGTTGCGGAAATATAGCTTAAAAAACATTCGGGCGGTATTAAATTATATAGTTTAAATAACGTTTATATATCCGTATTTCCGTAATTAATTAAAATAATTTAATTTCGTTAACGTTTAAAAATTTATTTCGTCGATTTTTACGCCGTAGTATTTTTTACGAATTATTTTAATATAAAATAGTAAAATATAACCGTTACGTAAACCGAAATAAAGGGGGTATATAAGTCGTATTTTTTTAACCAAATTATAACCGATTCCTTGTTTTTTATCCGATTATTTTCGGACTTAAAAAAATAAAAAAATATTTTATTTTTTTATTTTTAAATAAAGCCCGATTATTTTTACTATTTAATTTAAATTAATAATAAACGAGTATTATAATAAGTATCGTTTTTTTTTATATAAAAGCGTATATAAAAGTCGGACTTTTCCGCATCGAGTCCTTAGACCTCTTTTATAGGTAATTCCATACCTACCAGCCACACCAGCCACACTAGCCAGTCACCCATACAAGAGGTCTGAGCACTGAGATAAGAGGTAGGGGTTTCGATTGAAGACTCACTCACTTTCCTTAATGAGTTACACATTCCTCGCTAACATTGCATTTGAAGTGCTCTCGACTGAAGTGATAGGGCCTTGAACTACAACCTATTTTCTGACTCATTTATTTTACGTGAATAAGTCTTACTTACGTTTAAACTAAACAACCCACGACTAACAGTCTGGGCTTGGTTCAATGGGCACCTAAAGTGGGATGCGGGGCGTCGATAATAGCATCCATTCTTGAACGAGTGAGACCGTGAGAGCAAAAGACGTATACTTATCAACTTGACCTTCCATACTTGGCAACAACAGTCAAAGGCTTAGTCCCTATTTGAAGTCTTAGTATCTTGCGCCGTCCTATATCGATGTTTCGACCGTCACTACGATGTTATATAATGTAACGCGGGCGTGTCTCCTGTGTCACCAGCTAGGCGAGACTCCAACCAGTAATCCAGTCATCGTTTGCGCAGGCGATATCCTCACGGAATATATCCACCATGCCATTCGCTTTCCCTCCAGCGTCCTACGAGATCAGGTCACCACGGCTAATCATCCGGTCACCTGTACAAGATGACTGCGAGGCCTTTATTGCACTGCTAAGCAATGCCAGGAACCTACCGCCCGGAGTAACAGAGGTGATGCCCAACCTCACTCCAGAGGGCCAAAGTGCGCGCCTGAAAAGATGGAGAACATCAGCATCTGAAGGCAGAAATGCCTTCCTAGCAATCGCTTTGCGAGAAACCAACGAGCTGGTGGGATACATAGGTTTCAATTGCTTCCGCACCAAAGAAGAATACGAAGGGACCGAACCTGAGCGCCAGGAACCATTGCTATCCGGCCCGGAAGGTCGCTATTTGACTGATCTGGGCATCAATACAGACATCAAACATCGCCGGAAGGGCTACTCTTCCGAAGTTCTATGCCTGGCGCCCGAGTTCGCTTTCAAAGAACTGCAGTGCCAGTTGGTTAGGATGGAGACTAGTCTCTTGAACGAGCCTTGGAGAGCTGTTATGCGGGACGTGGGATTTGGTCACCTGGAGAAAGAGAGTATTGCGACTTATAATGATGAGTTGGGCTTTGTGTATATTGTTGATCGTTCTACATGGGAAAGGACTAAAGGACATCTGCTAGGGAGGAGGAAATGGCCTTTGTGAGAGTACGGTTTGAGTGGGATTGGATAGCAGAGGAGTCATCGAAGGCAAGACAAGATTGTTTGGTATTCATCTGCCGTAAGAGGTGCCTCCTCGTACATCGTACAGAACATCATCTGCGGTAGGCTGCTGCATCACTGTAAGGAAGCTCCTATTCTTATAGAGTGACGGATGCCATCTTATATGTTCTGTCATGAATGACATCCAGAGCGTTCAACGCATGACCCAATAATCTGATTCTATATGGGGAGCCCACTGGTCTAGTCGCCGGTGGTATCGGCACTTTGTGGTCGTCTCCCGTCTTTCAAGCCTGCTAAGTACTGCTTTCAACGGGCGAGAGCGAGGCGGCATGAGACAGCAGAAGGTGAGTGTGGTGCTGACGGACGAGCCGGCGCGGTATTGAATGTGGTCAGGTGATGCGCGGGAGGCATTTGCACCAGAGCACATTGATATAGGTACTGTTAATGATCAGCTTTCATCATTCAGCCGAATGGTGGAGTGGTCTGGTGCATTACAACCCCGCATGCCTTGTAGTGATACCCTTAAATGGGGAAGTGCAAGGCCTCAAGTTCAAGACAAAGTGTAGGCGCGGAGCACATCACTCATGACTGTTTTTGTCTTGTTCTCTGCTCTATCCTTTTTTAATAACGCGGTTGGAGTGCGTGAGGAAGCTGCACATCGTTTTTAACCCTGTGCAAGCTCATTCAGCGACAGATGGTTCATCTTGACCATAGGCGCGATGCCGGCCACTCATTTATCGTGGAAGGAAATAGAGCACATGTCTCATTATACTGCCTTTCTGATTCTCACTAGACTCTGAGCACGCTCGACCAAAATGGGATCATGGCACCAGGTCCATATTAGTAAGACGAATGAAGCAAGGCAACTGAGGATGTCTCGGGTATTGATACTGGTTTTTCGACAGCAGCTAGTATATATGAAAGATAAGATGCATTTCGAAGTCCATCAGTTCATCTGACAGGATTATAGGCTACATTAGACGGTATTACCAGCTTTCTGCCCTCTCTCTCCATTCCGGATCGTCTGCCTTCTATCTCTTCAGCACAGTATCCCCCTAGTCTAAGAGAACTGGCGGCTCAGATGTCCGCCAGATCTGAAATTCGGTGAAGATACTTAGCCGGGCAAGGTCGCCTCCGGCGATGTGGTATTCTGAGTTGCATATGGAATCGTGGACTACCGGAGGACTCAATGGCATGCCGTTCTCCCACCCGTTCAAACCAGCTCTCACCCGGAAAGTGGCTCGATAGGGCATGCTTGTAATATGTGACAATATTCGCGGGAAATCTTTCTCGCCACGGGTGAGAATTGGTCAAGGACCTGGAAATTGCATCCCCCTTGTGTATTCCTGCAGAAAATGCGATTATGTGATGAATACGGATCGATGTTAGCGAAGTCTCCGAAGGCGACGGTCTGCAGCGAAGATATCCCTTCAGGCCCGAAAATCCACTCGATGAGTTTACGGAACTCGGGCCGAAATTCTGCCAGTGCTTCGTGTTGCTCTCCAGCAACTCCTTCATCGTTAGATTCAGGAATGACATCGGCATCGCTAAAAAGACTACAGCTGGTCCCGGAACCCGATGACGCACTATCTGCGAGCTCTTCGCTTGCACGTCCTTCATACTCAGATTTGACATCAAGCCTCATATCAATCATGGGTTGCACAGCCACGGATTCATACCGGTGGATATCAGATAGAGACTGGCGGATATGGAGCAGTTTCAGCGAAGACTTTGACACGAAAGGCTGTAATATATATCTCTGTGGCACACGCCAATTAACTCCGGACAGGATTGGTTCTTGACAGTACTCACTAGGCGCAGCGGCTCACACGATAAGGCGATGCACTCGAGGTCCAGCCTTGCAAGAGGATTCTGCGAAGGGTCATGCTTCAGCTGGCGCAGTGGTTCTCCAAAAAGCGCAAGGTCTTGTAGGTCGTGCATCTCTCCAGCATATGGAGACTCATCGTCTAGGTCACTGGTTCTCTGGTGATGAACCATATTCCTGAGAGTTGCTCCGTGGTGGGCGACGTGGTTCCAGAAGTCGATAGTATCAACTGATCCTAGCTCACAAACGAAGAGCTCTTCCAGACCCTCGAAAGCGTCGAGGAAATCTCTCATGACATAATCAAGAATTCCTATTGCGAAGTCATACCGTATCTCGAGGGTTTTAAGCTTTATCGAACATCTCCTCTCAAGCACGTGCTCGAGAAATTCGTCCCCGCCAGGGCAGTTACGAAGTGTGAGGGAAGTAAGAGTATCGAAGTTGACTGCGAGCGCTACTGCCGCCGTCAGAGGGACCTGCGAGAGGGATAAGACGCGAAGATCTGGGAAATATCTTGGCAGTTGAAAGATCTTCTTCACAAAGTAGGTTTGAATCTCATCGTTTCCATCGCCGCCCTCCAATAGCTCGTCTAGCAAGTGTGCCCAGCTAACAAAGTCTAACTCAAGCCTCTGCAGCCGTGCAGAATTGGACCGAATAGCGAGCGACAGGGTCGTCAAGTGGTCGGCTTTTGGAGCTTTCCAACGTAGACGTCGCAAGTGTTGGAACGGCGATAGGTCTATCTCGCGGTCGTCGTCGTCATAACGACTGCAAATAGCATTAGTGGTCAAACTCAGGGATTGCAGTGAAGGGTGGTTGAGGCAAATGATTCCCTGCCTCCCCAGGACTTCCGAGACCACACAAGTCCCCAAATCCCAGCTATTCGTCAACGTTAGAAGATGTCAAGGTACTGGAGCTGAGTCGTGGTGGTGCGAACCTGAAACTACGCAATTGACCGGCGCGGAATCGTCCAAGCACCGATTTTACCCTTCGAGTGAGGCGATCGAAGGCCGGATAACTACTGTCATATTCATCATCACGATCGGCCGTAATCGCATCGTCCTCACTGTCCGCCTCCATCTCATCATCTTCATCGCTGCTCTCGAAATACTGTGTGTACTCGTGCGGGCACCGATGTCTGGTACAATCTTCAAGGCTATAGCGAAAGTGGAATCGCGTTACAATTTCATTGCATATCTGCGGCAGCCCTGCAATTGTTGTATCGTCTAGTCTGTCTGCGGATGGTGCCGTAATCGTAACAGATTGCCATAATGCTCGGGCAGTACGTTCATTCGCCTGCTTCGACACTCTGGAAAGTGATATGAGATCGGATTTATCCAACTGCAAAAACTCAGGGTTTAGCGCTTGCTGTACATGGAGGACCAACAGTGGTTCACAAACCTCCGCAGTCACTCCGTCGAAGAGTTCCTGGGGCAACTTGGTCAACATCGCAGCCATTGTGGTACGTCCTAGGTTTGAGTGTAGAGGCAATCTTGGAATTTCGGAAGCTGATTCTGAAGTCAGATCTCGTGAAAATACAGGAGAAACTTCAGCTTAAAACAACCCGGCTTGCTGCGCCTCAAATTACTCACCATGTCAGGGGAGTTTCGTCAAGGAACCAACATGCATGAAACCCTGGTTACATTTTTGACTCAAAACGCGAAAGCAATCGCAGCCCTGTCTGATTTACCCGTTCTGAGCCTTCCCCAAGGTCCTACATGGTGGGATGGATATCACTATGTTTGACGTGGCCGTGACGCAGCAACCAGGTGACGTTAGATGGTGACTCATCCACAGTTTAATATGCTGGGCTACTTTGTCACCTTGTGACGGAACAAGGGTACTGCCACCTTTCTCTTGGTACGATTACCTCATGAAAGACCAAATCATTCTGTTGAGGCAACTATCCATCGATTAATTGATCCGGTTCACATAGTATCGCGTATTTGTAATTAACATATAATTATTTCACTTAGTGCGTTCAAACTGATAGCGTGCGATATCCTGGGCCATCCATCCTGCTTTCCCTTACTGTCTATAGACAAAGTAGACATTGAAGCCATGTCCCATCATTTCGATCCTGTAAAGAGGCCCCCGGTCCAATTGACGGTCGCGCCGAGTCTTTGTGATTTGATCCCGTCTTCAAAGGCTGCCTAGATACTGCGTTCGGGGTGTCGACGCAAAAACTGCATTTCTATACTTGCAAGTCGCTTGGATTGCTGCCGTCATAGCGGTGAACCAGTTGCCTATCCAGCTCAACGATTTCCTTGCTATATTTGCTATCGATGATTATCCCAACGGAGCTGCTGACTTACGTAAGCGAAGGTTCTTTCTGGCTTAATTGTAGAGGACAAAGGTTCGTCACCAACAGGATAGCTTCGGGGCGCTTTCGTCTCCTCACAGTCAATTGCATACACTGCGTACGCTGCGGTGTAATACGTTGGACATGGATAACAATCCTACGTAAGATCGTAGGGCGACAAGTGGTTTGTTTCAGCCACAGGCTTGATATCAACGACGCAATCATCCGTCGAAGATAATAAAAATTCGAAGCGCGCAAGTTCCCAAGTCAACCACGATTCTCCCAAACGGCATCAAATTCGAATGTACGCCCTCTCATATCGATATCCATCAACTCTGACCTCGTAGCCACCAGTCAATCCAACAAGGGACTCATACTTCTTAAATCCGACCAGCGGCCGCCTAACCGTCACTGGAGTCCCGTCGTCCAAGATCTTGTGGGTATAAGTTGTGGTTTCGGGGTCCAATAACGTGAAAATGGCAAGAATGAGGATCACGGCGAAGGCAACAGTCGTAGTGGCGAGTGATCCGATGCCCTGCGTGGCAGCGAGAATAATCCAGGCAATCACAAGCGGTAGCTCAATTGCGAAGGGAAGACAATGGGGCCACGGCCGCAGGTATATCGTCTGCGGCATCGCGATGCGGGGGGGATAAAGGGGAGTAAATGCTGGTGAGTAGATCGACTTCGGAGTAGAATCTCGAAAGATTTGTTTATTTTCTCACTGGAGAGGCGAGAGAGGGAATGTTCTCCAGCAGACGGCAGTTCGGGTCAGCACAGCCATCGGAACCCATCCCTACCGACGCAGATCTTCGATCATTTAGGGGATGACCTCGGGAAGTTCCTGGGTTTCGATTGACTTCATTCTTGGTTCTTCGTCAAGTTAGCAACTGGATCCTGTCTGGCAATACGGAATATCTGCTTCATATATATCGCATTCTAGATATGTCTGAAGATCATTGATTAAAGTAGCAGATTCAGTCAATCCGGCGTAAACCCTGCCTCTTATAGTGACAGGTACTCATCACAAAGATATTGTTCAGTTTACACCAAACTGTCGATGAGAAACTCGAATAGTGCATATATTATAAGAATAATAGAATTAATCATTAAAATGGTAGGCCCGATCGATATGCCTAACCACTCAAGCCTCCACCCCTCGCGCCGAACCATCACAGCAAAAGCAACCCGGATATGCATTTCAGAACCATGCCTTTCAGGACCCCGAGATTCCCATTCTCGTCATCAAAGGACCACACGATGGCGACATTCCAAACGGCGATGAAGAACCAGACGCGCACAAACATGCACACCCACGCCAGTCGACGATGATGCAATGTCCAAGGCTCACAGAGTCTGGCGGCTGGACTCAAATGTGCGACTGTCGACCAGCGTCTCTCCCATGACACTAGGATGGGGATGAGCAGTAACGACACGGCGGATATGAGGTGAGATTCCGCCACGGGATAGGTGTCGCGGGGGACGGCTTCGAGAGGGAGGAACATGCGGAAGCCGGTTGATGTTGGTCGATGTAAGGCGCGGAGTGCGAGTGTCTCTATCAGAGCAAATAGATATGCGATTGGCCGACCGAGGAACATCGCCACGTTAGATACTTGGTTCAGAATGGCCATGTTTGTTTATGTGTGGGCGTCGATGTGGATGCACCGGTACGCGGGCATGCGTATCGTTGTCGTCCTTGTAAGACTGATAGAGTACCATCGATGTGAATGAACTAGGTAGGTGGGTTGGTAGTTAGCGAAACATTCTTCAGATGTTGGGACGAAATCACCAATAAGACAATCGACTGATCCGACTGCCTTCAAGTTATTGAAGACGGTATGTCTACAACCTACCTACCTAGGTAGAAATACTGAGTCGGTTATATTGAATAAAGTCTAACCTAGTCACGCAAACTATAGTACCGGACCGCAAACTCGGGGCACGGAGCCAAGCGAGAGCATACCGCCAGACTCGGCGGAGGCTGTCACGCTCTTTTCAGGCGTTACTGCTTAAGTTGCATTGCATATCGAGGGCCTCTAAGTTAGCTCTGCGTACCCGACCTGTTTGGCCTCTATTGACAGCCACTGGTTAATGGCCACTATGGCTGAATATTTCGCATTCTCTCTCCGTTCCAAAGGTTGCGTTGCCTTTACATAGGGAGTCTATCGTCCATTTGTCCACCATTGAAGCACGGGGTAGATCAGGTTGATCAAACATCAACTATTTGAACTTCTGCTGCCAAACTAAAGCGATATATACATTGCATCTCATTAGAAGCTTTATTGCTCATAATTTCCGTCATTAATAATTACATTAATATGAAGATGTAACCTACGTTGGAGCATGAATACCTAGGCAGATATCAGTGTCTTGCCTTACGTCGTGATTCCAGTATAAGTAATTACATCCGTCTGATACATATCCGCAAGGGGCACATCTCGCGCTGCCATTACTCACCGAAACCTAGTACAATAGACACGAAACCTCCTGCGCCGATACATGATCCCAAGCAGCATCAGCAGGAAGATCCTCCAGCGTCGCGCATTCAAGGCCGAGCTCGACAGGCACACAATCCATAGGCACGATCTCACCGCCGTACACGTATCTAAGTGTGAGGATAGTCGTCTCATCCCCGTAAAATACGAAGTCTCTCTCGCAAGCGGCGAATTGACCACCGGCAGCATCGCCCGCACCTACCAAAACTGGGTTATTGCCTTCGCTAACGGTAAACAGAGAGTTCGCGCCGATGTCCTCCCCGACATCGTGCTCTTCTGGGTAGGAGAAATCAAACGTGTCGGCATCGGCGATCGAGATGCTGATAGGGTACACGCCGACGATATCCTGGGTCGCGGTTCCTGTGCCTGGCTCGGTTCCGTTGAGATAATATGCTTGACCGGGTGCGGCGCTCAGGACGGAGATGTAGGAGCCGGCTCCGACACGTGCTCCGGACAGGTATTGTCCTGACACGTCGAGGCCAGCATTGTTTGATGGGTCTGTTACGCTTAGACGTATGCTGAAACCCTTTGACGTTGATAACGTTGGTGAAGACCGCGATGTTTTGCTTGGCTGATTTGAGGTCGATAAAGCGGTGGAAAGACCGGCGAGTCCAGCGATGAGAGGAGCCTTGAAGTGCATCGTGTCGGTTTTGTGAGATTATTGGAGGGAGCAATGTATTATTGCGAATGAGGCCGTTTTGTTGTGATTAGATATATTGCTTTAATGAATTATGTGATGTTGTAATTGATGATTGTAAATGTTTATGGGTTGACATCGCCAGTCTGGTGGCGGAAAGAACTACCTTTATAATATTTCCCCCCGGCATCCGATCCTGTCGTCGCCGTGCTTGGGTACGAAGTGACAACATCGCGTTGATTGACTAGTAGTTGGCATCAAGCATAGCCATTCAAGGTATGGAGCATTTCCAGCTTTTTCGCAGAGCGTTAGGGGGAAATGGCATCCAAACGGGTAACGTGTCGAGCGTGTTTCGCTTGCCAAGCCGGCAGATGGCCCGATGTTCTCGTATTGCTGGGGTGTCTGCAAGGACAGTAGTCATCCTCATGGTCTATTTTAAACACCGCCCCTTTCGCAGATGCTTTACTTGTTAAAGTTTCTTCTCAGTCAAGCATAGGCGTGAAAACAATTCTTCAACTAGTTGTTGTTTATTGGAATCATTAAGTACAAGCTAACGCTCGCCCTCACTCCGTAAGGGTTAAGAGATATTCGGATGCGTAAGTGAATAAATATATAAATAAGCAAGCATGTATATAATATATAGCGATAGGTAAATGTTTATATATATAATATAATATTTAAACAATAATAAAAAAAAAGCGGTAAATATTAAATAAAAAAGGTTATAATTGTTTAAATAATTAAAAATAAATTTTGAAAAAAATTAAACTAATTAAATTACGTAATATTTTACGGCTATATTTATATTATTAATTTTATAAATTTATTATTATAAAACTTTTTTTTCCGTTTTTATTTAAACTTTTACCCGTTTTAATACGTATAACTTTTTATACGTTTATTTTTAATACCGATTATTTATTTTATCGAAATTACGGTTTAATTTTAAATCGAACGGTATTAATTTTATTTTAATTAATTTAATATATATTATACGTTTAATAACGATTAAACGCTAGTTTTAAGCCCGTTTTTTATTTTATTATAATATTTTATTATATTACGTTTAGTTTTATATATAACGAAATTATTTTCGGTTTTATATATTAATTCGGGGCTAAAAAGTATTAATTTTAATTTGTTTTAAATATTATTTGTTTTTGTTTATATAATAGTTTTATTAATAATTTATATAAAATAGAAATTTTATTATTATTTATTTTTTATTTTAATTAAAACTTTTCGTACGTATTTAAAACTTTTTTGCTTATAATATTTTTTATAATTATTTTTTATTATTTAATATTAAACGACTTTAAATATAACGGCTATTTTCGAAAAATATCGGTAAATTAAAAATAATACGCTTTATTAAAAGTCGAAAAATGCGTTTTAATTATAACGTAAGGCCTGGTAAAAAGGTAATAGGTGGAAGAACTATTCTAATTGCTATTTAGGCTATAAAATAATTAAAGTAAAGAAATAAAAAGTAAATGCGTAATTAGCTAATTTAAATAATAGCATATTAATGTGTAACCTAGTAGGGTTGCTAAATAAGTATAGTGGTTAGACTTAGTAGCGAAGTATTTAGGGTAACTATTTAATAAAAGTAACGGAGCGGTTATTTTATTATAATCCCCCGGGTAAAAAAATCGGACTCGTTTACGAATTAAAATCGAACCCCGTAGGGAATAAGTTATAATAATAAGGTTAATTTTTAAATAATAAAGGGATGCTTTTAGTAACTAATTAACGCTTTTAATATAAAGCTTTTAATTTTTAATTAAAAATATTATTAATTAAACTATATAATTTATATTAAAATTAATCTTTATTAATTAAATTTATATAAATATACCCTGCCGCTTAATCCCTTTAATAAAAAAAAGTCTATTTTTATTTAAATTTTGTTATATTTTTTAATATACGAGTTTAATTGTTTAAATTTTCGTTATATTATTAAATCGTTAATTTATTAACGACGATATTATATAAAGCGTTTACGGCAATTAACGGCCGGCTTATTATTATTAAAATAAAAACCGTTAAAAAAGTCGTTTTTTATAACGTATAGCTATTCGTTAAAACGTATCGGAGGTTTTGCTTTATTAAAATTTTTGTTATAATAAGCTTTTAAAAATATAATAGCGTTTTTTAAATAATTAGCCGGTTTTTAATTAAAATTATTATATTTTTAGTTTTTTTATTAAATTTTATAATACAATTTATAATATTATATACGTAAAGTATAAATTTTTTCGATTTTTTATTTTTTTTCGCCTAAATTAAAGTTAATAACTTTATTATTTAAATAACTAAGCTTTTATCTTTTAAATAAGTTATTAGGGAAACGCCGGAGTCGTTTAGCGTAAAACTATCGTTAGCTTTTTTAATTTTTTAGAAATAAAAGTCAATATATATTAAAACAATTAAAGTTTTTAACGTTAATTTTATAATAATATCGGGTTATTAAATAATCTATTTTATTAAAAAGTTTATCGGTAAAATTGCTAAGTTTTTTAAATATATATACGTAATTGTTTATATTAAAATTAAGCTTTCGGCGATATCGATTAGCTTGTTTTATTATAATATTTTAAGCTTTAGCGATTATTTTTTTAGTTATTTCGACGTATTTTTACGCCTTTATAACAAAAGTTTATACCTTTTTTCGATTAAGTTTTTTTTAAACCGGTCGATTTTTAAATAATTTCGTTTTAGCTTTTTAATCGAATACTATACGTATTTTTTTACTAATAAAGATTTTTAAAAATAACAAGCTTTTAAAAAATTTATAAAAAAGTAAATTCTATACCGTATTTATAACGAAAAAAGCTTTAAATTAGTTATTTTAAAAATAGTTAATAAAAAGTTTAAAACGTTATCGAAGCTAACGTATTATAATTTTTTTTTATTTAGCGGTTTTATAATAACTAGTATTAGTAAAATTAAATTTTATACTATATATTTATAATAATTCGTTTATAAAATTAGATATAAACTATAATCCGCGATTATTAATTATATTTTTAAATTAATTAAAATAACGGTATAGGCTTTTATAATATAGTTATATTATATACTTTTTTATAACTATATTATTATAAAAAATAATATATATTATTTTAAAAAGTCGATCGATTATTACGAATATAATATCGTATTCCGCTTTGTTTTTTAAAAAAGTAATAAAATCTATAATTAAATACTATTAAAAGTAGTTTGGTATAAGTAATAAAGCTAAAAACTTAGGTTTTTTATTAATTAAATTTTTAATAGCAAAATATAAACAATTTCGAATAAATTTAATAAATTCGGTATATATAATAAACTATTAGTATTATTTAGTAACAAATTATATAGTTTTATTTATATTTAAATAAATAATATAAATCCGTAAATAGATTTTATTTATAACGCGCGTTTTTAAATAATTTGTTTTTAATACAATTAATTAGCCTTTAAAAATAAAAAAGCCGTTTTCGATATTTTATTTAACGTTATATTTTCGGGCTTTTTTATAATAATTATTTAAATTCGGGTTTGTTTTATTAATATATAAAACTACGTTTATTAAAACGAAATTTAAAAGTTTAAATAGTTTTAAAATTACGACTTCGAATAAGTATATTTTTTTTCCGTTAAAAACGTCGTTCTCGATATAAAGGCTAAATATAAAAATTATAATTACGGTATAATTTATAAGCTAAAATAATATATTATTATCCGGAAATAGCTAAAAAAATACTAAAATACGTTATTTATTACGGCGTTATTTTTATATTTTAATACCGTTTAAAGGTCGAAAAAGAATGTTAGTAATAACGTTTTAGGCACCCGGACGGTATATAATGCGAAAATAATAGTATAAAAAAAGCTCGGCTTAATTAATTTGTTAAAAATTAAATACTCGTTTAATTATAAAATATTTTAAAGCTAAATAATCGGTTATAACGGTAAAAAAGCGTAGATTTTAAATTTTTATTAATTTAATACGCTATATAGTTAACGCTTTTATTACGGTTAAAAGCTTTTTATTATAAATTTTATAATTTAATTTTGTTTTATATAGTGTTTTTAAAAAAAAAGCAATTAGCTGCTATAAAACATCGTTTAAAAATCGTTAAAAAAAACATTTAACGCTATATTATTAAAAGCGTCCGTTTTTATTTACGTAAATATTTCGGTTATAAAAAAAAAATAACGCAATAATAGCGCAAATAATAAATAATTAATTAAAGTTTTAAAAACTGCTTAATATTTAAATATTTACTTTAATTCGGAATTATTATATATTAACCGGGTTAAAAACTATGCAACTACGTTATACCGTATAATAAAACGCCGGTAAAATTTATAAAAGCCTAAAAATAAGCGTATTTAAAAAACTATAACGCAACTTTTAATATTAATTAATATTTGCTAATTTTATATAATTTTAACTTTATTAAAATTAACTTTAATTCTATCCGTATTAATAACAAAACTAAAATATTTCGTTTTTATAACGTAAAATTTGCATTTTTTAATATCCGCTTATAGGCCTATTTATCGTAAACGGTTTAAAACTTAATAAATATAAGTTTTATATTTTTTAATAAATTTAAAATAAACGAAAATATCGTTAAAATAAACGGTATAAAAAACGTTTAAAAAACTATATAACTTTTTATTAATAAACCGCTAAAAAGTCGATAAACCGTTAATAAATCTAAAAAGCACTACTATATAGCGGTATAAACTATAATAATAATAAAATATAATTAGGTTTTCGATACTTTTTTTAATACGTATTTAATAAAAAGCTTAACGAATATTTATTTTCGTAAAAACTTTAGTTTTTTTTAAACGTTATAAAGTTTTATTAATTAAAAGCAAAAAATAGCGGTTTTTATAAATATAAAAGTTAAAAACGTAATAATTAACGTAAAATTTTAGTTTTTCGTTCTATTTACGGGCAAAAAAAATTAATACTATTTAAAGCACGTTAATCGGCTCGATAAATCTTTTTTTTAAGTTTTTTATAATATATTTTCGTATTATTTTAGTTTTTTTTAATATTATTTTATATAAAATAATATATCCGAGCTTTTCGGGTTTATTATTTAAAATAATATTATAATTTACCTTAAATCGATAATCGGCGAAAATATTAAAAATAACTTTATTAAATACGTCGAAATAATTATAATATTATTTTAGGAGTATTTTTTTAATAAATTCGATTAAATTTAAGGGATTTCCCGAATTTATTTATTTATAAACCGTAAAAATCGATATTTTCCGTATTATAGCATATTTTTTTTCGTTAATTATTACGTTTAATATAGCGAAAAAAATAACGCAAAATTTAATATTTTCGTTAAATTCCGAAAAATATATAAATTGCTTTTCGGAAATTATTTAAATATTTATATTATAAATATTTTTTAATTTATAAAACTTATATTAACCGAAATTATAAACTATTTTAAAAATACTATAACGATTAAACGTCGGTTCGTTTAAAAATAATTTATTTATTAGTTTCGGCAATATATAAAATCGGAAAACTTTTTTATAATTAGTTATATATAGTATAAAAAGTTTTTTCGTTTTCGGTATATTAAGTTTAAAATAAAAAAAACTATAATAAATTCGCCGATAACTTTTTTTTTTTTTTAATTAAAAAATATAAACAATAATAATAATATAATTTTTAGTTTTTTAATACGTTTATTAACAGCTTTTACCGTATTAGCAAAAAACGGCGTACGTAATTAAAACGGCGGCATTATAAATCGCTAAATTTAACAACCGTTTTAATAACGTTAGTTATTTTTATTTAAAAGCCGATTACGTTATCGGGTATTATTTTTAAAATATAATTTAACTAATAGTTAGCTTATTTTATTTATCGTAAAATTGCGTATAAATAATTTCTCCGGCTTTTATTCCGGTAAAAAAACCAATTATTTACGTTTATAATTAACGGATATATTATAATAATCGAAAAACTTTTTTCCGATAATAATATCGTTTTTTATATTAAAAACTAAAAAAAACTACGTTTAATAACGTATTTTTATATATATAAATATGCTAAAATGGCTATATTTACTTTTTAAACCGCTTTTTTATTATATCCGGCTATTTTAGCCGGTCGAAAACTTATTAATTTCGGTATTATAAAATATTTTATAACGCAAGCGGTAAAAATAGAATTTATTAAAAAATACGCGTTTATTTTAATATTAATAAATATTTTTATAGTTAAAAAATATTTAATAAAAACTATAATATAAATTATTAATAAAAGATTTCTTTTTAATAATCCGTTTAAAAACTCGAACGGTATTTATATATAATTATTAAATATAAACCTATAAATATTTAAAAGTTTCGTTAATATTTAAAAAAGCTTAAATATAAAGTTTTGTTTTAAATTAAATCCTTTTTCGCCGTTTTTAAAGCGTTTAAAAACGCGTATTTATTATTTATTACGGCAATAACGATAATATTAATATAATCAATATTAACGGCTTTAAACTTAATTATTAAAAAGTAATTACGGCTAATATATTCGTATTTATAGCAAATAAAGCATTTATTAATTGCGATAAATCGTTTAAATTAGTTTAAATTTCTTTTTTTATATATCGTATAACCGTTTTTAGCCGTTATAAAAACAAAAATACCGAAATGTTTTAAAAAACTTATAATTATAGTTAATAACAAACGTTATAATATAAAAAAAATAATATTATAATTAATAACGTTTATAAGTTTTTAAAATAAAATATCGAAACTAATACTTACGTTAATGGTTTTTTTAGTTTATTATTAAACTTAATTTTTATATTATTAATAATTATAACGATTAATATAAATATAAAATTTATTAAATTTTATATTCGGGTTATAATATTAATTAACGTAAATAATATTAAAACGAACGGGTAGTTTATTATATAACTTTTATTTATATTTTTTTTATTTAATTTTAGCTTTATTAATAAACTTAATAAATTTAATGCGGAAAATAATAAAAATATTAATTATTAATATTTTTAAATCGTAAAAAACGACGTAAGCTTTTTTATAAATATTATAGTTTTTATAATTATTATTTATATAATTTATTACTTTTTTAATAGTATTAAAAATCGCGTTTTTATTTTTTTTATTTAAAAATAATAAAAGATTTTCGGCAGCGATTTTTCCGATACGCTTTCAAATATAATTAATTTTAGCGTTTTTATTAAAAAATCGATCGGCGTTATTACAAAGTTTAAACTTTATAAAAGCCGATTATTATTCGAAAATAACTGCGGTTTTACTAAATTTAGGCTTTTTATAAATAAAAATAAAAAAATTAAAGATTTTAGTAAAAAAACGGGTATTATTTTTAAAAAACTTTATATTATTAAGTATATTTTTATATTGCGAAAAAAGTCCCGGTAAAGCAAAAAAATCGCTAAAAAGCAGACGTAAGCTTTTATTAATACCGTTTATAAAATTAACGATTGTATTTTTTATAATAGCGATAATTTTATTTTTTTTTTAAAACTATTTAGCGATTATAATAATAACGATATCGTTTTATTCGGCGATTTTTTTTTCGAGTTTTTCGTTAAATATAACAATTTAATAATAAAAAACTCGTAAATTATAATCGGTTATTTTAAAAACTTTAATTAAATTAATACTAATATTATTAAACGTTTAAATTAAAAAAAAACGGATTTTAAATTTTTAAAAAAAAGCTTTAAAAGTTTTCGCGAATGTTTTTATAAATTAAATATAGCTTATTATACTACGTTATTAAAGTTAGGCCTTTTTACTATCGGAAATTAAAAAAATAAAAAAAGTTTTAAATTTAAACGCCGATTTGCTTAATTTAATAACGTATATTTTTATTCGGTATATAGTGTTTTTATAAATATTATTTTAGGTTATTAATTAATAGCGGTAAGTTTTAAAAGCATTATTATTAAAATAAACGAATTAATAAAACTTATAAAAAAAAAGCTTTTTAAAAAAATATACGATATCGTTATTATTATCGATAATAGCGGTTATAGCTTTTTTATCGAAAAAAGCAATAACTTTTTCGAAAAACTAACGATATTTACTATTATGTTTAAAACGTTTTATAAAAATATAAAATAATTTTAAATTAAGTATTTTAAAACGTATTTATTATTTAGTTTTAATTACGGCTTTAGTTTGTTTTTAAGCTTCGGCTTTAGTTTCGGCGTTATTTATAGGCGGGTAGCGTTAAGTAAGCATTATACGTAACGCTATCGGTTAGTTTTTTTCGTTATTAAATAGGAATTTACCGTTTTTTTAAACTAGGGAGTGATTAATTTTGATTATTATAACGTAAAGCCTAGTAAAAAAATAGTAAATAAAAAAACTATTTTAATTGTTATTTAAGCTACGAAATAATCAAAATAAAGAAATAAAAAGTAAATACGTAACTAGCCAATTTAAGTGGTAGTATATTAGTGTATAATTTAGTGGGGCTATTAGGTGGGTATAGTGGTTAAACCTAATAGCGAGGTGTTTAAAGTAACCACCTAATAAAGGTGACGGAGCGGTTACTTTATTATATTAATCGAATTAAGTTTACCGACGAGTAAATTTCGCTAATTAAAACTAAATTATAGTTTAACGAAAATAAACCGAAATTTTTAATTTTTATAAAAACGCGTTTTAAATTTATTGCTTTTTTTAAACTTTTTATTATAAATCCGCCCGGCTAAATATATAAAGCCGTTAATAGTTAATTTATTACTTTTTATAATATTTTAAAAACTTTCGGTAATAACGTTATTAAACTTTTTATTTTATAACTATTTTTAAACGTAAATAATAATATTAACGATTTTATAATATAAATTATTATAAAATAAGTTTTATTTATTTTTAAAGTTTTTAAACGTAAATCGATTTTAACTAATTAATATATTTTAATTATTAATAATAATATATTTTAAATTATAAATAGTTTTAAAACCTAGCTTTCGATTTTATTTAAGCCTAATTTAATTAATATTAATATAATAACGTTAAATTAAATAATAACGCTTATAATTAATTATTAATATAAACGTTTTAAATTAAATACGTTTATTATAAATATTATAGCCTTTATTATAAACGTATTAATAAATAATTTAATTTTAATTTATATTAATAATACGTTTAATTAAGCCCGTTTATAAAAAGCAAATAATACGTTTATTAATATTTATAATTATAATTAAAACGTATTAATTAATTGTTTATTTTTAGTATTATATAATTATATAATAAAAAAATAACATTTAACCGTTTATAATCGGAAATTATTTTTAACGATTTAATAAAAACGTAAATAAACGATTAAAAACTAAACGCCGTTATTTATTACGTTATTATAATAATAATAACCGTTTATATTAAAAAATATTTTATAAATTATATAATATATAGCGAATTTAGCCCGTTTAAACTATTTATCGATATAAGTTTATAATAATATTTTATTTATAATAAATAATGTTTACGCCTTTAATAAAAGCTTTTTTAATAGTTTATAAATATTAAAAACTATATATTAATTAAAAAATTAATCGCTTTTAAATTATTTTTACGTATAAATATTATAAATAAGCTACGTTTAATACGTATTTTAAATCGTATATTAATTGCTATAATAACCGTATATATTATAATAATAAATAACGTTATATTTAAAAAAACGGCGTACGTAAAATATTAATATAAAAACAAATTTTTTCGATTTTATATCGTTATATAAAACGTTTTAATTAATAGTTATAATAACTATTATTATAATAATAATAGTTCGTATTGTTTTTTTTAACCGCTAAAAAAAACGTAAATTATTAAACCGATTATATTAAATAATAACGATAATAATGCCGTATAAAAAACTAAAAAAAGCGATTATAAACGTAAAAAAATTTTAATAACGTTATTTAGTTTAATATTAATAATAAAATTATCGTTAATAATTACGGCCGCTTTATTAGCTATTCCGTTATTAATTAAACCTATACGCCGATTTTTTACCGACTTTTTTACGCGTTAAACGTTTTCGACTTTTTTTAAAACGGCGTTTATTTTTTTTATAACTACGTTTATTTTTTTCGTAATTACGCCTATTTTTTTTAAAACCGCGCGCTTATTAGTATTAATTATAACCGTTATTATTATAAATATATTAAAGTTTTTTAAATTTATAAATATTCGTTTTTATACGGATTTAGTTTTTTAAACGTTAAAAGCATTTATTAAATTACGTTTATACGTAAATAATATCGTATTTATTAATAATTTTAAAAATTAAATTAGCCCGTTCGATCTTTTTAAATCCGATTTAATATAATAATAAATATTCGTTTTTTTTTATAACGTATTATAGCGTATTTTAATAAATAGCAAATATTATTTAATAAATAATCGGTAACGTTTAGTAGCTTTTTTTTAATATAAATATAAACGTAAATTTATTTTTATAATAAATCGCCGCCGTTCGCTATAGTTTTTTATAAACGGTATAATCGTATATATTTCTCGCTATTTTATCCCGGTTTAGTTTAAATATATACGTATAAAATACTTTTATTTTTTATTTTTTTCGGCGAAAAAAAAGAAAAACCTATTTATATATTTATATTTTTATAAACGTTTAGCGTTTATTAAGTTTTAAAATAACGAAAAATATACGCCTTTATAAATTTTTAAAATAGTTTATTACGATAAGTTTTAAAATTTAAGTTATTAAAAAGTTATAAATCATAATTTATAAAATATAAAAAACGAAAATATAAAAAAAATAAAATACCGATTATATTGTTAATAATAAATTTCGATAGCTATAAATAAATAATTAAAATAATTAATAATAAAAAGGATTTAATTTTTAATTTTATAAAAAAAAAACTCTTTACGTTATTAAAAGGTATAATTTTATAATAAACGCAAATAAAAATAATATAACGTATTATTATTAATTATTCATTTATAAACTAACCGTTTTAATATTTTGATAAATATTATATTTTTTACCGAATAATTTTTAATATTTAGCGAAATTAATACTTTTAGCTTTTAAAAGCTCTGTATTTTTAATAACGTAATATATAATTAGCTATACGAAAATATTAAAATTTAAAAATCGACCCCGATTATTTTAAACGATTGTTTTTACGATTTATTAATAATTATTATAAAATATAAAATAACTAAAAACTGCCGTTTTAACTAAAAATACGGATAGTTTTCGTTATTATATACGATTTTAATTTTAAAAATAATTTTAATTTATTAATTAAATATATTATTAAAAATTTTAGCTTTTATACTATATTTATATAGCTATATAACTATTAATTAAGTATTATTATAAAGGCCTTAATCCAGATTTATATTTTATAACAATATAATAAAAATACCGACCTTTAATAAAAAAATAAATAATAACGTATTATTTAACTATATAAACCGTAAAACTTTAACTAAAAGTTTATTGCCGTCGTTTATTATCGATTTTACGTATTTATTATATAAAATATACTTTTTTTAACGCTTTAATAGCTTTTAAAACAAATCGTTATTAATTAATTATATAATAACGTTATACGTTAATAAAACGGCTTTTATAATAAAAATAAACCGGTTTAAAATAGCCGAACGTATTATATTATTTAAAAATATATATTTGTATATATTTTTAAAATTATAAACGTCGAAAATTAGTTATAACAATTTAAAACTTTAGTTTATAAACTTTTTATTATTAATATTTCGAAATTATTATATAAAATCGCAATTTAAAAAATTTATTTATTAAATTTGTATATTTTTAATTAAAAATAACTTTTAAAGCCGATTTTAAATAAAAAAATATTAAAAACAAACTATCGTTATTTAAAATCGAGAACTTTTCCGTATTATTTGTAAAATTTAAACGAAATCGTTTTTAAAAAAATACCGGTAAGCTTTTAAAAAGCGTATTACTTTTTTTAATATTATAAAATATACGGTAAATAGTTTTAAAAATATATTTATATTATATCGTAATTTTATTTTAAATAATTAAAGCAATTTAACGAAATAGTTTAGCCGTAGCTTTATTACAATTAACGTTATAAATTAATTACGCATTTAGTTTAATCGGGATTTTAAACCGTAAATATACTATTCGGCTTTTAAATAATAATAACGCCGTTATTTTAAACAAAATAATATATAATATAGTTTTGCTTTACGAACGGAAATAATAATATAATATAATATAAAAAAACGTTTTTTCGGTTTTAATAAGCTTTTAAAAATAAAAATAAACTTTTAAAAACTTAGTTTTAATAAATTAAATAATAATATTATATATTAATTACTATTTAATATTTAATTTTTAAAAAAATTTATTACGTTTTAAAGCTTTTTATTTATAATCGTATTTGTTTTATTAAATATAAACCGATTATTTACGATTATAGCTTAATCGGCAATTAAATAAAATAGCCCGGTTTTTTTTTAAACCCGTTACGGCGTTATTAAATTTATTAAAAAAAACAAACCGTAATTAATATATAAATCGTTAAATTACGTTAATTAATTACGAAATAATTCGATTATTTATAAAAAGTCGTTATATATTTATAATAAAAACGCTTTTTAAATATTAATAAAGTTTTAAACGTTTAAATCTTATAATATATAAACGAAATTAGCTTTTAATTAATTATTAAAAAAAAATGGCTGTTTTAATAAAAAAATTATACTAATATCGATTATTTTATAATAGTTTTTTTATTTAATACGATTTTTAAAAAATAAAATATCGAACGTTTTTAAAAATTAAAAAATTATTTTAACCGATAATATTAAAAATAAAAATAAGCAATATTTATAAAAAAAAGCGCTTGCTTTTTTTCGAATAAATAAAAAATACGCGGCTAATTTTTTTACGGTATTGTTTTTTATAAAAATACTACGATTTACGACTTTCGTTTTATATATAAAAAAATAAAAAATTTTAATATAATATGCTTTAATTATTATTATTTATACTATTATAATTTATTTAAACTTTTAAAATAAAACGCTTTTATTTTAAAACTACCGCCGTTAAAACTTTATTATTTAAATTAAAATATACCGAATTTTTTTTTAATAAATATATATATAGCTTTAAAACCGCTAACGTTTAATTTTATATAAAGTTTTTAAAAAGCTTTTATACGGTTTTATAAAAATTTAAATATCGATTTTATAAATAATTTTTAACTTTATTTCGTTTAATTTAATTATTATTATTAATTATAAACTATCGGATTTATATAATAATACGGTCGCTTTTTTTATATATATATTTATAAATATATTTAATAAACCGGATATTTATATATATTTCGATATTTATATAAATTTTATACTTTTAAAACAAATAAAGGTTATATAAAACTATTTAATAATTATTTAATATAATAAACGAAAACTTATTAAAACTTTAATATTAAATATAATAACGATAGTTTAAATATTTATTAATAATTATAATAGTTTTAATAATAAAAAGTTTTAAAAACCGTTTAATATATATATTACCGATTATATATAAAGCGTTTAAATTTATACGTTTATAAAAACCGTAATATATAAATCTCGTAATTATTACAATTAGCCGGCCGTTAAAATTTTTTACTAATAACGGCATTTTAATACGTATTAGTTTATTTACGTTATTTAGTAAAAAAAAACGATTTCGGTCGTTTAAAATTAAAAACATTAATAAATATATATATAAAAAACTTTGTTTTTAATATTTAATAATTTAATACGTATTTATATATTTATTAAAAATATAATTTTTTTTTACGTTTTTAAAAAAAGCTTTTCGTTTTAAATTAAATATTTAAACACCGATATTAAACCGATTTTATATAGTTTAACCCGGTAAAAGTTTATTTTTTATTTTTTTTAATTTAAATTTATAATAAAAATAATAAATAACGATAATAATTTAAGTTTTTATATAATAATTATTAAATTTTAATAATAACGTTTTATATAACGTTCGTTATTAATATAAAACGCTAATAAATAATTAACGCGTTTAATTATACGTAAATTAATATTACCGGCTTAAATAATATTATTTAATTTATTTTAAAAAGCTTATTAAAAATCGGCCTAATACGTATAAATATATTATAAGTTTTTTTATTTCATTAATACTTATACGTTAATTAAATACTATTAAAAAAGCCGACCGTAGGTAAACGGTATAATTGCATTATTTCGCCGAAAATAAAGCCTATTTCGAAAATATTAATAAAAAATTAATTACCGAATAAACTTTTAATTTAGCCGTTTTATAACGTTTTTTTTATAGCTTTTTTTTTTATAAAACTATATTAATATATAATATAACGGTAAATAAAACGGATATTTTATTAAAATACGTTTATATTTATAGCCGTTTATATTTAACGGTTTTTTTTTAATTAAAACGATTTTTTTTTAACGTTTGCGATTATTTAATAAATCGTTAAAAAAACGGTAACTATATTATTTAAAATAAAAAAGTTTTTTTAACGTAAATCGGTTTTTTTTTTATAATTAAATTTAATTACAAATTTAAAACTATTTAAATTATTTCCTTATTTAAATTAACGCTTTATAAAACGGCGATTTTATTCGTTAATTTTTTATAGGTTATTATATATATATATATATATATGTATTATTTAAATATATTTCTTTTAATAATCGAATAATAATTTTAAAATTTAGTTTATTATTTAACTTTAAATAAAAACGCGTAACGTTAAATAAGTTATAAATATATAACTAAGCATATTTAAAGATTTTTTTCGAAATAATATTTATTAGTTTAGTTTAATAATATAAAACATTTTAAATATAAAAACAGTTTAAGCCCGCTTAATTAAATACGTAATTAGCCGGCGTAATTATAAAAAAAATAAACGCAAATATACTATTATATTATTAAATATAATATCGAAATTAATAAATCGCGTAAAAAGACTAACGGCTTTATTAGTTTTAAAAAGCAAATAATACTTTTTTTATAATAGTTTTTAAAGTTTTCGATTTTTTCCGATTTTATATTTAAACGTTTTTTTTTTAATAAAAAACATTATAATAACCGTATTAGTTTTTTATATTATTAATATTATATAGTAATATTAAATAAATACTATTTAAAAATAATTACGTTATATATTTTTTTATAACGTTTATAATAATTAATATAAAGTAAATAATAAATATAGTAAATAATATAATATTAAAAATAAAACGTATTTATATAAACGCGTTAATATTTTTTTAAAAACGTTTAATAAACTATTAAATATTAACGTTAATTTTTTTAAACGAACGTTTTTAATTTAACGCGTAATAAAATTTATAAATTTAATAAAGCTTATTATTTTAGGGATTTATAAATATTTCCGTAATAAACTGAATATATTTATATTTTATATATATTAAACTAAATTAAATCGATATATTTAAAAAAAAACGGTAATAATTATATTAAAAACGCGTAAAACGTATAAATAAATACGTATATTAAAAAATATATTAATACTTTAATATACCGAACGTAATAAAATAAAAAACTAATTTTAAAGATTTTATTTTTAATTATTAATAATATTATTAAAAAAACTTTATACGTAAAAAAACGCGTTAATTAAAAGCAATTATTTTTAAAAAACATAAATATTTAATTAACGATTATAGTAATAAATAAAAATACGTATTATAAAAAAATAATTACGTTAAATTAAATAGCCGGTATAATATAATATTAAAAAACTACGAAATAATAAACTTTTAATTAATTAAACTATTAAAAGTATTTATAAAAATATTCAAAAAATTGCTATTATTTTTATTTAATATAATTATAATAAAAACAATCGCTATTAAGCCTAAATTTAACCGTTTTATAACTTTTAACTTTATTTTTTTTTTAATTATAACTTTATTATTAATAATAACCGGGTTTATTTTAATATTATTATAAAAAACAAATAGCGTATAAATATATATAAAAAAAAAAAGTTTATATAATCGGCGATATCGTTTAATAAATAAATCGTTTTAAATAAAAGCTATTATTAATAAATTATTATTAATTAACTATATAAAAACTATATTATTATTTTAAAAAAATTATTATTAAATATTATTAATTCGTTATTACGGACTATTAATATAAAATAAATTTTATAAAATATTAACAACGTTAAATAAAAACTAACGGTATTTATAAGTTTTAATTTAGCCCGGTTTTAATTTAAATTAAATAAGCATTTATATTTAAAAAAATATTATAAAAACTTTTAAAATCGAAAATTATTAATTATTATAATAAAACTAAATTTTAATTTTTATAATATTATTACGTTATTTTTTTTTATATATAGTATAAAACGAAATATTAATTAAATTAAAAAAATAAAATATATATAATTTAATTTATTTATATTATAAATAAAGTTTATTAAGTTTAAAAAAAAATATATATATATTAAAATTAAATTTTAAAACTTTTTATTTTTTAAAAACTATAAACGTTTAAAAATAATCGGGTTATATTTTTTTATACGGTTAATAAAAAATAATAATATAAATAAAAAAGCATTTTATAATAAAGCGTTAAATATTTATTTTAATTTTTTTTTAATTATTTAAGTTTACGTTTAAACCGTTTAATATAATAAAAGAAATAAATAAATATATTATAATAAAAAAAAAATAAAAAACGGAAAAAAAAAATAAATAATTAAAAAAAAAACAAAATTAAATAAATAATATTAAAAAACGTTTATAAAAATAAACTTTTTATAAAAATTACGTAAAATTACGTACGGTTATTTACGTTATAAATAAAATTATTTTATTTTTTAATTTATTTTTTAATTTATTTTTTAAAAAAATTTTTTTTAAAATAAATAACGTTTAAAATTTTAGTTTTTAATATTTAATAAAACCGAACGTTTTTAATATTAAAACATTAGTTTTAAAATAATTACTTTTTTTTATAATAAAAAACTAAAACGTATAACCGAAAAATTTTATCGAAAACTATCCGTATATAATAATAATTGCTTTAAATTATTAATAATTTAAATATTTCGATAAATCGCGTTTTATATAAACTTTTATTACTAATATATATTAAATCTAATCGGTAGTTTTTGCGTAATAAAAAAAAAAAGCGAAAATAATAAAGCAAACGTAGCTATTTAATTAGTTAGATCGCAATTATAGCAGTATAAATGTTTTAGTTAAATGTTAGATATATAAATCTTTCTACGGAGAAGAGCAGAAAATGGACTGAACGAGGTTGCAACCTTGTGGTGAGTTGTGAGCTTAGTTATCTTTGATTAGAAGATATCGCTAGAAAAGAAACATTATTATCTCATGTGTGCCGTAGTTAAGTGTCGTCCCAAGCTGCAGAGGCTTCCTCGACCTGTACTAGTTCTGTGTGCTACGGCATCGGCTATACTCTACTTGTAGTGGCTGTTCAGTACGATGCAATCCAAGTCACCCGAGAAAGAGAGATCGTTCAGTGGTAGGGAGTCATTCATATTATCAGTATGTAGTGTGCTTTTTGAAACGCTATATCTGGAACGCTTATCCAAATGGTACTATCGTGGCTTATTCTCAAAAAGAAACAACACATCCTCATGAAGACACCGGCTTGACCATCTTCCCGCTCTCAACATCGGAGTCTTTCTTCTCGTGCGAAGCCTCAACTCCGTCGTGATAAAGCATTTGGTGCTAAGAAGTATTAGCTACGCCACTACTGCCATTTGGGACAGATCGCTTACCTGTACGTTTATCTTGGGGCCTTTGAACCATTTATGTGCGTCAACGAACCACCAAATGAGGATGAAGAGCGTTGGCGCCCCCTATTCAAATGAGTCAGTACCAGTCAACTCTACGTGGACACCGTGTTAATTGATGAGATGTTGGCACTTACATAAACGAGACTTGTCCAGTTCATCAGGTCGGGCGTAAGGTCAGCACCATTGTACTGAGGGAAGTTGAAGAACGGTACGATGACGACAACAAATGCGCATCCGGCAACGCCAATAGGCAAGCTGAAAGCACCGAGGTGCCAGGGCCCTCTTCGGAAGCGGTTGCGCACAAAGGCGATCTTGATGAAAATAGGAATGGAGAATGCGATGAAAGCAGCAAGCGCTCCTATACTAAAGATAGCGTCGATGGCAGCACCGCCGAAGATCAATAATAACAGTAGGATGCCTACGATGTTATTGAACCATACAGCGTTGACTGGAGTGAGCGTGTGACGATTCACTCGCGCAAGGGGCTTGCTTAGTGCCCCGAAACAGTCGTCTCGAGCATAAGCAAAGCAGACGCGCGATGCTGCGACCATACAGCCTTGGCCCATGTAAAAGGCACAGATGATTGTCAACGCGAGCACAGCAAGTGCAGCGTTCTGAGGCAGTACCTGGACTAGGTATGCTGCCCACGGCTGACCAAGCTCCGTGTTGATCACCGCGTCGATATCGGTGATTGTATACGCAATCAATGTGTTCAGTACGAAGCCCAGAACCGATCCCGTGAGAGCAGTCATTACAATAGCCCGCGGAGAGGCAACCGCGGCATTAGAGCATTCTTCGGCCAAATGAAACGGCGCATCGTAGCCGCTCATGGTCCAACAGATGGCCAGGAACGACATGAGAACCGCCACACCATCAGGCCAGTCAGTGAAGTTCTGAATACCCCATGCGACGCTACTTGGCTGAAATTTGGGCTCCAGGTTTGTTGTCGCCGGGATGATGATGATCGTAAGGAGCAGAGCGAGGAGATTGATAGTCGTGCCAACGGAATTGAACTTGGCGATCCACAGCGTCGGCATGCTACTGATTACGCCGTGGACGAGCATGAGGAATACGGTTAGCAGGAAAGTTTGATATGTCGTAGGGACGTAGCCCGGGTTTGTGATAGATGCTGCGGCCAGAATCATCGACGCTTCGAGATTTATTAGCTCACAACCCGCAATACCCTCATATGTTTAATCAGCTTCTCACTCACCTCCTCCGTAGTTAACACTAGGCGCTCCCGTCACTTGCACGAACCAGTTGCTCCATCCGGTGATCCAAGCTGCCAAAGGGCCCCATTGAGGTCCCGCGAGCACCGCCGCAGCATAGTACAATCCACCAGACGTGGGCATACTACTTGCCAGCTCTGCCATCGAAAGTGCGATCTATCGAAGATATGAGATATTGGCTTTGGATGTAATTTGGATGTAAACTCACGCAGATAATGAATATCACAGACACGAGCCAACCCCATGTATTAGCAGCAGGTCCAGCTATGAAGCACGATCGGATTAGTCCTGGCCGTCTCCCTGAGATGAACATCCATTCGCTACTCACCATATGCTATGCCGTACCACATCGTAGTAGCGATACTAGGGAGCAAGCCCATAACGGCAAAGCTGACCGCGAAGCTCGTCCAGAATGAGAATTCGCGCTTGAACTCTTGCTTATAGCCAAGTGCCGCCAATGCTGCCTCGTCCTCCGACATCTCGGCAATGTGATCCGGCACGTCGCCATCGGCGAATACAGTCGTCACAGGTGGTGCCGCGCTGTCGCCGTGATGGCCTGTGCCGGTATTTTGGCTCGTCATCGCCTAGTATCGATGTTGCCGCTGAACCAGCGGCCTCTCGTTGAACGTTGATTTATTGAGGCTCAAGAGATAAGGTCAGTGCGGAGATTTGTACCTTCGAACAATACCCATCCAGGTAAAATAACGCAGATACGCGTGACCGGCTGCGAACTCAAACTCAACAGCGGATGAGAATAGGAACGAATAATTCCCTGTCAGTTCACCTCATATTGTGCAAATGGGGACGGGATGATGTCGCATTACAGCTGGAAGCGGGAGCCACCGACATATATTCAGCATTTGCGAATCCTACGGTAGGTATCTATGGGGAGCTTTCCCACATACAACACTGCACGTCGAACCAACTGCGCAGTATCTGGAGTTGGCTGGGAGTTGGCCGGGGGGCACACGCGCAAGCTCGCTCGAGTCGTTTTGGTGTGTATCACTTGCGCATGCAGACGGCCGCCCCGATAGCGATCAACCCCGGTAGGTTCTAGCTGGTCGTGGGGCGCCGCCGCCATATCGTACCGAGCATATCACTTGGCGTCCTAGACAAAACAGCTCAACTTCGTGCTTGCGTGTCTTGCTTTCCGGCAATTCTCCTGTCTCCAAGGTAAGCAGATCACACCAGACATGCTAACTCACCAGTGAAATCAATCTTTCAAGGAAAGCCATCCCAGATTGAGCGCTGTTTCATCTCTCCATCGACGTCATTTCGCAAACGAGAGGCATATTCAAGTAACCATACCCACTTCCCGTCGAGTGTGGGGTTGCTGATATGCTAATTGCAGATCAGCGCAGCCTATAAGAGCAGGTGCACGCGTCTCTTATCTTTTGGCTTTCAGCCACCGCGAATGTCTGTGACACTACGAAACTACTGGACTCGATGCGCCCATTGCGCATCACCTCAATCAACTGACAGCTGATGAGTTGTTCTGACGAGAAGTGTTGTTTGAGCCAATGTGTAAGTCACTCCAGCTGCTTCAAGAGTCTGCCCTACGGTAGGCGCACGACCCCTGCCAAAACTCTGCGTCTTTCCTACCTATGTAAGATCCGACCCATCACCAGGTAGCCAGGTATCATCAAATGATTGCGCTGCTCATTAAATGTCAACCTTTACTGCAAGTGAGATTTTTCTGAGATTAACAGATTCAGAAGATAGTCTTGATTTGGATAATATGAACGATCTGTCAAAGTGAGAAACCAACACGACATTCGAGATTCGCAACAGACGCCCGAACGGAATGATGTAGTCGAGCAGGCTTCCAACTTCGCCAGCCCACAGCAGAGCCTCCAAGCGATAGGGTTCCTATGCTGTGAACTCTCTCGCTTCACGCCTCATTACAGGATTTGAGCCTGGCAGCTCGGTCAACCCTATCCGTCGAAAATTTGGTCAGCATATACTCAGAGCAGGACACAACAAGACGTCCAGAAGACTTACAGCCATCAATAGGCTCCTTGACCATATCCTGGACCTTACACTGGTTCTGCGCCGTGACAGCCTGGCTCTTCAGCATGGGCGCCGAGACATAAGTATGTCCATCCATCGCCTTCTGAAGGGCATCATCCTTCCAACCAAATACGTAATCAGCGTGATCTGAAAATCCAGTTGCGTCACCGCTCGACCACACAAACGGTTGGTTGCCGTCCGCGAAATCTGAAGCGTCGATGCTGTTGAACTGCGCTGTGTCCCAGACGGTCTCGAGCAGGATCTGAGGAAGCCTCACGGGATGCGTTGCGGGACATGGTCCGCCCGACTCAAAGGTACCGCTCTCCGGATACGCGACGTGATCTTGATGGTTAGGAGAATCGAGATTTACGCCATCCCAGCATGTCGGGAAGCGGTCTGCGAATATCAGAATCAGTGACATTTGCTTCGCCCGTAGTTACTATAACCATATTGCAAGTGCCAGGAACGATGACTGAGTACACTTGGAACTTCGCACTTACGGTTCGCCATGATACCGAACGGGCAGGTCGTGGTAGGGAAGTTCACAGTCTCCGGAGCCCGTGTACTCGCATCCTTCATGCAAGTATATGTCAACTGTCTGAATTCTCTAGACTCATTGCGAGACCGGAAAGTCGAGTCTCCAACAAGCATGCGGAACCCTGGCTTGAATGCCGTCACTGTGGACTTTTGCGCAGTGTCGAATAGAGCATCGGTCATGTAGTACACCATCTTCCCTTCCAGTCAGTCATCACACTATCAAGCGCTGAAGTAGTAGGAGAAAAGGCTTACCATGCCACCCTGATTCTGCGAATTATCCTGAGCCTTCTGCGGCACACGTTTGAATGTTCCGTTCTTCGCCCGGTAAAACAACACAGCAGTCCAGTAATTCGAGAAGTCCTCTGAGAATTGACAGCTCGTGCATGTTGAGAGAGCCGCGAGATCGTGGGTGCCATCCATGGTCGCGTTAAATGAGTTCTTCCATCCGTTAGATCCTGGTGATACCATACAAAGCATGCGGGGTGGAACTTACACCGCCGATAACTTGATGCAAATGCGCCGATGGATTCTGCCCCGGGTTCACAAGGGGATCGAGACGTTGGACCGTCAACTGCGAACAAGGGAATCGCAGCAGAGCGCTTGCGGGCGCGAACAGCCCGAGGGCAGCGACGAACGTCGTCAGCGGCATCTTGAATGCGATCTTTTCAAATCTCGGAATTATCGACTTTCAAAATAACGACGAACTAACGGTCGAAATGAGGCGCTACACGACAACGATGGAGCATACTCCGATGGCAGCAGCCCCAGTCATCTTAACAACACTGGGCACTGCGCGATCATCATTGCCGCAATGCCAATACTCAAGCGACTGAGAACATGATACCTTGTCTCGGAAAATATCAGCGATCAATATCGGATTATCTTTTGATTCGTGAGTCAGGGCTGACTTTGATTTCCGGGTAATTTGACAGACGATGACTGGCTCGGGACTTGCGAAAATTGGCCACAATACTTGTCTTGCTCACGCCTCGAACACTTCAGACCTACCGGTGACATTGACTTGACAGTTCCTTATCACGACAAATGAAAATCTATTGGCTGTTAGTTCACTTTGGAAGGATGTTTTGGGTCGTGGTCCATCATTGTAAGAACAAAGTTGGGCTGAAAAAGGGGGTTTGACCTCTGTACAAACATTCAGTAGCGACATAGCACAAGATAACTTGTATAGTATACTCTCTATTGGCATCGTAAATGACAATCAAGCTTAGCGGAAGGAAAGAGAGAAGGAAATTAAATACAGATCTCAGAAGCCTACGCAATATGTCTTTTTCCCTCGTGCACTAATCCAGATATCAATGCTGAAGCAAAGCAAGAGGGATGTCAATGGCTTCCGATCCGAACCTCTGTCCCCAGTACACCCTTCCTCTCTCAACAACATCACTCTCAGGTTGGGTCATCATTAATCCCCGCAAATACAAATGCAAACCCAAGGCATTGCCTCGAAGGTAGTTTCTAATTTTGGACCGTCGCCATTGCTACACATCTTCGGCTAAATGCCAAAGCCCAAAGCTGTCCGCCCTTATGGCAGACAGCCATGTCCTCTTAGCTCTTTATATGTTCATCTGGTCCTATCTGATGTCATCAAGACCTCAAAAACAAACTGTCCCGCTCAATCAGCGACGTCTTATCGCTGACTTCAAACCCCCAGAACTACTATTCCCACTGCTAAGAGCCTCTCTAATCCAGCCACCTCCCCACACTCAATCCCCCCAAACAACCCAAACTACCATACTCACCATTACCATTACCTTACCCCCCCTCGCCCATAAAAATGATCCTCTCAACCCCCCTAACCCTCCTCCTAGCCACAACGGCCTACGCACAAGTCCAAACCTGCACCGCCGAGATGGTCGCCTCGGACGACTGCGCAGCCGTCATCGACGCGAACGCGTGCTACAACGAGTTTCGGTGGAACGCCCAGACGCTGCAGTGTATCGATGGCACGGATAATGCGGATCGACAGCGGAAGGTAAGAGTCTTCCTCAAGTCCTAGGAGCAGACAAGGGGAAAGTAGGTGATGAGACTTGAGAAGGGGAGCAGAAGACGGAGAAGTTGGAGATCCGGGGGTCGGGTCAAGAAGTTTTGCTAACGAGAAGTTGCAAAATAGGCGTGCGCATGTTGCAGTTGCGTCGGAACGGTCATGTGTAATTGGGTAAAGACGCAGGGGTTCCAGTGCTAAAGGCGTAAAGAGAAGGGGGGTGCGACATTGCTGTCCCGAAGAAGCAAAAAAAGTCGAGGGGCAGGGACCTGTATGGAAGCTTAAGGAGAGAAACATCTGTCCGATGTATATGTTTACATGACATCTTTCCGCCGGTATCAACAGAGAGATGATATACCAGTGCGGCTCTTAACGATAAGAAAGAGCGCGAGTCGTCAATCATTGTAGGCTTAAAGTGTAGTTCAAACGCTCGCTGCCATATAATACACAATGACCGAGCGTCACCATCATACTCCTATCTCATCTCATTATACACATTACGACTAGTAATCCATACACCCGTCGACCCTTGATCTTACACAACACTCATCCCTAAAACCTCGACAACCCCGAACTAGCACCCCTCGACGTCTTCCTAAGCGACGGCGTACTCCCCCAAGTCCCAGCAGACTTCCGCAGCCGATTACCCAAGCTAATCCTAGCCGCAGAAAGCGGCTGCTGCGACCGATCATCCTCAAATGGCTTCCCCTGGCCATCAGCCAACGGCAAGCTCGCTCCGCTGGCGACTGTCTCCCAGTCATGTTTATCCACCGATCCCCTCTTCTCGTAAGCCTTCCTCTCTAGCTGTATATCTTCCGACGGCTTACGCACTTTTCCCTGTCGTAGAGCCCCAACCATAGCAGCCCAAGTCTCGACGAACCCCGTGCTCGCTTCATCCACGCACTCACACTCGTCTCCAGCTGGACACTCCGTCTCACCTGCCTTGTGCCATTCCGCTAGACACGCGTCGTGGATGGCACAGCCACAGGCCAGACAGGGAGGATAAAGGGCGTCAATGGGTTCGCAACAGAAGACGCACAGCATTTGAGTTTGTCTACGTTTGCAGCGCTCGCAAGTACCAACACCGCCACCGACCATGGCGTGGTCTTGCGTCGATCGAATGGGATCAAGGTGAGTCTCGTGGACACGGCAGATACCCCGAATATCAATACCACGGCCACATGCAACCAAAGCCTGCAACTGTTCTTTCCTGCCCATCGCGATCGCAGAGTTCGTGTCAAACGTCTGAGATGTGTGGCTCGCATTATCCGGACTCTGGTGGGAGCTGTAGAAACCCTCCATACCATTACGTTCCAAAGAGGAGAAATTTGTCGTCGAAGGCTTGTCCCTCAGTACATTAAACTTCATGACTTCCAGACGCGCTAACGGTTGTTCCCATCTCTGCAGCATTTCGGCATATGCATAGCGATAGCCCGCAAATATTGCATTGCGCGATGGTTCCAGAAACGGGATATCTAGCCAACCATCGTCATCAAACATACTCTGGTCCTCCATTTCTGCGGAGATCCCATAGCACACCCAGGGAGGTGCATCGTCCCTCCGCGCCTCATCATCAGACATCGAGTTGCGGGCAGTCATGGGCGGTTCCGATGCTGCGCCCATGACAGTTGAACCACCCCATGTTATGTTAGATGGGGTAAGGTTGCTTATAAATGTCTCGGAAGGACTAGTCCTCTTTCGATTCGGAGGAGATGTTGATGTGGTAGTAGAAAAAGGTCTTTGAAAGCTGGCCAACCCGGATGTCAATGCTGTATTTGCGCGATGCAGTAGTCGGTTACTAGGTGACGTAGATAGACTATGAGTGGGATCCCCTTCTGACAGAGGATCTCTCGGCGTTCTACTTGGAGGCGTCTCTCCGCAAGAGTAAGATGTAGATTCTGGTTCTCCAGGCCAGAGATCCTCGGATCCGAAGGAACCAGCGATATGAATGGGCGTATGTAATGTCTTGGGTGTGGATATTGCGGAGTTGATCTGGCTCTTGTAGTTTGTATGGGATATGGTCCATATGGATGCATCCGGTGGAAAGTAGTCAAGTGAGAACGCTGGTGCCTTCATCGGAAGTGGTGTTTCAGGTTGAGGCAGCTGTGATTCTGCATAAGCAATGCTGTCTTCAGCTGACGAGGCACTGAAAATACAGGACAGCATAGCTAACATCTGGACATCAGCAAGCTTCTCGAAGTGATTGAAAAGATCGTTTATAAGGTCTTTCGCGAGAGGATGGTGTCCCCATTTCACGCGGCCTGTGAGAGCGGTAGTGTCTGAGCCATTCGTAATTGGGCGATCACTTCCAAATCGTGCAACTGCGTCTTTGGCTATCACCAGAACAGAGTCACTCTGTTTCTCATAGTCCAGGAGCTCGAGGGGTATATCCGTCCTCAGTAGTAATGCAGTGTATCGCCAGACGTCCACCAGATCATGTCGAGCGTGTTTTTGAGCCACTTGGGCATTGTACTCGCAAACCTTAGCTCCGTCACCAAATATCAGATATTCCTGGGCCAACTCTCGTTTGGAAGGAAGATCCGCCGCAACGTTATGGATCGAAACAAAATTCTTCGGCTTGCCCCGACGTCTGCTGGCGGCTGTTCCGGTCCCAGTCCCGATACCGGTTCCTCCACCGCTCGAATGCATCGAATAAGTGCCACTGAGGGCCTTCCTGAAACGCCGACCAGGTAGATACCACATATTGATCTTATGCATATACGTGGTCTCCGAGTCGGTGGAACTCATCGAGTCGTCAGATGCATCCGAATCCGAACGGTCTTCTGCGACTGACGTCTCATCGTTCAAATTTCGGTGTCTCGGCGGCGTTGAATCCTGTTGCAAACGGCCAAACCCGGCAAATGTAGGCTCTCCTTTGGGACGTTCTCGGTTCCCATCCGTAGGCGTAAAGAGAGCACGTGCTCTTTCTTCTTTGGATGGGAAGAAACAGACTAGACGTCCGTCATTCGAAAACCGCCCACCACAATACCGTAGAATGGGAGGAACTATGGGTCTATTTACTGGTGCTAGGGCGGCATCGAGTTCGACGCTGGCAGTAAGGTCTTGAGACATGGATGCCGATCCACCTGGTGCAATTTCGTTGTCCTCTTCCTCACTTGAGCTCTCGTCTTCGATTCCGCCAAAGTCGTCATCGAGGTCTCGAACATTTTTGAAGAATGTGTCACTGGTAGAAAGGTCAATTTCTCCAAGTAAATAGCTAAAAGTAACATCGAGACAGTTTTGGCGTTTCTTGGAGAATTCATTGGCCAGCTGGTTTACCTCCTGGTCAATTTTCTCATATGTCTGGTCTGGAATCAGTGTCGACTTTTCAATTATGAATTGCGGCGCTTTAGCTTTGGGGTACTTTGCGGGAATATCGACAGTAACATTCATAAAGACAGTCTCGCTATCGACACCCCATGGGCCTTTCAGGGAAGCATGAAGACTGAGTTTATCCATGTCGACGTTGTCCCATTGCACGTTTGGCAGTTGTTGGCTAACCCGAATGATCTCATCTTGTAGAGTCTCGGGTTCCCCCCAATTTTCGTTATGGAAACTCAAGCCAAACAATGTTGAGTCCCTCGAGTCTTTCCGTTGCGGCGTGATAACAGTTGGTGGTTTCCTTTTGTTCATCGTAATTCCTTTCATCCACCCTAGCTGATCGAGATGCCTATCGACGCTCTTGGATGCTGCTGGGCGTGTCTTCATAGACTGTCCTTTCCAGCTCGACCCTTTACTGGATCTTGCATGTTGGGCCGGAATAGTCTGCATTCCTAAGTTGAGAGTGCTACGTCTGGAATGGCTTCCTCGGCTGGCAGGACGCGAACTACTCATGGTTGCCGATCTCCTCTCTCTATTCGAGTTCTCGTCAACAGCCCGGTACGTTCTGTACTTGGCTCCTTTACGTGTGACAGGAATCTTACGAGGCTCGCCGCCCTTGACATGGCCAACGGATTCGAGGACGTCGGAGTCCGCCTTATGAAGACGAAGCTCGTTGTCATCACCCCACGAAACCAGTTGAAAGTCTCGTTGGTCAACTCCGTCGGCCATCGATCCTCGAGTTCTCCATAGAAACTCTTTCACTTTGTGGGATCCATGGCCAGGAAACACGGTCGTGGGCTCTACAGCGCCATTCATAGGCGCATCTTTGCTGCGGCGTATGTCATACAAATATAAGTTTCCAGGGTCAGTTTGAGGCATAGCGAGGACTCCCCATCCAAACGGGGTATAACGGGCGCGCCAGACTGGGAAATCTGTGTGAACAACCGTTTCTGGCTCTTCTGAAGTAGTATAGTCCCAAAACTTGATGCTCTTATCCAGCGAGCAGGTTGCGAGCTTGGTAGACTCGGTACGATTCCAGTCCAAGCCGTAGATCTTGGAAGTATGGGCACTGATAGACTTGAGAGGGATCGAAGGCTTTCGCTCATCCCATATGTGAAGCCAGCGATCATGAGAAGATGCTAGGATGTAAGGATCCTGGCGGTTGTACTTGACCTGGGTCGCGCCAGCAAACCAGTCGCAGAATGTCAAGACGGGCTGTTTCGGTTTCCGCAGATCCCATGAGTGCACATAGCCATCGACTGCGCATGTGGCAAGGACATCCGGGTGATGCGCTGAGAAGTTGATATCGGTGATGGCTCTGGTGTGGCCCTGTAGGGAATGCTCGATGGCGCCACTGGCTGAGTCTTCTCGTAGATTCAAGTTCCATACCAAGCAACGATGGTTTGCCGTCGAAGCCACCCAGTAGTCTCGAGCAGCGAAAGGCGACCACTGTACGTCCACAACCAGCCAAGGTAGCCCATGAGAGCTCAACCTGCGAGGCGGGCTAAAGGGAGAATCCAGGTCGATGATGGCCAGCCCGTCTGGGGAGGCCAGGGCAACGTCGCGACCACATGGTGATATGGTGGCTGAGCCGACAAGGCCATCTATGTGAATCGTGACGTCGGCATCGAAGGTTTCGCTGTCGTATGCCGACTTCATGATCTTGCCTTTCTTGGGCGTGTCTGATAGATAGTCAAAGGCAGAAGGCATGGTGCCTCGTTGGATGAATTGGGTATGCGCAGCTCAGCTCATGATATGAAGCTACGGTGAGCGCAATACGTTGCGCCTCATCGTTCTTTGAGTCGTAGCTGTAGATGACTCGCTCAGAAAAGCCAGCCATGAGTGGTGATGCTTCTACGGTACTACCACATGTCGGTTTTCTGCCAGCATGGAATCCTTTCCAATACTGTGCTGATTCAAAATCAACAAAATCAAAGCTGGGTATTGAGGTCTATCGCAGTGCGACGTAGAACCAGGGGTCTACAGGTAGGTGTCGTTACGTGACGACGGCCTCAAAGTGTAGTCCATACGGATTGCTGGCCGATAATGATAGTGCCTCGATCCACTGCGACAGCACCTACAGGCGACGATTGGGCGTGGCACAGCAAGCTGCAGCCACAGCACTCACATGAGATGATGGAGCTAGGTAAATCTACAAGACCCTTATCCACTTTAGGTTAGATACCATTTTGCATCCTATTCTTGCTCTGCTCCCGGTCGGGGGTTCGGTCACCGTTATCGATGAAGGAGGGGCAATTTATTATTACTATCACACTTGGAGACTTGACGATTGAAAGTGGGATGGCATCACCACCAATGGCACCCCCACCAAGCAATGAATGATGGTACCTGCTGAGCGTGAACCGCTGACCTTATCGCCTACCATCCGCCATGTCAGAGGAACTGGAATAAGGACTAATACAACGTTTGGATCGAAGTACGACTAATTACCTTGAACGTCGGCAACTGAGTGGTGTGTGTCAATTACCTCATCTCGGGTGACTGCCCATCATTTGATTGTCCCACCTTCCAGTTAGTGCCCGCCGTCCCAGCACCCGATTCTTTGAATAGCGCTCCAACTAACTCTTGTTCACCTTAGGTATTGTCCAGGCTTCGTTGGCAACCTGCACCTGCTCGTCGCTCTCCTCTACACTTCTCCTTGGCGACAGCCAGTGACAAACACTCAAGGTAGGTCGATGACTCGATCTTACGCACTGGGCAGCTACATACTTCTGTATCTGCCACTCACCAAGCACATACATGTAACCCCTCCTTCGCGCCAAACACATGTGACATTGTCGGGCGTTCGTTCTTTGCCACGCGTTGTATCTTCAGTCTGCCTGCAGCCTCGTCTGCAAATGAGATTGCGCAAGTGAGTCGCCGGCACTGACAGTCTTTCAGAGCCCACATATCTGCAACAGATATCCAACTTCGAGGTTTCTTGCACATACTGCCGCCCAGTACCTCTGTCAACCCTCGTTCTGAGCAAGATGGCACTCCCTAAGCGGATTGTGAAGGAGACAGAACGTCTTATGACCGAGCCGTACGTAAACCAAGCCCAGACCATGCCTATTCTCGACTCTCTCGTATTCTGACATCGGCTTCAGTGTTCCTGGCATTAGCGCCGTGCCCCATGACGACAACCTGCGATACTTCGATGTCGAGATCCACGGTCCCTCTGGTTCGCCATATGAAGGTAGGCATCATCCGCACCTCCCTCTTGCAACTGTTTGCCACCCAATATTGACATTTGGTGGACAGGGGGCGTATTCAAACTAGAGCTATTCCTTACGGATGATTATCCTATGGTCCCCCCTAAGATTAGGTTCATGACCAAGATCTATCACCCGAACGTCGACAAACTCGGCAGAATCTGCCTTGACGTCTTGAAGAGTAAGTCTGAATGCAACGGGAAATCCACATCATCTATCCATACAACATTTGTCTAACACGCATCTTCCCTTCTCCAGACAACTGGTCGCCGGCTCTCCAGATCCGCACCATTCTCCTCTCCATCCAAGCTCTCCTGGGCTCACCGAACCCCGACGACCCCCTCGCCGCCGACGTGGCTAAGAGCTGGAAGGAGGATGAGGCCAAGGCCATCGCCACGGCCAAGGAATGGACCAAGATCCACGCTACCCCGGGCTCGAAGTAGAGACCTTGGGTCCGGTGGTTCCGGCTGCCCCGGCGGCAGTACTGGGGGTATCTGTGCTAGAAGCGATATCTCTGGAAACAGACTTTTCGACGCATGTGGAGCATGGGGTGGTTGATTTGGCGGCCGGGAAGTTTCGACCCAATTCGGAAAGAGCACAAACGAAGACTCGCAATGCAGAAAGAGCACGAACGACGACTCGCAACTGCGGCCGTGGACGAGTCCAGAAGGAGACCTAACAACAAGACAAAGCAGAAAAACAGAAAGCAAAAAAAGGCATAAGGGGCAGAATCAGGGGAACAATGAGAGGAAGTGACGTTGAGAATCATTGTTATCCAGCGGGACGAAGCATGGTGGACCGGTGTCCCGATGCTTGTGGCCATTGCATACTTTCTCATGCATAAGGGAGGGTCTATCCTGTTTCTTTGACCTCTGTGCTGTGTCTCTTCATCCTTCAAGGGATGTCGACATGACGCAGGGTTTTTGCGTATTACCAGAGTTGTCTGGGGGACATTGTGTCCTAGCTGACACAAGCGTGTAGTGAGATGGGCTAGAAACATTGTACTTGAGCGCGAGAATCCACGAGAATGGATAGATGATCAGGCTTTACAGCTGGTCTCACAATAAAAAAATATTCAAAGTTCAGCATGCAGCGTTATCCAATTTGTTTAGCTTGAACGAGTATCTGGCATGTTTCGAAGCGGCGGCTTGAAATAGAACTATAGAAATTGCAGCATATTGTATCTGTAGTATGAACGTTCGAATGACCACCATCCAACGACTGACTTGTTTACAGAGATAGCATACCTGCCACCGATAGGTAGTACGACTCGGTAATGCGACAGAATGGGGCAGACTCTCCTGCTCCCGATGCTGAGGTAATGACACCACAAAGCACCATACAATAGCAGGTAGAGTGTAGATTTGATACACCACGAGAAATACTCAGCTTATTCCCATAATTCAAAAAGTAAACGCTAGAGATCCAAGAAATTTGTGTCAGCTACGCGGAGAGAGCATCCAGATCTTCTGATCCAACCTACTTAAAGGCCGGGAGAAACATGCAGACGATGTAAAAAGGACGGAAAAAAGGATACAAAAGAAAAACTCCGAATCAGGGAATCGAACCCTGGGCTCAGCAGTGAGAGTGCTGAATGTTGACCACTACACCAATTCGGATTGCTGTTGATTGATACAAGTCAGTTATTTATTGGTGTACATATGACGCAAACGCAAACGCAAACACATGGGAAGGAGCAGTCCAGGCACGTACCGAGAACCTTCCAAGACTGTTTAATGGCCGTAGGCGAGAGGATAAAGTATATACAAATCAGCATCCTCAGTATCATACACCTCATCCCCACAGCACACCCCATCCTCACGTTTCGCCAAAGACAAAAACCCCCTTCCCCTTCCTGAACCCACCCAGCGTGCCCTGCACCGCATCCTTCAACGTCTGCTCCTCGGTATTCCAGTCCCAAGGCACATCAACAGTCGGCGTATCCCTAAACTTACCCTCCCTCACCAAATCAAGAATCTCATCCACAGTCCCCTTCTTCGCACTCCTATCCTTATCCGCCCAGCGACTCAACCAGAAGCCCACAAACCTGATATCCTTGAAGATCAACAGCCCCGTCGGCAGATTGACAGGTTGTCTCGCCATAGCCCCATACGTGACCATCGTGCCGCCCTGCCCCAGATTCTTCGCGATGCTCTGCGCGCTCTTTCCCCCGACGCAATTCATTCCCAGTCTAACGTCGCCCGACCCCTTCGTCCAGGTCGCTAGTTTCTCCTTGAAACTCCGATCCTGGAATTCCTCCTCGGTGAGGACGTGCGTAGCGCCTAACTCTAATAGTTCATCTTTCAACTTCTGCGTTTCTTCGTCGGTCTCCCTGGCGCGTATGATGTTGATACTCCTATACCCCCACAACCTACCAAGCTGCACCGCGGCCCGTCCCACGCCGCTATTCGCGCCGTTCTGGATAAACCAGTCTCCCTCTCTTAACACGGGGTCTGCGTAGTCTCTCAACATGCGATACGCCGAGCACGGATTGACCGATACGGTCCCGGCTTGTGTGGGTGTCAGACCATCTTTATTTATAGGGATGAGCTGTTCTGCTTCTGCGAGCGCGTGCGTGCGGTAGGTCCCGAATTGGGTTTTTGCGGGGATCACCCAGTCGCCTTTTGATAGACCGGTGGAGGATGGTGGGGAGGAGAGGACCTCGAATACGCCCTCGTTTCCTGGTATTACGGAGGGGGCCGAGGTTCCGATTAGGGAGCTGAAGACGGGCTTTCCGCCGTAGGTTCCTTGTATCGTGTTCACGTCTGCCGGGTTGATGGAGGATGCGAGGGTGCGGAGGAGGACGGTGGAGGATGGTTGGGAGGGGGAGATGGAGTGGGTGTGTAGTCTGTTTGCAATTTTATTAGTGATGGATGATACTTGGATATTGTCTGTCTTCTACAGCTTGCAGCGAACAAAGAGAGCTGAGTTGAGGTAGATGAAGCTCACTTCAGGACGTCCTTTGGCTCGCCATACTCGCTGAACACGAGTGCTTTTGCCTGTGTATATCCGTATGGCCCTGATTTCCGGCGTACGGGCGTCAGAGAAGTATATCTGGTGTTTGCAACGTGACGCGCGGGTCGCAAGCTCGTGCGGAGAAGCGAGTCCGCGACTCTGGATGTTGCCATATTAATGCGATACTAGACAGCGATGCTCAATTGGAAGACGAAAATACGTTTGGCTTCAATCGCGTCTGAGCTTTGATGTGAGCATTCGGCATGAGAGCTGTCGTGATGAAACTGGAGCTCCCACTGATAGCCGCAACGTCATTCACAGATAGCAGAACGTCACACCCGAAAATGTCGATTCGATAAGATGGACCCCTGTACTAGCTTCATCCCGGCAAGCTCAACGGGCTGGCCACGGATGGGCTCGGCGGGGTGTAATTGGTTTTTGTTTCCGCGTGCCGTGTTTTTAAACTCTGGTACTTTAGGCCGCTTCTGGTGTTTTGGTGTCTATTGGTCCATGACTCACGCAACGGCGACACAGAACAGTTCGGCACGGACAAGCGGAATTCACGCCAACACACGCACCAAAAAAAACTAGCTTAATCTATTCAAACTCACTTTCACGCTATGTATGCCGGTGAATCTATAGTATATACCGTACAAATTCATTTTCTCCAATACCAGATCTCGCCAGAAGATTATCTAAATTCCACTTTTCCCTCTCCAGAGTCTTACATGGACAGCCCAACTCTCACTTCGCTGATGGAAACAAAACGCGAAGGGCTTTCATCCGAGCACAGCGGAATATCGTGATCTCGTAGCGAATCAATGATGTATCGAGCCCTTTCAAAAGGTCTTCTATGCTGGTGCGAGTGACGAATAGGTGCTGCGAGTGAAGTCTGTTGAGGCTCCGAGCTTATATACTTTACTGTGGCCGACATCAGTGATCATGCCTTGAATCGTCTACGGATGCGACTGGTGCAGCGAAATGTTGTCAGGTTTCAGGTCCTTCTGCCTGATGGACAAGCAATGAAGGTACTTGACACCTTAGACAATGCCAATGATTATCTTGAGCATGATTCTGTCAGAGCCCTGCAGGTTGGGATAGAACCAAGCGCATATCCTCTCTAGCGTTTTGGGACATAATGTCTGTTGGCAGCCCAGAATATCAACCAATCATAAGGCAACGTGACGGAGTGGTTAACGTGATTGACTAGAATTGTCTCTAGCTTATCAATTTCCTTCGGGAGCGTCTGTTCGAATCAGGCCGTTGTCGGATATTTCATCTTTTGCACTTTGAACTATTACGTTTTCGTTCATCTTGGGCAATGATCCTGCACTCTAATCGTGCTACGCCCCATATGGTTCAGGATCGCAAGCGACCACCACCAAAGGTGGTATTTATCAATTGATTGTACCGATCACTGGATTGTACACTTTTGAATTGGGTGCAAATCCCATACATCCAGTATTTATCACGACCCGCAGAGACTTATTGTTTTAAATATTTTTAAATATTAACTATCAAATGTTTTTAAAAGTTTTATTCGACCGATAAGTGCTCGAGGCCTCTCAAGACCTCTGTCGTGATTCCAAGAACACCCTTGATCCCAATACGCGAAGAGGGTTCAACGTCCAGCATATTCATGATTAGCTTGAACAGCTGTTGTTGCAGAAGTCCATGGCCACATATTCTTCCAAATGCACCCGTGAATTTGTCTATATCCATAGCAATGCTAGGGATGATCTCTTTCTCGTTGAAACTGGGCCACAGAATTTTCATCCTTGAAAGTCTTCCTCGGGACACCACTGCGATCATGGCAAAACAGCAGCCTAGATGCCAGATGTCTGGGCTTTCGGTCCTGTGGTTTCGGTCACCAGGTTCGAAGTCTCTGCTGTGGTAGAAGCCAGTAATGACTGGACGCACATTCACAGGATCAGCAGTCTGGCAAAGTAGGATGTTTTCTGGCTTGAGGTCGGTGTGCTCGATGTTCCAACGATGAATATAGTCGATACCTTGGGCGATTCTCTTCAGAATTCTTAGTATCACTAGGTTAGAGCGCAGTACATTAGGCTGAATCCAAGGGCAGGACTGGTTTCGCTTCACGTCTTGTTCGGTAATGAAGTTTCGAACCGTGTAGGGCGCCCATGGGGTCAATACGAGATATATAGTGCTGTCCTTAGAGATTCGATAGCTGTTTTCTAAGAAGACAACATTCCTGTGCCGGAAATGTCTTCGGATCTCGAGCTCGCGCGCCACATGGGCGATGTCTGGGCCGCAGACTAATTTAATTCCAACTACGTGATGTTTGTAAGTTGCTTTGCGAACAATGTAACCGCTTTCATACGTGACTTCACCGTCGTGATGGGCCTTATATGGTACTTGCTCGGCGTGCTGGTATTGTTGGATCCAATGTAATTCAACTATGCTATCGAGGTCCTTCTTGATCGCCCTATGTAGTGGTAGCTGTTGTCAGCACAATGTTCGTTGTGTGACGATCAAAAACGATCAATCGGTTAAGACAACGTGACAACGTGACAAGAGGCAATAAAGCACTGACTGGGCAATGACCTGGAATGCCGTGATATCGTAAAACTTTCGTCCCGTGAGCTCATCGATGGTCCCTGCTATCTTAGAACAAATCTTTTGGACATCAAGCTGAACCCAGGAGCTTGTTTGATCTGAGTTGTATTCCCAGAAAGAGCAAACCCGAAGGAGATATCCAGCAATTTCGAACAAAACTAACGCTTTGGCATCCCCACCGAAGTGGGCATGATCTATCGATCGCCGAAATCGCTGGAAAATATGTTGGGCTTGCCCCTTAAGCTCATCAATGTCAGGAGCTTCTCCCCCGTCGTTTATAGTTTCTTGTACGTTAAGAGAGATTTTAAATTCCTCGGCCAGCCGAACGTATAGACGGAATAGTAAAAGGTAGACTTGAACCAGCTTTTCCGCAGTATCGGTATACATGGTTTCAGAAAACAAGACGGTAGATCTATGCTGAAGATCTCGTTGACTGGTTGGACAGTTGGACGATCGACACGAAGCAAAGTGGGAACTGCTAGGCTTATATATACACAATATGCACATCCATATCACGTATGGGTGACTGCGTGTCATCGGGTCAGTATGAAAGTCATATTCTTATCGTAGCGTACCCAGACGCGTCGTGGTGGCACGACGTGGTAGAATGCGGCAGACGGGCTGATGTAACATCCCAGAGGGATGACCAAAATTCGGGCAGAAATTGTCTCTCGGTCGACGAGAGAAGCAAATACTTCCAACATAAACTGAGCGGCGGCCCGGCGTCAGTGATAAACAAACATCATGTGGCTATGAGGAGGATGTGGGCGACGAAAAGCTGTGAAAAGATTGATTGGCCCATCCGAAGATAGGGGGCAACGACCCTCGGCGCTGGTTGGATAGGGTTGAGTGGGAGATGAAACCAACTGAGCGGGCTTGGTAGCGACTCACTCATGGCGAATACTACAGACAATACTACATTCAGCATACAAGTGCCGAATTAGGAAGTCATTTGGCCATGTTCTCGTCTACGCCTGTCAGGTTTCAACACAGCATTTCAGCACTGGGAAGCTTTAGAGCAAAAAATGAGGAGGCTGGAGCTGTTACAGCCACTGAGAATGCCTCTGCCATGAGTATCTAGGTCAGCACCTTAACCAGCCATAGACATCCCAGACAAAAGCTAAAGAGAGGCGAAATAAGGCTGGTGCTAGAAGTATTCTTGCTTTGACTGCTGCTGGGGCTTACAGCTTAGAACTTCATACCGTACATTTATCGAGACCATTGCCTACAAAGGGTTCTCTAAGGCGCTTACCGCGGCTACTTAACAAGATACTCGTTAATATAGTATATAATATAACTTTACCTACTTACAGAACTAATCAATAGTAGATTAAATACATAACAATATCGATCTTACATATCGAAAAAGAAAATAAAAGGGGAATCTTCTGACAAAATTCTGAACGTTCGGTGGACAATACCATATCTCTTATTATATCGAACAACCGTATAACTTGTAATCCATCATAAAGAAGCCGCTTATGCTTCTACGCACCTTGAATGTTCATGTGTAGAAAACCTTACATGGACAGCGATATAAACATCCCTTTTGTCCTTCAACCAGACCTTTAGGTACAACGCTATTTGTACCATGAAAAGGGTGTTCCGCTAAGAATGATCACTAAAACGACCTTGTTTCTCTACCTGTGCCATATCATGATCATGTACCAGCTCAAGATATACCTATACATTTAAATCTCAGCTCATTTACTTCTATATGTCATTAATGTGGTCGTTACAACCAGGACCAAGCTGGCGCTATCTTGAACACTCAGCAGCGCACGTTTGGAGCGAGCAGATATAATGCACAGAGACAAACACTAGAGCCCTTGTATAAACTGTACAACATAGTACACCGTGGAGCTTGCTAGAGCCTTAGCCAATATACGACTCTTGGTGTACTATGCATAAATTGTATACAAGTACCTAGGTAGATTTCTGGGCGCTCGAGTTATGCATCTATGAGAGTTGACTCACTCCCTTCAATGTTCTTACCTGCCAATGAGAGAGCAGAAAGTCATCTTGGCACCCAAAGTTTTGCATTTCATGGAACCTGACTCATTCCCACATGCATGATGCAGCCAATAGAGGAATCGATAGAGAAAACAAACAGCGACCGTGCCTTTTCATAAAGTAGAATTACTCTATAGTCAATCTCAAGGGTAGCATTGCATACAGATACTCATGCAGTGACGGCCATATAAATGACTTACATGTCCATCCTAACTCTCACAGTATACAGCCTTAAGCGTAACCATGGAGCACAAGTGCTATGAGTCATGACTCAACTACCACCGCTCACACGTAGAGTGATAAAAACGAGAAGGAGAACCCCCGAAGGCTCAGAACCAACGCTTCATTTCTCCTCACCCCAAAGTCCCCATAATCTAGACCAACTATCAAGACCCGTCCCCATCAAGCCCTCCTAGCAATCTTCACACAATACAACAATAGTCAAAAACAGAGCTTAAACCCATATACACCTCTCGTAATATCTGCTACTGGAAAAAGTGGCTGGTGACGGTTAAGCGGCAGACTTCACAACGCTCTACTTTTGGAAGCATAGCGGTGTAGCGCTCCAGTTCTACATATTCCGTGACAATACCTTACCTATGACCTCACCATCCTTACCTAGTCCAATAACAACAACAAGTACCCCAAGGCCAAATTCTTCACACAATGCGTAGCCGTTCTGTATAAACCCCCAGCTACGGTATGGGACCAGATCAAGATAAGCGAGAACAGATCAAGAAAACAAGTTAGACAACACCCATCACTTTAGTCGGAAGCTTCACAGTCACTACCTAGTAAGGTAGTCACTTCATGTACGTATTGGCGCATAATACAGCTTGGTTCATACACACAGCCCTCGATAGCTTCCGGCATTGAATAGTTTTCCTACGAAGGCTTTATAGACTACAACTAGTTTTTTGCGAGATCCTCGCTCCGGGTTCATGTGTCGAATCTTCATTGAAATAGAAGCTGGTAATACGGTCGAGATGACACCAACCTATTTCGCTCCCGCATTCACCTGCAAAATCACAATTCAAACAGAGATAAATCTTCTAAGTTTGAGCATCTTGAATTAACTTGCTTCCATACACATCTAACAACCCTGCATCTATGTATTTTCCACTTCAACTTCCCACCCCCGCCCAAGTCGCGTGTGTATATGCAGTGCATGAGCGTGAGTGTGTTCGTCTCTGAAATCACATCATATCGAATCATGCTTGCGTATCCCATCCATAAGCGCATATCCATAAGCGATCCAAAGTGGAGTAAGTCTTCCTGACAATTTCTGTGTTTTCCCTGGTCTCTTTTGGGGATGACTCCTTTCGTTCTGTACTAGCGAGGGTGAAGTACAGAACCGTCACGGAAGACTTAATGAAGTGTGAAAAAATGCAGCGCGCCAGGAACGATGCCTCCGCAACCATGCAAAACGAAAATGATCTGCTATATGGAAGCTACGCTGGTGGAAGAATGACGACGGTGATTATGGCAAATGATTTTCGGGTTTGCAGACGAAGAAAAAAAATCAGGGTTTGAGTAAGATGTGAACTGCGCGTTATCGAAGATCGAGCTCATAACGAGCCGGGTATCTTGTTTTTGGGCTATCCCGTCTCCAAGCATTTTCGTGTATGTTGTAGATGGGATGCCGCCTCCTCAAGAAGAATCATTCCGTACAGTTACTATAACAGCTCGCTAATGGGGTATCGATATTGGAGGTGGTATGATCGACCAGTGTGAACCAGACCAGAGCCCGGGCTATGTGCAAAGAAAGTACAAAATCGTGGCAAGGCCAACACATTACGAGTCGCGGCCGATAGACTTAAACAGATTTTCAGCGTCCAAATTCGTGTTGATCTCGGCTTCCAGCTTGCTCAGCTCGGGTATCATCGGGGGCGGCGGCCCAGCGGGCTTCTTGGTCTCGGGAACCAATTGAGGTGTTGGAGCGGTCTGGATGTCGCTTGCATGGTCGTTAGAACGTAAACGACGGAACCATCCGCTGCTGCGCCGTGATTTCTTCTCTTCGGCCATGATGCTGGCGGTGCGGCTGGGTGGTCTGGAGACAGCCTGCGCGGGTGTGGAGGGGGGTCCTTGTTCATCGTAAGCATTGTTCAGTAAGGACCGGCTCAGCAGGCGACGTAGACCACGATGGCTACGGGTCGTTTGCGACGACTCTGCTGGCGAAGGGGGTGTGTCATCGGCCGGACGCTTAATCCCGCCAGTTCGGAGCGTAGGACCGGGCTTGATGGGGGCAGTACCGTTGGTATGGGTCTCGCCAGTCGGTTCCTGTTTCTTGGGCTCCTTTCCCACCTCGGCATTCTCGTCTATCTTGGACAGCGGCTTGGAGTCCAGCTTCGGTGATAGGGGTGGTGGTGGAATATTGGTTCCTTCGGTCAACGAGCCAAAGTTGAGCTCTAGGGCTGGCAGCGTAAAGCGACTCGTGCCATTGCTGGCGGATTTGGTGTTGGGAGCCATTGCGTAGGGCAAGCTCTGACGCGCGAAATCAGAGGGAGAGCTCCGAGTGGGTCGTACCTGGGGAACGGGACGGATCGTGTAGCTGACTGCGATCGAAAGCTGCGTGATGCGAGTCAGTCAAAGGGAGTTTGAGCGAGCGAGAAGGTTTCAACGCGCAGTTTGGGATTGAGGATCTTGTCATGAGGAATCGGGTACTTACCGTGGGGCCTAGTGTGAACGTTGACGTTGGGAGGAGACCCCTAGATCTTTAATTGGTCGACCCGGTGGTACTGACGCTTTGATGTCCCGTGCTGTATGTGAGACGACCGAAGTGGCGTAGTTGTAGACGACGGAGCTAAAAGAAGCAAAGCAGGTGGTGCGATGTGTCGGATTGGATGTGCTCGGCAAGTGACAGCACCAGAAGCAAAACACCCGGCGAGTGGCTACACGTATGAAATGTACGGGCAGGCGGGCAAGACAAGCATGCAATGAGCGTGATGGGCTACAGTATGATCTGAGCACTGCCTGTGCGTGATGTGACGAGCAATGGTAGGCTCTGGTAGGTATTGTTGTGTGTCTATTATGACAAAAACTATGGTGAGCAACAAGCAATGCCAATGCTGAGATGGAGATAGATTGAAGTGGCGCCCCCTGGGGAAACAGACTGCTAGGATGCGGAGACCGAGCTGCAGAGTCGGGTCCTGCAGAAACGAAACGCCCCCGAATGCCAGAATCCCGTCAGGATCAGGGTCTTGCGTCCTGACTGTCGGCTGTGGTGTAAACAATATCCAGTCTCCAGCTTCAGTTGGATGGGAATCCCCCCGTCTGTTTTGGGCTGCAGAGCGGGTGGCTGGCACGGGAAGCACTGGACCAGAAGGGGCAGTGGGCCTGGAGAAAAGCCTCGACAGGTTCGACAGGGGCCACTTTGCAAGTTGACAGGAGGTAGTTCGACGACGATGGGCAGCCGGCAGCGACGGACGACACTGAACGCGTGCTATCCCAGCCCAATTCGGACAGCATCTAGTAGGGGTCCCCTGTAAGCTTGTTTGCACCATAAACGGCGCCGGGGATATCTGCAGTTTGACAGACAAGCCGCCGCCTCGACAAGCTGAGCAAGCAAACGGCGTTGCAAGTGCCGGGATAAAGACAAACAGTTTCCATTGCGGTCGTAGAATCAGGCCTCCAAAATCAAATCATGCAATCGGTCATTTCATATCAGTTTATTGACGTTAACAATAATCGTCAGCGGGCTCTAGCCAATTTCGAGAGGGTCGAGCTTCAAGAAAGTCCAAGTCGCTATGCCAAAGCATTTTGACAGTTCGCACCATTTGCTCCAGTCATGAGAATGGATTTGCGGAGAGACGTCCGGGCGACCGTGTCCATGGAGCATCTTCTCGTAGCGCCATGTAGCTTCCAATCGTCGGGTTTACACCACTACATTCACACAAGGGCATGCTTGCCTTACGTCCTTAATCGTGGGGAAGACAGACACGTACGGCAGTTTGTAGACGTAGTGCAACCGTAGCACGGATCAAAAGGCCAAGAGGCTCCAAGATCGGAACACCAGATCCAGCATCTTATTTAAATCTCCAGTCCGGGTTGAGCAAACGGACAACCTGAGGGTTGCCCCCCCCCTTATACTTAAAGGTTGCTCTATTAATTAACTATCTTTTAATTTGCTACGGAGGTACTATAGCCTAAACGCGCCTAATTTATATACGCGCCTAATTTATATACGCGTTTAATTATATATATAATTATTTTTAGTTATTATATGTTATTAATTTATAAAGTAGTTTATATATTTAGAATAAATACGATTGTTTAAATAATAAACGGTAATAACGTATATATTTCGAAAAATAAAATACGAAAATTTAAAAATAATATAAAATAATAATAATAAAAGTTTAAATTTAGTAAATATTACTATTTAAATCGTTTTTAAATTATTTTTTAATAGTTTAAATATTTATTTTATTACGTAATTTATTTAAACGTTATTATTTTTTATAATAGTATATATTTATATAAACGGCGTTTAAAATAACGATATTTTGCTTTTGTTTTTAAAACGTAAAAATATATTTTATATTTTAACAAATTGTAGGACTTTTTTCGAAAATAATAAAAATATTTAATAAAAACCGATATTGAATATAAGTAATAGTATTATTTAACGGCTATATATTTAAAAAGCAAATAATTAAATATAATTTATTTATAGTTAATATTAATATTTAAATATAAATATATTAATATAACTAGTAATAATTAATTTTTATTTTTAGCATTTTTTAAGTTATTAATTAAAGCATTTTTAATAACTATTGGTTATTTATTAAATAAATTTTATATATAATAAATATTTCGGAATATTTTTTTATATTATTAAACGGAAATGTTATAATTATATTTATAAAAATACTAAAATAATATTAAATTAAAAAATTATAAAAAGTTATAAATAATTTATTATGTTTTTATTTATTAGCTATTAATTTTTATAAATATAATATTATATCGCGCGTAAATAGCCGCTTTATAATTTTTTAACCTCGTTTTTAAGCGATATGCTTGTTTTTCGCTATATTTATAATTATATTAGTTATAAAGTTTGTTTATATTCTTTTATAAAATCTTTTATATATACGAAAATTATACCGAATATTATAATATAATTTACGGAGTTAAAAAAGCGTTTAATTTAACCCGATTTTTATTAAAAAATACTTACGTATATAATATATCGAAAAACGATTTGAAATTGATTTAAAAACGATTTAAATAATATTTTATTTATTTTTAAATTTATTAAAGCTATATATTTTAGATTTAATAAAAAAAAAGCTTGTAATAAATAAGGACCTAATTGTTAATTTTAATTTATAGCGATAAATTATAACGAAATCGCCGGCGTATAATTTTATTTTTTACGCTGTTTTATAAAAAGGCTATTAAATAGTCCGGCGTTATATTTTTCGAATAAAATACTGTAAAAATATTATAAATATATTAAGTTAATTCGCGAGCTTATTTATAATAAAGCGTATTGTTTTTTAAATATAGTTTTTAAAAACAAAAAATGTTATAAATACGGAGCGAATAAACGATAAACTTTATACCGTAAATACTATTATATTTAAATTGCTATTTTATTAATTTATTTTATAAGCCGTATTTATTAAGGCGAAATTTTTATAAAATTTAATAATATAAAATGCGATATTTATATAAAATTTTTTATACTAAAAAATTTTAAAGCAACGCTATATATTATAATTATATCGTATGGCGTATACCGTTACTTTCTGTTATTTTTTATAAAAACGCCGCAGTTTATTATTATAGCAATTTATTAAATAGTTCGCTAAATTAATAAGCTTAATATAAGCTTAAATATATTTTATTTATATTATTTTTTTTTAATTTATTATATTAATTATATAAATAACGTAAATGTTTTTTTATTATTAAATAAACTAAAAACCTATTTTACTGAAAATAATAAACGCTCGATTATTAATATTTATACTAATTTTATAAATATTAATTATTTTTGCTATATTATTTAAAAGTAATAAATTTTGCTTTATTTAAAAAGCTTTTTCGAAATTGCTTTAACGTTATTATAAATAAACGAACGAAATATTAAAATACGTATACGTAATTTATTTTTTTTTACGATTTAATTATTATTAATAAAAGCTTTTATATAGTATATTTAATACGTACGAAAATTATAATCGAACTATATAATTATTTGTTTTTACGAAAAATAAGCGAAACTATAAAACTCGAGCTATTTAACGTTTTTTTAAATCGATATTAACTATAAACACGTTTAAACAGTATATAATCGCAAAATTAATTAAAAATAGTATTTAATTTAGTTAGAAAAGTATACGTATAACGCGTTTAAATATAGCGGAAACGTTTTTAAATTATTTTTAGTATAAAGTTTTATACAATATTATATAAACTTTAAAACTACCGAAATATACGAATATATATTTTAATAAATTTTTTACGACTTTAAACGTAAATATTTTATTTTAGTTCGATAAAAATATTTTTACGGCTTTAAATTTTAAAATCTAATAATAAACTAAAATATACCGGTTATTTAAAAGTTTAAAAACTTTTTATAATAAAAATATTTTAATAAAAAAAACGCTTAATATTATATTAAATCTATTATTAAATTTTATTAAGTTTATTTTTATTAAAGCGTAAAATAACTATTTAGTAAAAACTATAAAAAAGACTTAGGCTTACTGTATAATATCTTTATATTATTGCTATCGTACGCGACCGGAAAAAATTACGACGCGCTTTGTAATAAAATCGCTAATAAATCGATTTAAAAACGTTTAAAAAACGATTCCGTTTTTTAATAATAAAAGCTCGGTTTTTTTAATATATTAAGTAGGCGGTATTTAAAAAGCGACCGTATATTATTACGGGATTTTATTAAGCAAAATCGAGGATTTTACGAAAAGATTAAAACTTTATACTTAAAGATATTAATACAATTAAATCGATATATACGGGATTATATATATAAATAAAAAAGTATTTAAATTTAATAAAAATTATTAAAAATATGCGAAAATTCGATTAAAATTTAATATTAAAACACGAAACTATTAATATGTTTTAAATTTTTATTACGTATTATAATATAGCAATATTTAATCGGGTAAAAAGTATTGTCGAAAAAAAAAATAAAATATTTATATATTAGCTTTATATATTTTGATTTAATATTTAAAACAAATAAAAAAAAAAATAAAAATATAATAAGCGAAAAAATATCGCGTTTTTAAAGCCGGCGCCGTATAAAAATCCTTTTTATCGAAATTTTTAATTAGTTCTGCGTTTTTTTCGTCGAAAACTAAATAAATAACGCTTTAAATAAAAATATATTTAATATAGTATACGATAACGAAAATTTTACGTTTTATCGTAATAATAATATTTTATCGTTAAGCGTTTTAATATAAGCTCGTAAATAAGGTTTACGAAGTTAAATACTAGTACGTTAAATATAAACGCTATATTATTAAGTTTTAAAAAATTAAACTAACGTATAATAAAATAAATTAACCGACGAGCAAGCGCGTTTAAAAAATAAAAAGCTTTGTAAATAAATTAAAAAAAAAGATATAAAATTTCGAACGCGAATTAAAATAAATAAGCAAAAAGTAAAAAAAAAAAAGCAGCGTAAAAAGTACGAGCTAAAAAAAAAATTACGGATTAATAAAAAAATAAAAAAAAAAGAGCTTAAGTTACGATATAAAACGTAAGGCTAGTAAACGTTAAATATATTTAAAATTGTTTTTAAAACGTTTTTGATTAATTTTTATATAGTTATCGATAATCGGATATTAAATCGTATTATAGTATTTAATAATTATCCTTTATTATTTTAAACTAATATTATAGCCTTTATTAAAAAAAAGCGGTATATTATATATATTAATAGCATTTAATTTTATTTTTATTTTTATATCGATTTAATAAATCGGTATAAATTAATTATTATTAGTTTAAAAAGTTTTAAAAAATTTTAAGTTTTTATTATAAAGTTTTATTAATAATATAGTTATTTTTTTAAATATTTATAAAAACTATATTAAATATTTTAATAACGTTTTTAGTTTTTTTTATTTTAAAAATTATTTATTAATTATTTATTTATTTAATTTTTAAGCTTTTAAATAAACGTTTTTAATATTTAAATTATTAATAAAAAGTTTTAAGTTTTTAAAAAATTAAAAAATTTTTATAATTTAAAAGCTTTAAAATAATATATTAACGTTTTAAATTAATTACGTAGTTTTATTTTATATTATATAAAGTTTATAAAGCCGTTATAAAATAAAAAAAACAATATTTTTAATAAAAAAAAAAAAGCCGGTTATATTATTAATAATTAATTTAATAAATATAAAATATATTATTAAATAATATATTTTATTTTTATTAATATTAAAAAAGTATTATTTAAAGCTATATAAATTATTATTTACGTTTAAATTATTATTTTTTATTATAATTTTAATTATAAGCTTTTTATTTAATTTAACGGTTTTTTAAAACGTAGCTTTAATATAATAATGTTTTATTTTTAATTAAACGTTAAATACTTTTTAAATAAACCGTTTATTATTTTAATTAATAAAATTTAATTAATAATATATTTTAACCGTTATATTTTTAAATTAAAGTTTAATTATAAACTATTTAAATTAAAAATTACGTATTTAATTTAATTTATAAAAAAGCTATAAATAAATTTTTAATTTAATAAATTATTAATTATAATTTTAATTAATTATAACGCGATAAAAAATATAATTAAATAAATAGTTTTTAATATTTTTATTATTAATTAAAATAATAAACGCTTTATTAGTTTTTTTATTTATTTTATTTAATACGATTTTAATATATATTATATTTTAAATAAATTTAATTATATATTTAATACTTTAAATTAATTAAAAGCCGGTAATAAATTAAACGCGTAAAATAAAATAATTTAATTTAAAAAGCTAATAATATTAAATATTATTTAAAGTATTATTAAAATAAAAATATTAAATAAAACTTATACCGAATTTATTATAATATACGTAATAAATAAATAATATATATTTATTTTTAAAATTATTAAAAAATATAAAACAAGGTTTATTAAAGCCGGTAATAATTTTAACGTTATTTATTATTAATTAAATAATTAGTTTTAAATTATTAATAATTTAATTTATAGCTTTTACGTTAAAACGCGACGTTTTTATATATTTTATAAATTTATACGATTTTTTATTATAGTAGTTTATAATAATAAATATTATTTTAATATAAATTAAATGTTTTAAAATTTTAAAAATTATTTTATTTATTATAAAATAACGTTTATTAAAAATTATATTAAATATTATTTAATTTACGGTTTAAATTAAATTAATTATTATAAACTTTTTAAAAATATATAGTTTATATATATTAATAACGCTTTATTTATATAAATTATATTTTTTAATTTTATTATAAAATTACTTTTTATTTTTTTTATTAATACTTTTTAATAATTATTAAAAAAAATATTTTATTATTTATAATATATTATTATTTATTATTTATTACGCTTTTAAACGTATTTTATTAATTTTAAATAACGAAAAATATATTATAATTAAATAAAAATACGTTTTAATACGTTAGTTATTAATTTTTAATTAAAGAATTTTAAAAAGCATTATTTTAAACTATAACGTAAAGTTTATATTAAAATTATAATAAAATATATAAAAGTATTTTAATATTAAACTTTTTATAATAACGGCGTATTATTTATAAATTAATAATATATTTAAACGAAAAAATTAAACGGTAAAAATAATTATTTAATTTTACGTTTTTAAAAACTTTATAATTAATTAAATATTTATTATTAGTTTATTATAATAATATTTAAATATAACTTTTATAAATAATATCGGATTTTTTATATATTAATAGTTTTTTAGTTTTTAATTATTTAGTTTTTTTAATTTAATTTTAAAACGTAAAAACAATATTTAAATCGATAATATATTTATATTACGTAATTTTTTACGTAAAAATGTTTAATTAATTATAAACTTTACGGCTTTTTATATAAAATAACGTTATAATAATAAATATTGCTTTATAAAGTTTAATATTAATAATAAAGTTTATATTCGCTTTTATTATAGTTATTATTTTTTTAAACGGTTATTTTAAAAATAGTTTTAATAACGCGTTAATTTTTAAATAATAAAGGCTTAAATCGAAAAGCTAGCTTATTTATTTAATTATTTAACCGATTATAATATAAACTTTATATTATTTATTAAATATTTAAAACTAATATTAAATTATATATATAATTTTTTTAACCGTTATATTTTATTATTAAAATTTATTAAAATGAATTAATATTTAAAAACTAATAATAATTAAAACGTTTATAAAATAAAGATTTTATTTATATATTAATTTTATAAATATATAAAACGGTTTATTTATAAATATTTAATAAAATAAAAAAGTTAAAATAATGTTTTTAATAAATAAAAAATAAAGTATTATTTAAAGCATTTAATTTATTTAATTATTAAATATTAAAAAAAAAATAAACGGCTTAATATATTTAACGCGGTTTTTTTATTTTTTAATATTTTTATAATATTTATAAAATATTTATAAAATAAAATCGAAAACGTTTTTATAAAGTTTAATTTATTAATTATATTATATATAATATTAAATTTTATTAAAATTAATAAGTTTTTTTTTTATTTTTAATAATATAATATATAATTATTAAAAATTACTATTATTATAATTATAACGTAATTATAACATTATTATAACGTAATTATATTAATAATTAATTAATAATTATTAAATTTAATATATAATTAAGCTTTTTATATTTATATATAAATAATTTTTTTTAATTATAAATATATATATTATAAAATATAATTTTTAAATTTTATTTTTAAATATAGTTTTATTATTATTAATAATATTTTTTTAAATAAATTGTTTTTAATTTTAATTTAAATTTAAATTTTTTTAATTTTTAATTAAATAAAACGGTTTAATATTATTTTTATAAATAAATTAAATTAATATTAAAAACAAAAAATAATATAAACGAAATTTATTATTAAAAGTAGTAAAAACTATTTATAAAATTACGGTAAATATTTATTAAAAATAACGAAAAAACAGCGTAAAACTTTAGTAAATACGGCGTAATATAACCGATAAAATAACGTAATAAAACCGTAAAAACAATACGATAAAAACGTAAAAAAAGCGTAATTAAACGGCGAAAACGGCGGAATAAAACCGCAAAAATAATATAATAAAAGCGTATAAACGGCGGAATAAAACCGTAAAAACAATATAATAAAAACGTATAAACGGCGAAATAAAAGCGTAAAAACAATACGATAAAAACGTAAAAACGGCGTAACCGTACGGGAAAAATAGCGTAAACGTACGGAAAAAATAACGTAATAAAACTGCTATTTAATTACGACTTATTGTAATTAATATTTTAATAACGTAAAATTAACGTAAAGCGGGCGTAAAATACGGATTAAATTCTAATTATAATTAATATTAATTATAATAAAAACGTTTTAGAAATAATTTTAGTATAAATTAAAAAGTTTTTTATTTATATTTATATTAAAATAAACGTAAACGCGTTATATTTTATAGTTTAGGTTATATTTTTTTAACGAGAAATAAGCTAAACGTAACCGTTAATTAATAAATATTTATAATAAAAACGTAATAATAAATTTAATTTATTACGGCTTTTTTTATTTTATAAACAATAATATTTACAAATTTATTTTGTTATAAAACCGGCGTTTTTACGTATTTAATTAAAATTAAACTATATTCCGTTAATAGTTTATAATTAAAAGTTTTAAATAATAGTTATAATTTATATTATTTATTATTTAAATATTATTTAAAAGCTTAATTATAAAAACCTGCTTTAATTTCCGGTTTTTTATTACGGCTTTCGCTTTTTATAACGTTTTAAATATAGTTTAGTTTCCGGTATTAACGGTTTAAAAATCGTAATAAAAGCTTAAATAAATAATTAATAACGTAAAAACGTTTTTAAATTGTTTTTAGCAGTATTTATAAATAATAAATTAATTATCGGCGGCGAAAAAGCTGTCCGTATATAATTTAGCGATTTTAAAATAATAAGCCGTACGTAAATGTTTTTTTAAAATATTTAATAATAACTAATAACGCGTTTATATATTATTAAAAACGTTTTTCGATCGATTTATTAACGCTTTTATAGTAGTATTTATATCGTAATAAAAAATATTCGAACCGTCGATAGTAATATAATAATAAACCTTTTTAACGGCTAAAGTTATAAAATTTTATTATATTTATTATTAATAAAAACTAAGCCGAATTATTTTTACGGCATTGTTTTAATAATATTTACGTTATTTATATTAAAATTTAAAAAGCCGGCTAATCGCCGGCTATTTTTTTTTTTATTTAAATATTATTAATATAAAAGCTTTACGCAATATATAAACGGCATTATATAAACAGTAATAGTTTTATAACGAAATCGTTTTTAAATCGGATTTAAATTGTTTTTAAAAAGGAAATTGCTAAATTATATATTAACGTTAATAAAAAAAGTATTTAAAATAAGTTACGTAAAGTAATAATATATAAAAAAAAAAAAAAAAACGCGTAATATAAACGCGTATTATATAAAAAGTACTAAATGCTTACCCCGTTTTATTAAATAGTTAATTTAGCGTTATTAATATAGCGTTTATTTATTAAAAATATATCGTTTTTATTTATTTTAATTAATTATTATAAAACATTTTTCGCTATTTTTAAATATAAATCGCAAACGTTTTTCGTTATTTCTAAATAAATATTATAAACGTTTTTCGCTAACTAATTCTTTATAAATATAGAAATTCCAATTATATAGGTTAAAATTACGTATATAAATTAGGCGCGTTTAAGCCATAGTACCTCCGCGGCAAGTTAAAAGATGGTTAATTAATAGAGCAACCCTTAAGTGTAAAGGGGGGGGCAACCCTCAGGTTGTCTGCATACTCGTCCGGGTTTCTAACATGAAACAAGTTTCGAGCATCACCCGCAGAACGCCTCCAAAGAACGCCACCTTGTATGCATTAACGCCGCATCAACAAACCACGATTACCCATCTTATCTGAACGCCTGTACAAAGTCATGCAGTCTATCAATAACCACCGGCATGATACCGTTCAGCGAGTCCTCCATAATGCCATCCAAGTGGTTGATCGCATCTTCCTCGCTCAGTTCTAGATGAAACCTCTCCTTCACCTTGAATACCGCTTTGTCAGGCTCGGCCTTGATATCCGGGATGTTTGCATGCACCATCAGACTAAATAAGTTGAGTATAAGATTCGATGACTTCCGCAAGGCAGCAAAAGCCAGGAAACAGTACTGCTTAAACTGTTTGTACATGTCGCTCGGCGGATTCGAGCCACCCATCGCGTCCACCATCTCCTTGCTCAACTTGACAGCCGGCGCAAAGGGTTTTGGATCGCGACCTAGGATGAAGCCGAAATCCGCGTGGAAGAAGTGTCCGTCTGGCGCCAGCAGCAGGTTTTCTAGATGTCGGTCTCCAACACCAAGGATATATGTGATCACACAATAGCCTGCACATGACTTCGCAAATGTGTCCAGCGTTTCCTTCCGCACTCGCAGATAGGCACGATCGTCTGGATTATGCTGCCGCAAGTAGGCAAGAGCAGGGTTGGCATTGAATTTGGATGAGATGGCCGACAGGGTTTGCGAAGGCACGAACTGCGAAGCGCCGGCCGTTGTGCTTGTTGCCAAAATCTTGTAGGGCGAGAGCTTTAGATCGAGGTTTTCTTTCTGTAATAGCTGGTCCATCAACGTGATGATCTGAATGACTAACTGATCTTGCCGCAAATCGTCGCCGGTCTTGAAAATGATTGGATATTTGCTACCCGTTGTCGTTTTGAAGGTCACCATGATGGGTGACAGAGATGATTTAAAGACTCTTGTTTCTTCGGGTACAACTCCAGTAACCATCACGGACGGGTCCAGAGGCATCGGTATTGGCGGATCGATTGTCAGGAGCTCATTCTTCGCATCTGCCAAGAACGCCTTGACTTTCTCGAGTTTCCGTGGATAAGAGTCTCGAGCGGCCTGTATTTCGGCCGACACCTTGGACAGCACAGCCACAAGTTCTGCCTGTCTACGGATGGTCACTCTCACGTCTTTTCCACCAACTCGACTCTCGAGCTCCTTCATGAAGTCGTATTGGACCTTGGCATACATGGTGCGCACTTCCTCACCCTGGTCATTACTCTTGTCGTCGTATTCGACTCCAAGATACCAGTAAAAATAGTTTCCCAGCGTGAAATTTTCGACAGCTCGAGAGATGAGGAAATTAGCCAAAGAAGATGCACGAATAGTTGCCTGGCTCGAATCGGTTGATATATGTTCGAACTTGAGCGCTTGAACCAGCTGTAAGAGGTAGAGCAGTAGCTCGTTGTCGTCGGATTTCCTCAGTCGGTCAACAGCATAAGCTCTTACGGCACGGTGATCAAAAGTCGGACCAAGCAATTCAAGAGCGTCATCCACATCGATATCAGTCCACTTGCTCAGGACTTGGATTGCCTGCCTAGATTCGCTCTGATCTTGCCAGTTGACCGACTTGACAAATTTGGTGAGGGCACGCTTGTCTTTCGTGAGGTGGTATCGGAATTTCCACACGAGGTCCTTTTCCTCTGGGGACAGCATGTGTGTTGGAGAGTATGACATAATCATGTTCAGCTCGTCACGAACCTTGGCATTTGGCTTCAGATCCTTATCCAGAATTCCATGCCGATGCTGGCTTCTCACAAGGCGTCTGTGTTTGCTCTCTGCAGGATTATCTCGAGCCCCTACCTCAGGATCGTATATACGAATGATCCGCTCGCCGTCGCCGGGACCATTGATACCAGGTCCATAAGAGACCTCTGGCGGAGGTTTCATAATGATATTGGATTGCGAGGCCGAGAGGTGTTGAAAAGACGATATTGGCGGTGGCGGGTATTCATGATCTGCAAAGACGACAGGAAAATCGAAGCGTGGCAGTTCGATATTGAGGGTGAACTTGGACAGTCCAGGTCTTGAAGGAAGGCCATCGTCCAGCTCATGCTCATTGGGTTTCTCCGGCTCTGTATTGGTCTCTGGCTGTGTAGCTGACTGACGCTGAGTTATGGGCTTGACTGAATTCCTAGCTGCCTGTAGCCCGCGCTTCTCTGTCCCGCGGTACACCATTTGATCCAGCCACTCGACACGAGGAATCTCGTTCATTTCGTGCTTCTTGAATAGCTTCTCCATGCGTTCGAGCTCTTCTGCCTCCTTGTCGGCTGCGATTGTTCCGTTCCGCTTCACATCGTTTCTGGACTTTGCGACGGTCGAGGGCGTTGTGGTGTTGTCGAAGCCATCGGCCTGTTTGTGTCTATGAACAGCACATTTCTGCCGGCCCTTTTGTAGCTGGTTGTCTCTATCGAAAAGAGGTAGCGTGGTTCCGCCAAAGGGAATGGCGTGGCCCTGGGCTTGCTTCCCGCCAGTCGGTGACAGGTCCCATAATGTGATGGCGAGGAAGGAGTTGAGGGGCAGGGACTTATACGGTATGGGCAGATTAAGCCACTCGTTCCACCTCCGCTCGTTCCGAAAAGCCTTGTATGATGTCTGCACCGGCACAGTCAAGGGCTTGGAGCCTGACCAGACCTGGACGGTGACATAGAGGTCCGAGTAGGGACTGGTGTTGGAGCCTATGTGTCGCAGGTCGGGGCGCTGGAGAAGGGTGGAATATAGATATGGAGCTTCGTCGCCCTCGAGATTGATGCTGCCATATGATACCAATTAGTTGTCAACGCGGCGGACGTGAGTAGAATCTGCATGTAGCTCACATTCGCACGCTCACCGGGTAATCCAATGAATCAGAGGTTCCAAAGGAGAAGGGCTCCATGTTGGGCGAGCTTAGCCCTTGAGAGGTTCAAATAACTTCAAGAAGGCTACCTATTCATATCATGTTTATAGCCTGAGTCCTTACCACGCGTTTGGATGCATGGGTGAGAAGACGGGGGCTGCTGTTGTTTTGTCGCAAAGACAAACGCAGACTCAGCTGCTTCCTACAATGCGAAATGCGGTCACCGGTTCACCAGTTCACCTGCTCGTCAGCTTGGGAGCTCCCGTGGGGCAATCGCCGTTCTTATCTTATCGTGCCTGGATACCCGCCCAGAACCCGCCTTTCGTCATCCCAGGCCCAGGGCGGGACCTGGAGCGCTAGAATCAGGGCGGTGCCTGCCTGCAACCACAGATGCGGGGGGGCCCTCACCCACTTCATAGGGTTCGACAGGCAATTTAACGCCTGCAACTGAATTGCGCGTCGGGTATCTTGGAAGTCGCGTGTTGAGGCTCTTATCCGCCTGCCGGACGCGCCTGTCGCTATCGCCAAATTCATGGGAACAGCAGACTAATACCTGCCTCTACCTCATGTACTATTAAACGATCTCGACAGTCACAGAATTGGCCTTCTCCAACTACGCGCTGCGATTTGACACCCTCGCAATCCTTGCGCATCTTGACTGCGCGCAGTTCCACCATGTCGTCGCCGGAACTCTTTGAAGGTGACGAGAGTCCTGGCTCCTCCCCGCCGCCTATGGCTTCCCAGCAGAGTGTGGTATGTACATGTCCAACATCCTCAACTCGACTCGATTCTCTTTCAAACCATTCTATGACTAACTGAGATGCAGTAAGTGGCCAGTTCCCTGTCTTTTTTTTACAAAACTTCCAGCAGCAGCATGATTCATCGACCACAGACCATTACACATCTCAAACCCAGCTGCTGACAAGTTGCAGCTTGGTCGTTAGAGACAGAGTTCCCAGTGGTGCTGCCAAAAGAAAAAGGACTTTAACAAATGGTGCTGGACCCTCAACCTCAAGACGCCGCACCCGCGATATCAGCATCATAGCAGACGACGACGACGACGACGACGATGCTGAAGCTTACGACCCAGACCAGTCTCTCGAGGAGCGCCGCAAAGTCCAGCGAGGCTACCGAGATCTCCTCCGTGGCTTGCATGAGCGCGCCGACGAGTTCAACGACCCCAAGTCCCTCATCCTGCAAGAGACCCTAGAGAAGGCGAACCGTCTATCTCGTCATGTCAAACAGACCGGTGAAGCCACCGTCGACTCTAAACTCCTAGTCGCTGCAGCGGAAGCGTCGTATAGGAGAACAGCTCGTCTCGTCCATGGCAACGTCGCACAAGGAATTGACGTCGATGAGTTTGTCTCGAAGTGCATAAGCTATATGCGCCGCGGTATCGGAATTGCAGATGATGATGCCCCAGAGCTTACGGCCACCCAGCAGCAACGGCGGAGGCCCGGCCGTAGGGCTGCAGATGATTCGGATGAAGATGAGGTTGGCGACGATGGCGACATGATGAACTGGGAGCATCTCGGTCGCTTCGCTTGCCTACCCAATATCAGTCGCCCAGCGGTTCCAGGCTTCCTCCTGGGGCCGTTGTCGGTGGAAAAGAAGATCCGTAAAGTGGTGAAGCGCAGTGCCCCATTCAGGGCAGACAACCTCAGGGAAACGAGGCCAGAAGTCTTGAATGCAGAGGATGTCCAGCGATCTGAAAAGAATGACCTCACTGCCATCTGCGCGAAGATATTACGACGGCTGCGAGACTTCCAAGAAGAGGCTCAGGTAAGGGTTGAAGAGGCTTTCAACCAAGACGAAGAGTTAGGTGTGGAGCTCATGCAGCAGTTGGGTTTACGAGAAGAAGGCGGTATCGATTTACTCAAGTTCGTCATCAACCCAAAATCGTTCGGACAGACCGTGGAGAACATTTTCTACGTTAGTTTCTTGATACGAGACGGTGCAGTCAAGATCGGGTTCGATGCGAACCAGCTCCCTACGCTGCGTAAGTGCACTCCTCTGTCTCCCTCCCAGCGAGACTATCGTATTGACATACAACAGATCCCACAAATCCTCAAGAAGCTGGTACAACGAGAACAAGTGCCGAGAGGCATCAAGCCGTGCTATCGATTGACATGAAGTCTTGGAAAGACATCATCAACACTTTCGAAATCACCGAACCTATCATCGAGCACCGCAGGGAAGAAAAGAGTCAAGGGCCTGGAGCCCGGAGTTGGTATAGCTAATACGCTTGCGAATTGCGCTTGGTGCTGGCTGTCATCGCATCTCTGCGTCAAAAGACATATAGAGAGAATACCCCTGTATTTGAGTTTCGCTCGAAACTCGTCCCCGATTACTGTAGAATAACCCCGGAGTCACGTCTATATGTGGATATGAGCGTATTGCTTTGTGGATCGCCAGATAATGATAGAGCTCTAATGACTGATGACGAGTTGCTGTTCACCATACCTAGGTAATATACCTGTGCCGTGATTGCTACGAGATTGTTCTAGGCTCACTAAAATTTGCGTTCGGTCGTAGCCAAGGGCTAGTGGGATATAGAATCAGTTCTACATAAACCACCATGAGAAAATTGGTGAATCCAGCAGTGTTATATACCAAGCTCATACCTCCCAAAACGACGAGGGGTGTCCCAGAAACTCACGGGATAACCGAAACAGTGAAAAGCCCAGCATTAGGTACCTACAGTTCACTGTAGCCGGAGCAAGTTGTCCCGCTTGAAGGACTCCGGGGCGAGGAAGGAGCGTGCCTGCCTGAGGTGCCGGAGAGGTGACTGCCCAATGTTCGCAAACACGCACATGTTTGTGGGATATGTAGACCAACAAATGGCCATCTGATATCAATCAGCAGTCATCCGAATTGGTGTAGTGGTCAACATTCAGCACTCTCACTGCTGAGCCCAGGGTTCGATTCCCTGATTCGGAGTTTCTCTTTTGCACTTTTTTCAGCATTAGCTTCTTTCGTTCTATTTTACTTCAGCCGTGTATTCTTGCATCTTGTCTTCGCGACACTACACTTGTCTGCTTCATGCTCCTTCCAGAGTGCGTTTCAATCGTTTGCTCGAGGTATGTAGGTGCATTGCATCTGTAAGTGCCCGCCTGTGTGTATGTAGCACAAGGAGACTAACGTCCAAGACACACCCGTCAGAGCTGCCTATCTTCGGTGGCTTAAGTAGAAACTAGATTTGTTAACGCCTGCCATCTATGTTTTTCCTGAACTGTCCAATGGATCTTCTAAGAGGCGAATAGCAGCAATAAATAGACTTCAAGTGATGGATAGCTGCTCAGAGTCACTGCTCTTTTGACCAAAAAACAACGAAACGAGAGCACAGACATACAGGAGTAGGTGGACAGAAATCAATACATATATACAATCTAATCTAATTACAGCTCTACATATACACGCAGTTCTACGCCCGCTTGACATCCCACAGCACCTCAGCGTTATCCCTAAACAGTTTCTCAACCAGCTTCTCGTCCCCATCACAAATTTCCACGCACTCCTTAATCCAGGGCCTGATGTCCGTCCCATCAAACCTCGTATGCGGCCAATCCGTAGCAAACACCACTCTGTCAGGGGCCTCCCGAACCAGCTTCCTCGCAATCGGCACCACATCACTGACCCCATCCTCCACAGTACTCAAGCGATAGGGCGCCGAGATCTTGACATACGTCTTCCCATCCTTCAACAACCTGACCAGCGCATCAAACCCAGGTATCGTACCAGGATTCTGCGTGGCCTTATACTCCTCCAGCTCACCAAGCGGCGGATGTCCCATATGGTCAACACACAATCTCACCCCAAGGTACGGAACAATGCGTTCAAGCAGCGGCACCATCTGCATAGGCATATAAATCTGCACGACCCAATCCAGCGGTCTTACCTTATCCGCATACAATCGCAGCGTCTCCCTAAGTTCAGGCTCCTCCATGACCTTCCCCACACTCTTCAAATTGATCCTCACGCCTCTGACACCGAGCTCATGCCAGTGTCCCAACTCATCCAGGCGCATAGTCTCCGGGTCGAACGTCACGACGCCCCGGGCTCGCTCGGAACCGAGCGTTTTGAGCGCGTCGAAGATACAGGAGTTGTCGTTCCCGTAGATTGACGGCTGCACGAGGACGATGTTTGATAGGCCTACTGAGGACTCGAAGGTCATTGCGTCGGATAGGGTGTGGTCTGCTGGCTTGTAGGATGCGGATGCGGAGAGCGGGAAGCGAGAGTCGAGGATGTGCATGTGTGAGTCCCAGGAGTGAGGTGGGATTTTTGGCCCAGGGATGGGTGTGTGGTGGTGAGTGCTCATCGTGAAGGGGCGGGTGGTGGGGATGTGTGAGATTGGGTGTTTGGGGTGACGCGGTGAGAGCTTTGGGTTGATGAGTTTGAGGCTGAGATGCCGCGTTGGAGGTTTGAAGAGTCTTGACATTATTGCGGTCTTGGGTTTACGATGATTGGTGTGATGTACATGTATGCAAGTAGGGTCAAGTGCTACGTCTGAGACTCTGAGTCCGCTGCTCTAAATATATCAGCGCTACATATCATGACCCGCCTTCTTCCTCTCCACCTCACCAGTCTCTCTGTACGGATATCCGACTCATTGCAATATCATATAAGAATGATTTCCGACATTGAATTCATTCATTCATTTTGCTTGTGCACTGCACGTGAGATGTTCTTAGACATGAGGCTTAACAGGGCCTCGGAGGCTGGCCGATCTGACACCGGCGCCCTCGGACCAAACGCCGATGAGGATTATCGGTCTTCATCTCACACGACTGGACCGTCTTTAGTGCAGTGTAGCGTCACATCGCATCGAATTGAATCAACTTTCTGGTTACTGGCTCGTAATTTAGCCCGCATTATCCCCAGACTTCCCCAGTGAACCACCAACAAACCCCCGCATCCCGTTCGGTTGGTTCATCGTTGGTGGTGCTTGGGGGTCAGTCAGCAGGAGATAACCTAAATCCTTCTTATGCTCATGAACATGTCAGCGATGGCTTATTCATCCAAGCTTCTCGAACGAGTGACATAGACAATATTGAGGCCTGGTGGCTCAAATCAAGCAACGTAGAGCCTCCAGCCACTCATTAACATGCCGTCGTCCAATGTTAACTGGAACTATATCTTCACGATAGGCGTGATAGCCTGCGGCTCAATTCCTAAAGGTATATCTCCCAACCTCACACATCTCAATTTACCACACTAACATTTGTCGACTAGGCTACGATGAAGGAGGATTCAGCTCAGCAACCGGCCTCGCTTCATTCAGGTCTGACTTCGGCCTAAACGCATCAGACTGGGGCGACGACACAGTCGGGCTCGCAAACAGAAAAGCAAACATCTCATCCTTCGGCGTCCTCGGCGCAGCAATCGGCTCTATCCTCGTAGCCGCGACATGCGATCGTCTGGGTCGGTTGCGTACATGGCAGTTATCGATGATATGGTGGATGACGGGTAACCTACTCCAGACTTTCTCCTCTGGCATCCTCGGCCTGATGCTGTTTGCGCGGATCTGGGGTGGGCTGGGAGCCGGTGGTCTGACCGTCGTCACGCCGTTGTATTTATCTGAGATTGCGCCCGCGAGGTCCAGAGGCGCCGTGACTAGTGTCTATATGGTGGTCCTCCTCACGTTTCTCTCGATCGGGTTCTTCATTAGCTTTGGGGCTGGAGAAGGACTTCCTGATACGAGGGTACAATATCGACTTGTTGTTGCGATTGTACTTGTTCCTACGGGTCTTGCGCTACTGCTGTCGTTCTTTCTGAATGATACGCCGAAGTGGCTTGCGGCTGAGGATCGTGTGGAAGATGCGGTGTCTGTCCTCTCAAAGCTTAGGGGCGGAAATAATGGCCATGCTGTTGCACTGGAGATTCAGGAGTTGCAGCAGAGTATGAGGGAGAAACAGAAGGCGCTTGATGGGGTCACTAGCTGGCAAATCATCAAGGAGATTGCTACGATTCGCACTTTCAGGATGCGACTTTTGTTCGGAGGTGAGTTTCATCCACTACTCCTGAACTCTTCATTATTGACAATGTGCGTTCAGTCGCTGTTCAAACGATCGCCCAGTGGTCCGGTGGAAACGGCATCACATACTACATTCCCACCATCTTCGAATACGCCGGCGTCAAGGGCTCCGATACCTCACTCATCACGAGCGGCGCGTACGGTATCGTAAAGCTCGTCTTCGTCATGATATTCACCTGGGTGCTTGTTGATAATGTCGGTCGTCGGAAGTGTTCCTTGGGTGGTCTGTTTCTGCAGTTCATCGCACATGTGTACCTAGCCATATACATGGCGCTTTTCATGAGCGGGACGAATAAGCATGCTTCCGATGCTGCAATCGCTGCTGTCTTCGTGTATGCTGTTGGGTGGTCTATTGGTCTTTGGTAGGTCATCATGGAATTGTGTGGTTTAATGTCGCCAGATTTGCTAATACTTGTACAGTACAATCCCGTTCGTGTACAGCACAGAGATCTACCCGACCCGAATCCGTGGTGTGTGCGTGTCCATCAACATGGTGCTGCACTGGTTCTTCCAGTTCGCTGTCGTCCGCGTCACGCCCAACTTGTTTGCGGCTCTAGATGTCTGGGGCGCTTATGTCTTCTGGGCTTCGATCTGTTTCGTTGGGTTGATTGTACTTGGTCTGTGGGCACCCGAGACAAAGGGCGTTCATATGGATCAGATTGAAGATCTATTCGAGGGTCCGTGGTACACGACTTGGAAGGCGAAGCCTCGGCGAGAGTCTTTGGAGCGCATGATCGACCCCCCTGAGAAGACGTGGGTGATTGAAGAGAGATCTGAGCGTGTTTAGGAATATGGCAAGCACATTCACCATTAATTGTGATACAACTAACCAATGACGGTGTCAGAATACGACTGGAAGATGCAATCTGCTTCTTCTTCTGCGACCTATGCTGCTTGAGCGTAATATCAGAGCGTCCGAGACGTGAGGCATTGTGTTTGATCCTCCGCTACTTCCTTCACATCTGCAATATTCAAGTAACCTCCTATTCCTGCTTGAATTCTAGTCTCTAACTGATCGGTTAATACTGTCCTCTCCCAAAAACTCATTTCTGCATAGTTCATAAATCCTCCCCACGCCAATTTCCGTTGTTAACTTCACAAATCACCTAAACCATCATGCATTGTTCTGGAAGGTGTTCTGGTAGCATTTGCTTCGCTCGAGGACAAAACTCTGCTACTTAGCTCTGAAGGGCTACTGTATCCTACTCGAAGGAACAGAGAATGCTCGAGGCAGTGGATGCGGAGTAAATTGACGGCTTATCTGAGGTGTATCATAGGAGCATGCCACGCAAATTATGACCACGACGGAGTATGAAAATGATAATTAGATCGTGATCGAAGTCATATTATGTGGCTATGTTCGCAGCTAGGTAAGTCCGAATTCGATCTTCGCATTGAAGCGTATTAGTCATAGAGCATGCCGCGGCGAACTACCGGAGGTGGAGATTGGAGATGGGTGGGAGAGCTCCAAAGCACCCAGAAATGGTGTTTGGCATCTGCGCCGTTGTTTCCAATTTATTATGAAAGAAGTATGTCACTTCGAAGAATTTCTTTGCGATGTCGCAGTTCAAAGGTGTCGGCTAGTCGCAGCCTCGCAGGCGGTATGTTAACGACGAGAGGGCAGATGAATTATTGCTGCTTTCCCCAAGACCTCACGCCCCGATTCGAGTGCCAAGTATGTGTCTCGACTGTCACATTCCAGGACGACAGTCTCTCGAGTGTGCCTCGGGATAATTAGGAACATGTAAGTGGCTGCAATATCTCTTGAAGACTACTTGACCTATGTAGGTACGGATCGATCAACTATCCTTGTCACCCTATCGGGCAACGACGTAACCGCATCGGAGTTTCGGAGGGGATCCGACGAGAGGGAGGACACCTCAGATTCCAGACCTCGGTGCTTCGGCACCCCACTCTCCAATCTGATACCAGCAACACTGGAAACAAAGAATGTAGTCCCGATGTCGGCTGTATCTTGGGAGGAAATAGTCAATTAATTCATGACTTTGTCGCTGAGGCACGACCGGGAGAAGGAAGAAAGATGTAGTCTTGGAGCAAACGCTTGTCTATCGATACTGGAGGTGACCGTCGTCATAGCTTTGGGCAAGCTACTCCACGATCCAGAGACACAGCCGAATTTCCCCACACTTTCACAAGCTTCTGTCATCGACACGCCGACCACTCAACGACCATCCTTCTATCCGAGCTTAAGGCTACGCTCAACCGCGCTTTCGCGCCGTTTCACGACTCAAACAGAGCACAGAGAGCTGCCGAGCTGCCAACATCCCCCTGTCCGTGGTGTACAGCTTGCCGAAGCTAAGCTCTCAGTTCCCCGGACACATCGCGTTCCTCTGAAGCCGAGCGTTGAGCTCCACGCCCCGGCCAGTTTGATTCGTGATTGGGTGATAACATGCATCAGAGTCAAAGTATATGAATTCGGGATCGTAACTGTAAAAGGTGGACAACGGCATACAACCAGTTCGTGTACTTTCTATTTAGATCGCTTGCCCCTCCGCGGAAAATGACTACTGAGTAGCCATTCCATTTGAATTTCTTCCCGAGCATTTGGATTGATTACATGTTTTAGAACCTATCCGTAACCCCGTCACTGTATATACCACCCCTTGTAACATCCTCGGCATCTCGTCCACACCAACATCTGACTTACACGCATCATAGCCGTCCAGTCACAGTTATCTCCAAGAACCTTACGTCAACCTCACATCCCTGGTATACGATATACTGTAGAGCGCTGATACTCGACTTATCTTCAGCGCAATTGCGCTTGCTACACACATATCCTGCGCTTCACACATCATACACATAGACAAGATGGCGACTACAGATACCATTCTTCAAGGCGTCTCCGTCTCGGGGAAAGTCGGTGCTGAACACAAGAAGATCCTCACACCACAAGCATTGGCCTTTCTAGCGCTGCTGAACAGATCTTTCAACGCACAGCGCAAGAAGTTATTAGAGCGCCGTGTTTTGCGCCAAGCTGAGATCGATCGCGGTACCCTACCGGATTTCTTGCCTGAAACTCGCCATATTCGCGAGAATGCCACATGGAAGGGCGCTCCTCCTGCCCCCGGCCTCGTCGACCGTCGTGTCGAGATCACTGGTCCTACGGACCGTAAGATGGTTGTCAATGCGCTCAACTCCGAAGTTTGGACGTATATGGCCGACTTTGAAGGTATGTATATCTCAGCCTTTAATCATGACTGGGTACACATGTTAACTGATTCAACATCATGCTGACAAGATCATTAGATTCTAGCGCCCCCACTTGGGACAACATGATCAATGGCCAGGTAAACTTATACGATGCTGTGCGCAAACAGGTAGACTTCAAGCAGGGGCCCAAGGAGTATAAGCTGCGCACAGATCGCAAACTCCCAACCCTGATCGTACGCCCTCGAGGCTGGCACCTGGAGGAGAAGCACGTCACTGTCGACGGCGAGCCCATGTCCGCCTCTCTCTTCGACTTCGGTCTGTATTTCTTCCACAACGCCTTCGAGTACCAGCGCCAGGGGTACGGACCTTACTTCTACCTGCCCAAGATGGAGTCGCACCTCGAGGCGCGGTTGTGGAACGACGCCTTCAACTTGGCGCAAGACTACATCGGCATGCCTCGCGGTACCATCCGCGGCACCGTCCTCATTGAGACCATCCTTGCTGCCTTCGAGATGGACGAGATCATCTACGAGCTGCGCGATCACAGCTCCGGGCTGAACTGCGGTCGCTGGGACTACATCTTCAGCACTATCAAGAAGTTCCGCAATAACTCTAGCTTTGTCCTGCCTGATAGAAGCGCCGTCACCATGACGGTACCCTTCATGGACGCGTACGTCAAGCTTCTTATCCAGACTTGCCACAAGCGTGGCGTCCATGCTATGGGCGGTATGGCGGCCCAGATTCCGATCAAGGATGACAAGGCCGCGAACGACAAGGCAATGGAGGGTGTGCGGGCTGATAAGCTCCGTGAGGTTCGCGCTGGTCACGATGGGTATGTTCATCTCACCCCTTTATATCTCGCACCTCCTTGCGATACTATCCTTTCATAATGCTGACTTCCATCTCAGAACATGGGTTGCCCACCCCGCTCTCGCATCCATCGCAACAGAGATCTTCAACAAGCACATGCCGACGCCAAACCAGCTGTTTGTGCGTCGCGAAGACGTCAAGATCGGCGCCCAGGACCTGCTCAACATGAACGTCCCGGGCCAAATCACAGAGGAAGGTATCCGGAAGAACCTGAACATCGGGCTCGGCTACATGGAGGCCTGGATCCGAGGCGTAGGTTGTGTGCCAATCAACTATCTAATGTGCGTCATCTCCCCCCTTCCCCTCCCCCTCCCCCTATTCCCTCGTCTCAAGACACACACTAACACAACTCACAAAACAGGGAAGACGCAGCCACGGCCGAAGTATCCCGATCTCAGCTCTGGCAGTGGGTGAAGCACGGCGTGACGACAGCGGAGGGCAAGAAGGTCGACAAGGCGTATGCGCTGAAGCTGCTGAGGGATTCTACGGAGCAGCTTGCCTCCAAGGCGCCCGCGGGGAATAAGTACGCGCTTGCTAGTCAGTACTTTGGCACGCAGGTCACGGGCGAGGACTATGCCGATTTCTTGACTAGTTTGCTGTATGATGAGATCACGGCTGCTGGGCCTGCGGTGGGGGCTAGTAAGTTGTAGATTTTTGGGGATGGAGAAGGGATGGGCTAAGGGGGAGGGGGAGGGGGAGGGTAAAGGGGATTGGATAAAGTGCTTCGTGATTATAGCTAGGTAGCTAGGCACTGGTTTGGGACGAGATTGAATGTGAATGAAACATGGTGATATTATTCTCTCAAATTTGCTGATGATGCTCTGGTATACTTCCGGGGAGCTGACCATTGACTGTAAGAAGACACCCATGCCAAGGCCTATAGGTACATGCACTGCATAGATTCCTATAATCGGTTACATGGCGCAGTTGCTTTAGACTAGAATCCACAATCCTTGTATTGATTACATCAGTGAGTATGTGCAGGCCCCCAGTTCAGGACTGGGTGTGGACGTGACGTCCTTCTGCGTTGACCCCTTTCTTTCTCTTTTCTTCGCAAAATTTTCATGACTCACTCGAACTCCCTCTTTCAAGATGCTGCGTTGCTTCCTGTAGTAAAGGAAGATGATACGTACGGCACACTTGTTTGGCTCGCATTTTGCTGGAGTGAATCTTATTTGAGAGAAGATGTTATGTTCTGTGTTTTAATTGTTATGTAATTCTACGAAGAAACTAAACAGGTAAAGAAACAAAGAGAAAGCACCTTAGCTTGATTTTATCGCAACGCGCGCCTTAAATTATCCAAGGAGTTGGTATGTCTATCTTAATATGCTCCATTGGCCAGCCAAGGGGATCAAGAGCCCATCGTCATATACACAAACATGGGGAACCCTCAATGGACAACCCAACGCGTATTATACATTTGCATCATGTTATCAATCCAGCCTCACATCACTTCCGCGGTATTTCTTAGGATATATGTATTAGGAGAATCTTATGGATGGGTTCTTGTCTGTAGGGTCGTTCCCACCTAGAACTCGTGTTCGTAAACAGCTCTTCGTATCCGTGTAACCATAGAGTTTCCCTATACGAGTTTTCTGCAATGCGGTGGCTTTGGGATTTGGGATCTGGTCGTGGATATGCCGTTGAATCGTGGCAGGTCATGGTATTCGACAATTATCAAGCAGCTCTTTGAACAGTATTGGAGTGGCTGGAAACGACTTCTCGTTAATCTTTCGACTTGGTTCAACCATGGAAAATGTGGTTTCGTTTTGTTACTAAAGACTTGGTTGGGGAAGAAAGGAGCTATCTTAAATATTGGTACTATAAATATATTTGGATAGGGGTAGTTTTGTAGAGGTGGAATGAGTAACGTGTTACTACCGAAGGTGGAATACGTTGGACTTGGTTTCGTCGGATGGTTGTTGTGCGTGTGAGTATTAGACCTTTCGAAATTGTATGCGGTCTCTAGATTTTGGGGCGGCTTTCGAGCAGGAGTCGGATATCAAAACGAAGTATTGGAAAGAGCCCTTGTCGAATTTCAATAGTGTTCACTGGTCTGGACGTGTTGCTCATAGTACCAGCTAGAAATTATGTTAGCACATTGGGCTGGTTTAGTGGCTTAAGTTCGAGTAATATATCGTTTTTGGTATGATAATGGATCGATTAGGTGTTTGTGGTATATGGAACTGATTTATTATGCTAACACAAAGCATTAGCCTAGTCCGGGCGGTCAATCTTGTTGTTTACATGGACTTACTGACTTCGGTCAGGAGTTGATGTGAGCTCGTGGGTTTCGACGGCATGATGTGGTGTTGGTAATAATTTCATGGTCTCGTTTTCGGCATTACAGACTGTTGCATATACTCCCGTTGTCATCTGAGAAAGCTTGGAGTATTTCCATGGTTCGTTGATATGGAATAGCAATGCAAAGCGGGAAACGGTTAGAGAGAGGAGCTTGTGTAGCTTGTTTTGCAGTCCTCGATTTCTTCGGGTTATTCGAAAATATTACTTAGCAAACATGCTTGTAACTTCTCTCGTACATCCGAGTACCAAATTCCGGAAGCTTCCAAGGGGGTGGGCACGACATCTCGCAAAGTTAACCCAGCTCTGCCAGGTTTCCTCTGCAATTTGCGTAGTACCGTTATATACGCAACTCCGTGATTTGGAGATAATTGTCCACATTTCTGGCCTGGGCCGCTTGTCTCTGCATGTACGTAATGTAGCCATCGCAATTTGAGATAGCATCGTATATCATCAATGAGTCATTTCACGCAATAGACTCAAGGATAGCCACGGTCTGGCGAGTGCTCGCAAACCCCATGTTCTGTTAGAATATGAGATCGTCAGGCGAGCCGCTAAATTGCATCCAAGAGAAAGCCTTCTCCGTCAACAAACAAACAAACAGTCTGAGGGGTCTCGACATGGTCGATATGCTGGTTTCTAAAAATATGACATGATGACCAACAGATAGCTTGCATGAACAACCCTGAACCAATCCGCATGAGGGGTAGCGGAAATCAAGATGATACTTTATATGGCTAGCAATCTCGCTGTCAACTACTGTGCCTCTTCCTTCCAAATCATGCATCCGGCAACCTAAAAGATCGACTAGCTTCTAGCTATACGAAATGGGCTTAGGGATTAGATCTGACAGACTGCATTACTTCATGTCCGCATCAAGCGGGGTAGTTTTCTTAAAACGGGAAGAATTGTCCGTGGTGATCATGATATTCAACGGAAAAGAGTTCATGTGGCCATGCAATGGCGATCGTGAAGAGTAGTCCCTTGTGGAGCACGGAGGTTTCTGATTGCAGCGGCGAATAGTAGCCGTGAAGGATTCTTCACAGATCAGTATTTACCAATTGAAATTCCCATACCACCTCCCAACTGCGGACTATCGAGAAAGCAGACAACTAGCTAGCCGACCATCATAACATGATGATCCAGTTCAAATGTTATGTCGCACCCTACAGTCGCATGTTAAGAGTTGTTCCACGTCGAAGCGGTGTGACGTTCTTGGCAACACAGTGCTGCCGGCTGATGACTTCGTTACGGTCGTAGTCGGGGTCAGTGGTTGCGACGCATCAGAGCAGTCTATATCAGAGACGGCGTCGAGTTGCGCGACGTCCATCTGAACTCATTCGCGGGGTCTTGCGCTGGCGCTGGCGCTGGCGGTTTGTGTTTGTTTGTTTGTTTGTGTTCATCTCATCTGTCTGTCGTCTGATTTCCATTGGCAGCTTCCAGGTCACAAGTCATACCACTCTGCCGTTCTCGTACATGTCCGGCCCCAATGTTTCCTTCTAAATGCTAGTAGCCTCATGCGATTCACCGATGACTCCATCGAAGGCCAACGAGATTCTGCAACGTCACGCGGGTCGCGACCCAGCCGTGCCTCATGGGCTTCGATGCTGCGAGCGTGAGCTGGCAGAGACATCTTGGTCTGATCCAGTCGTCCGACTGCGACATTGGGGCTCCGGGTATGCGAAGGGTGTACTATGGTAGCATGCCAGGAAGCGGGACAGCACATCATCTGCCGTCTAGACATCGTAGGCCGCATGAAGACGCCGGTCAGACCCCACCACGGCCGAGGTTCGGCGCCAATGGACTGTCTCATTCGGAATACATTGTGGCCTATAGTACGGTGACCGAATGCTTTGGGGGCTAAAGCGCGAGCTAGGTTGTCAGCGATCTGCGATATCTTCTTCCATGTACGACGACGGACTAGTTAGGCTTGCAGCAGAAAGCTTGTCACGTATGTAGGGGGCTAAACATGGTTGCCATGCGGCAGATAAGACAGTATAGTCATTCGAGTCCAGTCCGAGTGTTTCCGTTGGCAAGCGGTGTACGCCCCTCTCTGAAGGAAGCTGGGTGTGGTACTGGCTATATATCTCTACTCTCACTGGCTATGGTCTACTGATCCTTCCACGATAGGCGAGAATGGCGCGCGTTGAAAAACATTGCGCTGCTTGAGGGGGTTTATAGAAGCAAGAGTAGGTAGTCTCAAGGCCTCGGCATTCATCGTGTAGCATTGGTGTAAGCCCGCAGGAGCCCCTGCGTTAGTATAAAAGAAGAGTGCTTCGTGTGAAGGGCTTGATTCTGGGTGAAAGATGGATCGATTCAGTCGCTTTCTGAATGTGTCAGACGTGCCTGTAACTGGGCTTCCGCTCTCACATACAGTAAGGCTGTCATCATTCAGTCAAATGGACCTGTGAATGCTGATGGACGACGGATCGTTAGAGTGCCTGCTTATGAGAAGCTCGGAGGCTTCGGGTTCGAATGAGATTTGTAGCGCGTCTTTCAGCCCTCTGAGACTCGCCTCCTCTCTAGTGGGAAGGGGGGATATGGTACCGTCCACGTGGCTACTAGTTGGAAGCAGGCTAAGAATAAACCTCGAGGCACAACCTTACTCGATGATCACGCGAGTGCATGAGACCAAGCTTAGCAATGGGGTGCATATGCAACCCCGTAGGCCTATGATTATTTGTTATACGAATGTGATATGAGGACACTGCGCAGAAGCGACGGCCGCTACAGGGCCCTCAAGGCAATGTACGAGAAAGATGCTTCAACTCTCTGCGAGGCACAAGGGTCTGCTTCTCTCCTGGTCTGCATTGATTCAGCTTTCGAAAGGGCTGACGTTACAATCCCAACAAACTCGCGGATGCCATTTTCGGAAATAGCCTCCTTGCGCTTTGTCCCGGTCATCATTCCGAAAGAGAGCTGTAAGGAATTACGTCTCGTCCACAGTATGGGTGATGACCTGTCTCCAAGACGATTCGTTCCAACGACAGCAAGAGCGGCAGTTGTGATGGTGTTGAATACGGGTTGAAGTGTTCCTAGTGACTTTTCGTCAACTTGCCGCTACAGCATTGTCCCATGCCTCATGATCTGCATGAAACCCTTACGATGATAGCGTGACGATACATATGTTCCGACACCGATCGAATGACCAGGGTCTTGACACTGGTCACTTTTGGCCTCTTGCGACCGATTTGAGATGCTGATGATGAGCTATTAGCCTGCTTTCTCGCCTTCGCAACTCAGCCGCTCTTCGCCGCACTCCTCTAAGATGGAAACAACGCCCATCAGCAGAGCTGGCAGGCACCTTGATGCCTACAGGCTTTTTGCAAGTGAGCATAAGTTCCATCAGGCTGTTTGCAGTGATTTCCCGCGCGAGTCAAGTTGACAAATAGTCGTTGCAATTGCGACCTACATTCGTACGGGACCGCGTCGTCCGTGGCTCGTTATCCACACCTACCAGGACAAATAGCAAGTCGCAGTTTAAGACCTGCGATGACGAACCCTAGCCAGCTTTTGGGTCTGATGGGCTTTGGCCGACGGAGTTTAGGATTGGCGTCGCGGTGCCCTTCGTAAACCTTGTCTAAACAGCAGGGAGTCTGGATGCCGAAAACGTGGGAACGGGTCGAAGATTGATGCACTCTCGGGATGCATTCAAACTGCCATGCTTGAAGAAGGATTGCGCTGTGACTTGCTCACCCCTGCAACCGAAGTCTCAAAACACCCTGGGTGTATCGTGGCCGCATGGGTCGTCCTGCAGCTGAGAAATGGTCGATGGCGTCCCTCTACTGCTCGTCAGCCATATTTCCTTGGCAAAATCCTACGCTGAGAAGACTTAGGTGGACCTGGTTGAACCAGGATCGGGGTGTCGCTCTAGCAAGTTACAAGATAGTTGTTTGCTCACAAAGTTCCACCGCTGCACGGTTCTTTCGCCTTGTGTACTTGTATTGTCTTGCGGTCAGAGCTTTTGAGGGTCAATTCTAAGATGAAGCTGTGTAATGATGACAAGGCAGCTATTAGATGGCCTTTGCGTTGGAAAATACTATATATTCATCTGCAGGTTGCTCTCCCATGTGCTCACAGGGGAAACCAACATTACCACCAGTCGCGTAGTCTTGTGGCTAGGAATAGTACGGTACAATCGACCGCTACCTATACTCGTATCTTCAAGCTATCAGAATTATACACCATTATCAGCATACTCTCACTAAGGTCGTTGTCGTTTCGTTCATCAAGGCCGCTTTTTTTTACAATTGTCTTTGCTCTGTGTTCACCTTGGCCCTTTGACGCCACCCTACGGGAAAAGAGCATCGGGTCTCCAACAGCAGATCAACAAGGAGAAGTAATCAACATCGAAATGCCATCTCATCACCACGCAATGTCCATAGACAACCTGCTTCTTGCAGAAGACGACTATTCGAGGCATCCGAATTGGGCTACACCCGAGGATTGGGATGCACACCAACATACAATCCGACGTCTATACCTCGACGAGAAGAGACCACTGAAAGACGTCGTTATAATAATGGAGTCTGAATATGGGTTCCGCGCTACGTAGGTGAAGTCTATTTACTATACCTATTTTTATCAGCCTGCATTCTCGTGGTACCTGTCTCCTCACCCCGCACGCCGTGTGATATTCCTCTGGTGATAAGAAAAGAGGGGACAGAGAGCGCCGACATGGCACTTTCGGGACCGAGACCTAGACAAGCAAACAAGCAAGGGCGACGATAACTGACAAGTCGGTTTTGTGATAGTGCCAAGATGTACAAGACCAGGCTGGCCAAGTGGAAGATGTTGAAGAACAGACCTCGTGGCAGCGGGCACTGAAGGACGAATCGACTCTGATGATGACTCGCGTCTTGGGGGAGTGGGGAGCGAGTGAGGCGGACAAGGCGCCAACATCTAGCTGCGCTCGAGCGCTGCGGAAATAGCCCGTCGTCGTCGCCGGAGAAATGAAGCTCGACGGGCCGACCTGGAGTTGTCTATGCGCTCGAGCTGAAGAGGCCATTCAGCTACTCGTGTGGCTGGTGATGGGTATTGGAACTTCGGCATCGCGCCCTCATCCACCTTCCCCCCTTGGTCTTCTCCACCTCTCAGCCTTCGGGAGGTCAGGAATCTCAATTACACCAGCACAACCGACCGCACACACGCACACGCACACGCAGACTCAAACTTGTAGACAAATTACACTTACACACGCACGAAGGTTTCGAAACTGTTCAACAGGACCCACAGGCATCGACGGGCAAGGGGAGCCGACGTGGACATCTCAGAGCTGGTGTAACGTTAGGTTCATCGGCGAAACCTCCCCCGTCCTACCGACTCCTTCCGCCTCGCCTCTCACCACGTGCTCATGTATTTGGCATGAGCCGAGACGCGACGCTTCATTTGTCGTCGCGATCGGCATACTCTGCCCGTGCTCTCGTGCTCTCGTGCTCCATGAGCTGATAACTAGATCGCTATGACGAGCAATGCAGCCAGACACCAGGGGAAACGAGGGGCACACTGCATGGAATGTCTGGCAGCGGGGCAAAACCTTGGTTAGGGTCGTTCAGCTCGCCGCCTCCGTGCAGCTGGTTGGTTACCAACGGCGAAGACAGCGACAGCTATTTGTGCCACACGACTCGCTAATTTAACAAGGTCGCATGTATCACATCTGTTAGGACAAGGGGAGGGTTCCTCATGCTGTGCATTTATCTAATTATGAGCTCATCATGGACAGCGGCCGTAGCCGGAACGAGGCTGCCGGGCTCTATTGTACAGTATCTGTTGTATGTATAGTATTGCCATATACGGGAGCGCATGTACGAGACAGGATTCTGTTGCGAGTATGATATTGCTTGGATAGTAATAAGAGCGGACAGGCATCAGTATACGACGGATGTATCATCCCTGGCCCATCTCGCATCTGGAACAACCTTATGCACAGAACTAGAGGCGTACGAGACGTACGGCGAGGTACGGCAAACGGTACTTTGAGCAGCCATCGAGTGCCTGGCGACGCCTATAGCCTCCGTAAGCCTCGCAGAAAGATACATTGTCAAAAGTGTTCCACCTCTTGATGCTCTCCTCACACCATGATTTCCTCCTGACCTACATTTGGATGGCTATTGTGAGTCTACCTGCTCAAAGCGCATGGGTTTACGAAGATCTTGCAACCCTTGAAGAGCAGATGCTTGCGAAACATGGGGGCCAAACCCAGCTCGGGACGCTTGTGCCCACCTGTCAGACTTGTTTCGTTTCATCAAGATAACAAAAAGCTCATCATCAGAACAGACATGAGCCGATGTTAGCTTGCGTACGCGTATACCCTCGTCGATACCTAGTACCGTTATCAATCCAGAGTCCCTCGTAGTACTCATACAAGCAGTCGGCTCCCCTTTGCGATGGACGCATCAATGAACACACTGGTCTACGGAATATTGTGTGCTCACTCGCTGCTGCTGCTGCTGTGCCGCACGTGTGCGCGCATGATTGCTGCTCAGAAACGTGCCCACGTTGCAATCTGATGCCACGCCGCACGCCGATCGTGACGGGTGCTTCGAGCATGAACTGCCCTTGTAAGTTGTACTTTCGTGGCCAGGGACCCTGAAGCTGTTGGCTCTCCACATCGCACCTTGAGAGCACAGCTCCAACACTCACTGCTTCGTTCGGCGACCGTACCTAACTCGGGGTTTCCTTCCAACGAGCTTTGATGTCGAAGAAAGACCCGTACGGCACCTCCATCTTCGCAATTCACTGCAAGTTGGCGCTGACATGGATCGATCCTCTGGTCTTAGTGTATTCCGGTAGATGCGCACACACAGGATACATATTACCCTTCCCACATGCACACGGATTCATGCAGACTAGTGCATCTGACCATGCGCCTGTCAGGCCAAGATCCAACACCTTGACCGCTTGCCTCTACGCAAACAGGAACAACAAGTCAGAACTCATCTTGCTTATTGTCAATCCCCCAGCCTGCAAGCTCCGATCCGTCCGCGAACAGTCGTACCTGGTTTACGATGAAACGGAACCTTATATGATAAGTGCTCGAAGGTTGTTCCGTGAATGTCGTCATATCGCCAAGACCCGATCTATGTATCTCTGCCTGCGGACCAGCCTCATCCCCCGTCCCAAAAGGGTCGGCGACTCAGCGACCTGCCAACAGGCTCTGATCCGCTCCCCGGCCGGCAGCAAACAAAAAGCTACGGAACTCCCGGGCTGGCAGGGACGTGATGACCAGAATCCCTTCATTCCGGCACACATATGTACGCTGCCCGGCTGTATCTGAGCCATTCCCTTTTCATTCAGTTTTCACGAGTCTTGTCCGTTTTGTACTTTAGTTTTACCTCTTCTGGTATCGGTGGTCCATCTGGACCCAGAATCGGCCGAGGCTCCCATCTAACACAGGTCCACTGAAATTCAAGATCCAGGGTCTTTGGGCTTCCGCGAGTACACTGTTCGAAGACACAGGCGACGGCCACGCCGAACCAGTCTCACAACGACAATCTACCAATCATCACAATCTATTTACATAAGGGATACAGACTCCATACATGTAATCATTCTGCTTCTGGTCAAAGGCTTACGAAGTGAGTAGGGCGTCACAAGACACGAGATCAAGATGGCTAGCTTACGATGGCGTTGCTCTTGATGAAACAGAACCCGAATGAGCCTGCTGGGTGCTGGTATACGAAGTCCCAAGTGTCAGTCCCTTGTCAGAAAGAAACCCGAACGAAAGTGCTGTTGCACGCCTTGATCTCACTCGATTGTTGTAAGTATCTGGATACGGGCAACAGGTGGAGAAACATAGCCTAAGCGAAAGTCCCTGCAACCATCGAATCAAGTCATCGGCATCAGAGCGCACCATGATCGTGTAACAAACGGCAACGTCACACAGCCGCGTTGCAACCCATGCAACTTAGGTACACACGAGAACCGACTAGGCGACCACGTTTGATCCATGGTCACCGCGCAGTACATACACACAGAGTTACTGCTTCGTAGACGCCGTTTTGTCCAGCGCTGGTGCGCTCCCGCGGAGCAAAGTCCGCAATACGATGCTACCGGCAACGCGGCTAACAATAGAAAACACCGTGCATTAGTGGATGCGGACTTGTATCATACTCAGTACGCGGAATAAGCTTGGGAGCCTGTCCCTCCACCTGTTGTCTTCAACTCGTCCAGCACGACAATGACCAATCTAACACTAAACAAAAGTACCTCGACTGCCGGACTGATCAATACTGACCCGTTTGACAGTTGAGCCGGACGGACAACTCGACACGACCTCTAACGGCTCGTGTGGACCTACTTACAGGGTATTAAGACGGTGAATAGCGGCGAATCTGATGTAGGATCTTCCATCTCTCATCCTGCAGGTACGTAGCGTTTCTTAGTAAGAGTAGGCTTCTAGAAGAAGGCTCCATGAAAGCAAAGGGCTTGGCGCGTATTCGGCTCGCCTGAAACGAGATTGACGAACTGGCAAGCTGGGGATCCTCTGGCGCCCCTCTCGCATTCCCTACTTGATTTCCCATCTGCTCCAATCACTAACTCGCCATTGTCTTTATTGTTACTTGTACAATCGTTTAAGCCCAAGCCAAGCCTTTCTCGCTTCATCATCCGATTAGTGGCTTACAGTTGTTCCTTATCGAGCTCTTTTAGTATATATACGACAGAGAAAATCGCCGGGTTATGTGGGCTTGAAGTTTTGTATGGGCCTTCCAATCCTGCTCCTATGTAATCCAGCATAACACCCATGTCCTAATAAGCGATGAAGGGATGTGCAGTATCAGAATAATTCCATTTTCAGCCTTACGGAAATCCGATACGGGTAGCGCGCGCATCATCATGCACGGCCTACATTGGCAAGCCATGAACGCACGCAGGCTTTGCGCGCCGTTGCAGCCACCCCAGCAGAATGTCAAGCAGGGACTTCGACGACGGTATGTCACCGGTCCTGTGAGATGTGTGTTACGTGTCCACATACTTGAGACTGACTGCCATGCTCCCAGGATGATCTCTCGTCACCACTTGTAGGCATCCCAAATGTAATGTATTCATTTCCTTATGTCCTCCGGAATGCCGGACGAGGGTAGGTTGTAGCCGGGTATGGTGGGAGTTGGCTAAAAAATCTGACATGACGTGCTGGTGAAATCTGACACCGACACTCACCGAGAAACCCAGGCCGAAGGAAAAGGATGGGCGGATCTCACCTGTGTGACTGGTCAAGGTACGCACGTAGCTCCGTGGAGCACCGGCGGCGACTACGGAGTAATAAGATGGTTGAGGATCAGGCTCTGCTCGCCGACGGCACGTGCGGCGCTGTCTCCTCTCCGATCCTCCGAATAACCAAAAACACGACGCGAAGGCTCATGTAATCTGGAGGTGAGTTACGATGAGGAAGAGGGTGTGGGACCAACAAAAGCTGAAAGAGTGAGGCTGGTCTCTGGCTGGTGGGCCCGGGGGTAATGGAGATGACATACGCCCTGCCCCGATCAGCCGCAGAACCTTTCTATTTTCCTTCTAGAACTTTTATTTCCCACACGCCCCAGACCTGACACGCGCGCACTGGCCACCAACAACAAAAAGTCCGCATTGCCAGATGCATATCAACGAACCGCATCCACGAAGTCGCATGGAAAACGCCGCCAACACACATGACATCGGAGGACAATCTACCATCCGATTGGAGTCTGTGCCTCCGACTATTGCATGCGTAGAACCTTTCTAATAGCTGTTGCCCGGCCACACTGGAGTAACGGTACCATTGCCAATAGTACGCAATAATGCCAACGTTGGATGGGCGAAGTACCCTGCATTAGGCCAACGTTTCAGACATCGAGAGACTGCACCCCCTTGCTTTCGAAACTCCCACACAACATACATACGTGAGGGCTTTTCCCACAATACAAGCTAATTAGTCGACTTAGTGTAGAGTAATCAAGGGAAATTAGTATGCCTTCTAGAAGCCTTCTACGCGTTCCACAATGTTCTATCTATGGAGATTGGAAGAAGTCATTGCCGTTTTGTATGCATGTATATACGAAGGACCGGACATATGCGCATCCTTCGAGCCCACTGGGAGCGCTACACGGAGATTTATTACGAGATTCAGTGCGCTGTGAGGCTCTGCATTGCAAGACTGCCGGATGTGGTATTCAGTCTCGTGTTCATGTTTCCTACGCGATATGCCCGCTCTGTGCAAGACTCCCGATCCTACCTAAATGTAAGAAATCAAGAGCACCGCCCAACACACGCGTATGACAGATACGCAGCGCCGGAAGAAGACCACATTCTACAATCTATCATTGTGCAAATGAGGAAATAAGCCCTTCCCCGGCCGGTACCAACGTAAGAACTTGATGAATTGATCTGCCTAATCAAGACCGTCGTATTCTCCATCCCCATCCTTGGTATAGGTATCCATCCCGCTCGTATGTAAGCTAGGACCCCGAACGGTGCCCGAAAAAAGCCAGAACCACCACCAACAACACGAAACAACTGCGTGAGCTCGGCTGTCAGATTTATGTACAGAAAGTACTGTACTCCAAGCCCGGCCGATCCGCGGGTATTAGCGCGGAGATCGGCCTTGTTGACACAGAGCTTGGACAGAGATACTCTGGCGATGATCGTGTTGAATATGAACCAGGTAAGGGAAGGTAAGGGAAGGTAAAGCGGCGATGTTGAAGCCCGTGCTGCCATCTTTTCGCGATCTAGTATGTAGACCTTACAACATGCCAAGCAGGGAACATACGTACGGATAAGTATGCGCCGTTACTTGTACATATGTATATCCTAGCTCGTCTACGTAGTAACTCATTGACTACTTCGCTGCTGTACCTTTAATATATGAACTTAAGGTTCCTTCCCAATAAGCTCCATAAATAGATCTTCCTACCAAATTCCTATGCAGGTGAGTGAGTGGGTGTACATACGGTACGATACCATATGGAGAAGCCCGCAAACGTTAGGTATGTATCATGCAAGGTCCCAACAAAGCCCAGACATCACAGCACGCTATGTCATGTCATATACTTTTATCGTAAACTGAACCCTGAAGATCTCTCGTACAGGGCGTGTGGTTAACAAGACTACATTCATACCCAAGAGGATGATCCAAGACTACAAAGATGTAGAGTACTTATGGCATTGTTGCATTGCGGTGAATCGACCGAATAGTGACCTTGCCGAAGCCGTTGGAGGCGGCACGGATTACAGAGACTTGGAGTGTGGAATTCCCGTTATGCTATGCTGAAATCCCATGTTTGATTAGATACATAGGTAAGCATCCTGCAGCCTTATGTATGTATGTATGTATGTATGTATGTAGTTCGGGCCGAAATATGTGGTTGTGATATGATGTGATGTGAGGTGATTTGATGTAGTGAATGCCCGTGGTATCATTGTAGAGGAAGGCATGGCACGGGAACTCCGATGAATACTTAGAGACATTTACATACATCTTGATATTGAGGCTGAATGAAACTACTGGCATTAGGCTCGAAGCCGAACCTGAACCTGAGTCCAAAGCGTGAGCCAATCGAGGTCAAAGTCCCGAGGCCGAGTCGAGACCCGAGTTCAGATTTAATTCGAAGTGAACTCTTAATAAGCTGAACACCTACTGACTAACAAGGAAAAGAAACACGAAGAGAAAGATCCTATGTCACTACCCGTCATGCTGCATAAGATCTACATATGCAGTTTATGTACGCGATCATGCATGCGACCTTTTTTCACCTGAAAGATGCGAATTAGTAGGATCGGCGGATTCGTGGCGCCGGCAGGCTACGATATGCGAGTGCAACCATATAATACCGAGAGTACACCATGTCATTTGATGACCAAATATGGCAATTACCTTGGAAGCTCCGATGGATGTGATCATTCCACAGCGTAATAAGATCAGATGGCTTTGCGATTTGTCGTTGTTTGTTGGTTCGCAGGTTGAGAGCGTGATGAATGGGCGTGGTTTTGAGTTGGGTATCGAATTCTGTAAATTTAGCGGCGCTTTGTCTTCATGTCTTGTATATACAAAATTTAATCTCGTAAATGACCATTGTACCAGCGGTCTTCATCCATTTTGATCTATTTCTTTTTTTTTTTTTCAGTTCCAGCTCAGTGTGGTTCAAAGCCTGAAGAACGGTAAGAACGGTATGGCCATGTCAAGATATTTCGGGCTGAAAGGGCCCTTCTAGCCAAAGCTCGTATTCGGCGAGTCCAAGTCGAGTTTTATACATAAGCTGCATCGGCTGCTGCGTGTTACGGGTAGTCGAACAGGAGCTCATCAAGCATCAGGGCTGAACATAAGTTGGATCAATCAACGCGAATAACAACTCTCCATCCTAGTGCGCCAGCCTCACGAATGGCACAGGCTAGACAGCCCCTCCTACGACGACTTATGATGGCATTCCATCCTTTCTGAGCGCAGTAGGCACGTACGAGGATTTCGAGGTCGGAACCGAATTGGCGCTTCCGAGTTGGGAGCTGCATCTTGGCCTCGGCCGTTGCATTTGGCGGGTCGATCCGCTCGATTGTATTGGAGCTTGAGCGTCCCGATTTTGGCCGCCGTTCAGACTCCGGAGACGTCGAGAGATGAATTGGAGGAGAGTTGGTGGCTTCCAGACCGAATGAGGAGGACAAGGATGACATGCGTGAGAGTGAAGGTAAATTTGGGGACCCGGGCGGAGCGAAGCCCGTGATACAGTCAATGACTAGTACCCGCGGCGGGCGGTTCGAGACGGAAGCTTTTGATGATGTACTGGTTGATCGGGTATGGGTGTTGGGAGTGTCATTTATCAGTTCTTCAAATGTTGTTGACGGCGATCGGCTTAATAGGTGGGCGAGATGGATGGCGGTGTAAGAGTAGAACCGGTGTAGTGGGTGACCTAAAGGCACAATTTAAATAAGTACATATCAATCTAGCCGATGCGAAGCCATCTGCTAAACTCACCTGTTATGTGTGCAGCACTCGATGGCTTGCCGTCGAAGTCATGGCCACCAACATCGATCTGTTGTATAGTGGGACTTGTCGGCGATTTCAAGTACTTAACATAACTCGAAGCAACACATGGATGGGCCGTCACGAAGTACACATCATTTGAAAGTGAAAAATCAAAGATTTTGTCGTTATTACTGCCATCATGAGACATAGAAAAGGAGAGAGATGCCTGGTAACTCTCGATCTCTTTGGTCTTAGTCTTGGAAGGGGAGAGTGGTGAAAATCGGCTTTGTAAGGTTGGTGATGTGGGAGGCTTATTAAGTGGTGTGTTGAAATTCAACGACCTCATTTCGATGCGGACATTTGATGGGGGCCTTTTGGTGTATGTAGCCTCATGGGGAATGATGAAGTCGGCGGGAAGCACGTCTGCTATGTCGGAGTCGCCCAGTACTTTGGACTCTCGTTCGACAGACGTCTTTCCCCATAGACGAGCTTTCTTTCCAATCTTTGTGACGTCGTCTACATGAGTCAGTGATGTTCCAAGCGCAAAGATTTGTTGAACGACTTACCACGGATATCTTCCACTTTAATATTCACCCAGCCTTCATTAAGTCTATAGGGGGCTACATCGGTAGATATCCAGCCCATGCACTCCGCTGAGCCCCTACCCGCCGCCAGAACACGACCTACAACACAAGCCGAGCTCCAAAAACTCTTATTGTTGTAAATGAACCCTCCGCACAAGCTTGTGAGTGGGCCAAGTCTTGCAAACGCTGTCTCGTCATTTTCAACTAAGGCTGACATGAGGAAGTGAGACAGCGTCTCACCCGGTAGTATCAGGCCTGAAACATACGATTTCGATAGCCATCCTGATGGATGCAAGGCGGCCTCAATTTTGCGTCTTCTGACAGGTTGCCTCTTCATCTCATCAGACGTCCGATCACCGTCGAAGTAAGATGACCGGCTTGCCTCTGCAGTCGGTACAGCAGTATTGATGGGCGTTGCCGCGTCTAGGGTCATCGCGTCTGCCAATATCTTTGGAGCACGGAGTTCGAGGCCGGGCCAACGCAGCTTCCTTGCAAAGTGCATGAGGCCAGCAACCTGTCTCTCGGCGTATTTCCCCCTGATGGAATATAGGTACTCGGCGTTAGCATTATGCCGGTGTTGAGTGTGATCGGTGTGATGGGACCCATGCATGTGTTCATGCTTCAATGTGACTTTGTTAGTCAGATTGGTTAACCAACTAACGGGTGAGGAGGGCTCAGAGGCCATATTGCTGGTTTTGGTTACTGTAATGTTCTCGAGCCATGAGCGTGCGAGTATGAGTGACCATCTCACAGACGTATTAGCCTCTTTCTCGAATCGATGAACATCGGACGATTTTAGCTTGTCAGAGGTGAGATCGTCTCCCTTTGTGATTGCATCGAGTCGCGTTAGGAGCTCGCAGGCCAAAAGTATCTGAATCAATAGCCAATATCGCTCTTCACTCCGATCTTGTGCATCACTGCCATCCTTGATCGAAGAGCCGTCGAATATTTCATCATCCAGGGGAAAGCCCAACAAGATCTGGCCAAGACGAATCCGCCATTCGACACGTGAGAAGTCAATCCAAGCGTTTGATGCGGCGAGAACCTTGACAAGGGCGTGTATTTGTACCGAAAGGCTATAAGGGTTTTTGGAATCGATTACTCTCGTGGGTGGATATAGCACTTTATTGAACAGATCCTGATACAACTCTTGCGATTTGGACCGCCAAGAGAACTGACCTGAAACATATCGGTCTTGTATTTTGATGAGCTGTTCCATAATATTAGCGTCATCCAGGTGGCGCAATCCATCGCCAGAGGTTATAAGCCTTTGCCGCTGCTCAACGATGACGTTGGCTTTAGACCCTATGCTGTCGAAGCCATACTGTTCTTCCTGGAGAGCATCTGCGACAGACAGTTCTAATGCAGCTTGATACCCGAGAGTCCCTTTTTCCAGGCCCTGCATGCTCACCATGCCAGGTCTTTCCCGACATCTCGAATTGAAATGGGGCCGGGTCTTGCTGGTCGGCGAGACAGCGGACAAAGGGTCACGTTGGATGAGACGAGGGATAGCGGTTACACAGCCCCAGGCATCGTCTTCAATTGCAGCATGGTCAGTGAGGTCACGAATAGTCAGCTCCTCATTGAATGGGAATGCAACTAAAGGATTAGGCGCCCCGGTACCATGACCTAAAGAGCGTGCAAAGAACTGTGGAGCTCCTGAAAACAACTTCTCGATCTCGACGTCGGTTAGGTTCGACATGATACGGTTCAACCTGAGAGTAGGTCGACGGGGACGGCCATCAACTTGAGAGTCAACCGTGCCCGGGGGCGGGGACGGCAAAGGCTTGTTGGGGTTGGTGGCTGGCCGGGGTGACAGTGGTGTCTCGGATGACGGGGCAGCGGATGAGACCTGTTGCCGAAGCGGTACGGACTGTTAGTCTTCTGCCGAAGGTCCCAATGGACGGCGATGAAGCAAGCGTAACACGAGCGTCGTTCCGGCCGCTTGGCAAACAATGGACAAGGCTGGTGACTAGACGGGAATGATGAGATTGCCCATGCAGGAACACGAAGCTGATTGTACGAGTGCGTGTGAAATTCGAGTGAGATGCAGTGGTGAGTGAGCTGAAACTGAGAAGGATGCAATGCATTCATCCCCGGGGTCGGTCACGGGTCATGCGACCTTGGAGTCGGGCAGCTGTCCATGGCCTTGACGGACAGAGTCTTGTGCATGCGACAGTGCCGAAGGGAACTGCGATTCGCGAATGTCACGTCCGTTACGAGTCGCCGGCACTGGCAGCAACATCGACGAATGGCCAGGCTCGCCAAATGAGAAGCACGAATAGAGTTGGGGTTTTGGGGTTTGGCGTTCGGGGGACACGGGAATGGGACGATAGTGTGGGGGAGGACCCGTCTTGGCTGTGCCATATGGCAGCTCTCTAGACTCGTCACTCTACCCCCTATCCTTCGCACCGCCTTCTCGTATGTAGCTCGCTACTCTTTTCTCGGACGGTGATCATGGGCGGTGATGGGCGATGAGACCGACTATATGAGATTCGTCCCCAGAAGAATGATCGCCAACGTGCCAAGAGAATACCAGACTTTCAACTTTCAAGGGTTGACTGTCGAAATACACTTACAGTGCTATCTTCGGCCAGGCTCAAGCCCCGATCATGGTCACTGACGATGCCGTTTCCATCGTCCTCGGTCTCGGTCCCCGGATTGCGATCGAACGTGAGACGCCCCTCTAACTTGTCTTTCGTTGTGACAATTATGCCTCGCAGGAAAGCTCTTTTGGACGAACTTTGACGAGATCTGTCCGGTACATCCTCGGCCGCAACCTGCCCAGGTCTTCTGTGCCGCTCATCTCCTTGCAGCCCATCGTGGCTAGTATTCTGTTCCCCACTTGCGCTATTCGTACGCATGTCATTCATGAGACCACGTGCAGAGCGTCTGAGGGAGGTGAGTGACGGCATCTTTGTCGTTCCGCGGATTTGCTTCGTGCTGTCGATGGCGTGAACGGGGATTCTGGTCGTGAGCTGCATTGGTCACGTTCCCAATTGACATGTTAACTCCAATCTGTCATCGAGATCAAGAACGATCCTCACTCGAAAGAATACCGCGGCGTTCGGGTGTCATTCTGGTAAATGTGTACGTAAATTACAAGTCCGGCGGGAGGAAATATGTGTGGGAACGGTGCTGACGATGAAGTCAGCCTAAATTGAGGCCAGGCATATGTAAGACGGCGGTATGCGAACGGAAGGGAGAGAGAGTAGTCGGAATAAGTCAATCAATCACATCATCTCGTTCCCGAAATAATGGGCGTTGGCCAAGGCGACAGCAGTGAGCTCCTGCAGTATTCACCCAGATTTGGTGGTACAAAGAAAGTAGGTATGCGCAAGGGAGGAATTCCTCGAACAGGGACTATATCTTCGAGGGCGAGTCGAGATAATGGGTGTATCTTTCCTTTGACCGCTGACACGATGGTCAGATCCGTTTAGGAATGTTGAACTAATCTACCATCTGAATTGTTCGATCCGTTCAGCATGTTCGAGCATACTAGCTGATGTTCGACGCAATCACTTTTCCTCGCTGTTGCATGTAGGCAAGCCGGTCCGCGAGTTACATACATATGCATGCCTGCCTGGGACATGGATGACGGAGGCAGTATGTTGAGCAACAGGCATTGCCTGGCCGTGTCCACTCCACTGGCACCAACTTATCACCAACAATCACAGACTTGTTGGTCCTAACAGAGCTCGAGAGGCTTAATCTTGCATTAGGTAGACAAAGCAGATACTCCTTCGATGTGTTCCATGTGTCCTATTGTTTTAGATCGTATCGATCGAATGAGGTGGATCTTCGCATGATTCTTATAGAGTCAAGCAGAAGTCAACATCACCTTTAACTGTATAATACACTCGACTCTTAGACGATAAAGTATATTACTGAGACCACGTATAATTAAAAGAAGTTGTCGCCAGTCGTGATAATGAAATTAGTCTAGTTACCGTTTGCCACGACGACGCGTTAGTGGCAGCTATTCACTGCAAGACCTGGTACCTACCTATAGGGGGGGACCCCGTTTTGGGGCAATATGTTATAATAAATATAGGTGTAAATATAAATAATGAGAAGAACTCCCCGGGCACCCTATCTTTGCTGGACGGGCATCCTACCGACTGTCAACAGCCGTCTCCACCTGACCCACTACCGTACCACCGTCGCACCGTCACACCCCTTAAGTCATCTCACCACTACCATTACTGCAAGTATTATAGAAGCATCGCAAGCAAGGTAACACCGAAAGCGGTAACACTGCATGGCTACAGCGATGTTACTGCGAAATAACGGTAGTAACTAGTTAAATAGCCAAAAGTAATAGAATTAACTATAGGATACATCTAAAAACCACTCTCAATTAAAAAACCTAGTACAAATAACGATAATTTGCAATAACGTACGTCTATACAGTAGTAAAGGTATACGGCTATCAAGTGATAGTAAAGGGGTAGTAATAGTAACGGCGAAGGTAATAGTAATAGTAGCGATGTGTCAGTCAATGGCCGGCTGTTTACAGTCGGTAGGATGCCCGTCCAGCAAAGATAGGGTGCCCGGGGAGTTCTTCTCTAAATAATAACTCCGAACACAGTATTGCCGAACTAAAGCTAAACTGTTAATATAACTCCGTAATCGACGTTATAACTTATATTATTAACGCTAGCTAAAAAAACTTACGAGCGTAAATAAGTCGTAAAATCATTATTATATAAATAAACCGTTAAAACTAAACCTTATTAGCGAAAACTTACGATAGTTTTATTTTTTTTAATCAAACTTTATAGCGGCTATATATATTTATAAAGCTAGCAACTTTTCCCCTATTATCGCAGTATCTAAATCTACTTATAGTGCTTTTTTTAATTGCTAATCGGTTAAATTACGTTAGTAATTATTAAAAAGCCGATTTTGTATTTATTTTTTAAATCCGAATAAGCTATTTAAAAGTTTATAATATTAACATTAAAAATATTTAATCGTTATATTAATAACGTTTTATTTAAACGAAAAATCGTACGAAATGTTTAGCCGTAATATTATACGAAATAAAGCTTATTAAAAGCAAATTATAATAGTTAAACGTTTATATTATTTAGTTCTTATTTGTTAACTTATTATTTAAACCGAAAGCAAAATCGTAACCTATTATTAATAACGATTAAACAATTTAATACTAATAAAATTATAAAAAATTCTTTATTACGTTAATTAAAAGGCTAAATACGCTAAATAATATCGGATTAAATACTACGCCGTATATAAAATTATTATAAAATCCCCGCGGCGGCCTTTTACGGCATAATGCTATAATAATATTGCTTTAAATCGTTAGCGAAACTTTATTAAAGCTATATTAAAGTGGTGTTAAAGCGATATTAAAGCGGTATTAAAGCAGTATTAAAACGATATTAGTATAGTATTAATAAAAATCAATATATCGAAACTAACGCTATAATTTATAAACTTTTAATTTATAAAATTAAAATATATATTACTTTTAGTTTTATTTCTTAAATAAGCTATAAAAAAAATAAAACGTATTAAAATTTATAATTTATTTATTAATATATATAAAATATAGCCGTTATAATAATATTTTAACTTAAAACTTAAAACTTAAAACTTAAAACTTAGAACTTATTATTTATACGGATTTATAGTAAGCGTTATATTTTTAGATCTTAAGCCCTGCATTTAATATATACCCTTAATATAATTCTTATATCCCTTAACTATACTTTTAACTGCCCGAAATAATAAAAATACTATAAACCGACTATAAAATAACTTATAAAATATAAATAAAAATAACTTATAAAATAGCATTAAATATTATTAAATCTGCTTAAAAACTATAATATTAGTAATAAACTCGGTATATCGCAAAAAGCGATAAATATTATATAATTAAAAAAGCATTAGTATATTTATAACTTATATATTTATTAATCGGACTTTATATTATATTCCTTTTTGTTAAATTTAGTTACGATGAGGGCCTTATGTGAAGACAGGGCTCTAGGGACGTCTCATAATATGTAATATTATTAAAGGTGCAGAAGGGAAGGTTAGGCCTGGTGGGGTGCCAGGTCTGCAGCAGCACTTATAGTGTGTGCGCCTTTATTTTATTTGCTATTTAATCTGTATAGCTATTTGGAAGTACTAGGTAGGATCGGTGAATACCGTAACTACTTCCGCGCGGATATAGCACCAAGTCTTAAGGTGCTGTTATATAACTAGTTATCCCGTTAGGGCTTAAAACGTTTATTCTAAGGCTTTTTAGCATATTGGCGTCAATAGCGGAGGTTAGCTGTTTGACCCGTGTTAGTGCTATCAAAACTTTATCCATTTTGCTTTATTTTTAACTATTCAGTAGTTATCGGAGTCGTTAGGGGTGTTAGGGACGTCCTTGATAGGTGCCTTGTAAGGTGACAGCGGGCAGTCACCGATTTTATGACCGTCATTACTACATCTGATACAGGTGCCGAGGTGACGTCGTTGGCGTCGCTGTTGTCTGCTGTTGGAAGGGGCTATGCCAGCTGTTTAGAGGGGTTTTGACTTAACGCCGTATAGCGCTGTAAGCTTTTCGTTTATGGCATTTATGGGATAACGGGTGTTACCAGGTGTTTCGATGGTGGAGATGTAGGCTTCGTTTTTATCGTAGTTATCGTGATGGAGGGCGTCTAGCTGCATCGGGGTGTGATTTGGCTTGCTAGCTGGCTTCTGGGACGATGTTTGAAAGTGAACCTTGCTGGCGCTACTTCGACTGGACAGGCGGAAAAGGAGGGAAACGAAGCTATCGTATATAACTGGAATGGTTTTACGATCGTTAATTTTGGTGGTGAGGCGAGGTGACAAGACGGCACGGAGGTTTTGAATACGCTGCGTATTAGAAAGGGTGTGGTTGCTAGCTTCCTAGGTGGCCTTTTCTTAGACGATGAGGAAGGTACGTAAAGAGTTATCGTTTTTTATGGTTAAGGACCGTAGCTTTTTGTTGGCGCGTAAGGCCTTATTGGGGTCGTTATATACTCGATCGAGGGCCGTGAGGAGGGTGTTATGGTCTTAGTTATCGATAGCGGCGCGGGCTACTTGCGGACGGACGATTATTTGGACCTTAGGGTCGAGGCGACCGTATACGTATATGAAGAGGGCTTTGCCAGGGCCTCCGAGGGCGTCGCCGTCGATGTCCAACTTGCTTTGAAGTAAGGGCTTCCAGACTTTATATTCGGTGGCGTTTGTGAGGGTCGGAGGGTTAGGAAGGACGGGACGAGGGCGTCGAGTGGTTTGGGACTCGACGAGGGTGGTTTGGGACGCGGTGAGGCCGTGGACCTGCGTTTGAAGGGTGGAGATAGTGGCTTTAAGGGCGTCGACCTCGTTTTTTATTTTAGCGGTGAGGGTATCGTAGGAGGTCTGGACGGCTGCTTAGATGGCGCTTTGCATTTACGAGGGGTTGATCGACGGGCCGTTTTGCATAATGAAGAGGGTCGAAGTGGTGATGTGAGGGGTGCCTGTTAGGTGGCTGGCAGGGCTTGAGGGATGACTTGGTGGCCTGAATAGCGCAACTAGGGCTTCCGAAGGTGGTGGTGCCTACTTTAGGGAGGCGATAGCCTATTGAAGGTGACCCCGTGAGAAGGTCTAACTGAAGGTGACCCCGTGAGAAGGTTTGACTGAAGTGGTGACCCCCTAAAAAGGCTTATCGTAATGGTCGACTGGAGACAAGATAGGGCTCCGTCGCCTAGCCTACTGAAAAGGCTGTTGATTTTAGGTGGTGACGGGCTGAGACGAGGCTCCGGACGTTGTGGTAGTTGCCTATTGAAAAGGCTGGTATTGAAGCTGGGTGGGAGGTTAAAAATACTAGCGCTTTCGACTTGTACTGCTAGAATTAAGTTGGCGATAGCCTTATTGGCGCAATAAGGCTACGGACTTTTAATAAAGTCACGATGAGGGCCTTATGTAAAAACAGGGCTTTAGGGACGTCTTATAATATGTAATATTATTAAAGGTGTAGAAGGGAAGGTTAGGCCTGGTGGGGTGCCAGGTCTGCAGCAGTATTTATAGTGTGTGCGCCTTTATTTTATCTGCTATCTAATTTGTATAGCTACTTAGAAGTACTAGGTAGGATCGGTAAATACCGTAACTAATTTATTATAATTAATTAAAGCAAGCTCGGATTTTATATTATAATCGCTTTTATTTTAGTTTTCGTTTTCGCCTTTATTTTAATCCTAAACTTTATATTTATTTCTATTTTTATTTTTTTTATCGTCGTTTTCGTACTTTTGCTCGTTATTACGATCGTTATTATAATCGTTACTATTTATAGTTTTAATAAGCGGCTCGTTCTATATATTAAAACTGCTGCTTTATTCGGCTTTTTTAATTTTCGCAATATATTAGTTATATTTTTTGTTTTTTTATATATATTATATTATATAATACGTAAGCTTAAAAAAGCCGAAAACACTTGATCGCGCTATTAAGAATCCTTTTAATATAATTTAACTAAAACCACCCGATATTTAGCGTAATTACGCTATAATAAATATTTTAAAAAAAGTCGCATATTTTTTTTAAAAGCTTTTTAAACTATTTTAAAAATCGCCGATATAAAAGTTTTATTTTTTAATAATCGAAATCGAAAACTTATTTTCTTTATTATAATATACGATAGTTATAAAATACGTAGCAAATAATATAAATACCGCGTATCGTTTATTATTAATACGCCCGACGTAAATACTTAGTTCGAAGTTAAATATCTTTAATATAAAATTCGTTTAAATAGCGTACTTTTTTTTATCGTTTTTAGTTTTTTTCGATAATTTCCGCTTTTTTAGTTTTTTTTTAATAATAATAAATCTATTTATCGCTTAATACAACTGTTCGCTATATTTTTAGCCTGTTTTTTTTTATCGCTTATTATAATAAAAGTTTTATATAGTAACGACGGCGTTTAATATTTTATTATTTTTTTTAATTATAACTACCGCTTTTTAAACCTTACGGCGTTTAGTTGTTTTTTTCGCGGGTTCTTTTTTTGCGGTTTTTTTATAAAATGTTATAATTCTATATTTTATATTAACTTATTAATTAAAAAAACAGCGAACCGAGTTTATCGGCGATATTTTAAATAAACGTAATATATTTTTACCTATCGAAGCCGGTAATAGCAAAGTAAGTAATAAATTAAATATAATTCCGATACGGTAAAAAGCAATATATTTAAAATTAAATCGAATGCATTTTGTAAAATCGTACGAAAAATCAAAAACACTTATAATAAAAGACCGGTAAAAAAATAAAAAAGTAAAAAAGTTAGTAAAAAAATAAAAAAATAAAAAGCAAAGTTATATAAACGTAAAAAATACTGCTCTAAAAAGTATAAACGCTATATATTTACTTTTAAACCCAAATTATAAAAATAGGAAAAATTAAAAATAAAAAAAAAAAATATTTAACGCGCGAATAAAGTTATTTAATTAAAACTATAATATATAATATACCTTAAAGAAAATACGACGTTAAAAATTAATAAAACGAAAACCTATAAAACCCGCGATAATCGCAAAATAGGACATTATATAAAAATTAAAAAATATATTTACTATTTAGTATATAGATTTAATTTTGCTTTATATAATATATTAAATATAAAAATGCGATTATAGTTATAAAAAATCAACGAATATTGCTTTTTATATTATTAAAATATACGTAGTTATAGTTTAAAAAATAATTCTTAATTATTACTATTATTCGATTATTTTATAAAAAAAAGTTCGCTAATATCTAATAATACGTTTATTTTAAAACAGTATTAAATATATAAACAGTTTATATATTTAAATAAAATAGTTAAAAATATATTAACGTAAAAATATCGACCGGTTTTTAAATCTATATTAGTATATTTATTTATTTAAGTTATTATATTTAAATAAATAATAAGTTTTTAATTAAAAGAAATAAAAGTTCGTATATATAATTTACCGAATATTATTCTAGTTAATTTTTAATATTTTATTATTAAATTATTCGGCTCGTATTAATGTCTTAATATAAGCCCGGTAAATATATAAACTAAAAAAGTTTTTAAAGTTTTAAAAAATACGAAATAATAAAATTTAATAGTAAAAAAAAAAATTATACCGATTTAATAGTAAAAACCGCTTATATATAGCAATATTTAAAGCAAAAATATTAAGTTTATAATCGTATATAACTATATCGAAACTATATAACGGGTATTTATTTACTATAAATTATTAAGCTTAAAATTTATTAATATATTTATTAATAATATTTAATTATATTAAGCTATTTATTATCCGCCTAAATAATATAAATCTTAAATATTACATTATAAGCTTTTTATCTCGATTAATACGATATATTCGCCAAAAAAACCGATAATAAACGCTGCTTTCTTTAATTATACTTATTAGTTTATTACGTATTTTTTTCTTTTTCCTTTTTACTCGCTAATATTATAAATGCCCTCCGTTTTTATATTGCTATTTTTATTTTTATTTTTAGCGATATTTCTTTTTTTTGCATTTTTTATACTATTTTTATCTTCGATTTCGCCGGTATTAAACTATTATAAAGCTTAATTACGTTATTGTTTTTATTACCGTTTATATTTTACGAAAGCTTTATAGAATTTAGCTTTTTTATTTTTTTATATAGCTTATTATATTTTAAACCACTTTTTAATTATAATAAGGAGTTTTTTTATACTTATTTCTATAATCGATATTTTTAGTTTTTTAGCCGCTATACCTTTAACTGGCTTAAAAAGATATACCCGCTTTATAATCTTTTATTATTGCTTTTTTTTTTTTTATTTAAGCATATTACTACTTGCCTTTAAATTATTAGTCGTATTATAAACAATACTAAAAAATAAACCTTTAATATTATTATTAAAAGCTAATCGTTTTTTAAGTTTATTTAAAATATTTTTTAATGCCTTTATTCTTTTTAACTTAATAAATAAAAAAATAGTAACAACTTTTAGTTTAATCGCCGATTATAGTATAGCTATGCTTTTATTTTTTAACGGCATTTTTATACTTATAACTTTTAAATATTTTTTTACGTCACTTTAATATTCGGCATTTAAAGGTTTATCGTTTAATATAGTAATAATACGAACTTTTTTGCAACTAGGCTATATTAATTTGTTCTTTTTTTTTCGCTTATTAAACTTTTTTTTAATTAAGCTTATTTTTTTAAAAAAGTTTACGTTCGGCTTAAAAGCAAACTCGTCGTTTTTAGGTTTAAAGATCTTTTTTTTTATACGTTTAAGTTTATAAACGTTTACCCGAGCTAAATTTTTAAACTAATTAAAGTTAACTATTTTAAAAACATTTTTTTTTTTAAACCTTAATATAAGCTTTTAAACCTATTAAAACAGAATTGCTACTAACCTTATTTATTCCCCTATATTAAGACATTAATAATTAAACGCCGATTATAGTTTATATATCGTTTAATAACAATATACATTTCTATAAATATATCTATATTTAATCAGTTTTTAATATATAGCAAAAAATAAATTATTTATTTATAGCCGCACTAATATTTAACTATAAAGTATTAACGAGCCGATTTCTTTAAATTAACCTAATTATTAAACTAATAAATTATAGTTAAAAACGTTTTAAAATCGAAACGCTTTATAAAATACTTTTAAATTTTATTATATTTATTTTTATCCTTAAACAGGTTATCGGTATTTTTTAATGCTTCGATATAGGTTTAGTATAATATTAATTAATTAAGATGCTTTAGTTATATTAAAGCTAAAGCAGGCTATTTATTCGAACCGAAGTATAAAATCGACTTTTTTATAAATTACAGTTTACTTTAACGCGTTTTTACGCGAACTCTATAATTTAAACGTTTTTTAAAACATTAACGTTTACCGTTTTATAAAATAATCGCTTAATACATAATGGTATTAAAGCTTTTATATAAATAATTAAAAACGTTTTACGAAATAATAGTTTTAAATATTTACATAAAAGCTTAAAATCGATAATTTAAACGGCTTTTAATTATATTACATATTTTTTTTTTTAAATATAGTTATTATTTTTAAACTAAAGCTATTTACGGCTAAAAAAAAACATTATAAATAAATACTTAAATATATTTTTACGACTAAAACTTACGATATTTATATCGAAAAACTTTAATAAATCCCTTTTTTTAAAAAATTAAATATTATTTTTTGCGGTATTAAATTCTTTATTAATACCGACTTTATCGATAAAAAAAACCGCGCTATTTAATCCGGCTACCGATATTATAAAAACGCGCGAAAAAGCTATATAAATATAAACGAATAAACGAAATAATTACGCGACGATATATTTTCCGCTTTAATTAAAATATTATATAGCTTTATAGGCATAATACGGCGGAATCGGGCTAATAAACGCTATTAAAATAATAATAAAAGATTTAAAATTTTAGGTTTTATAAATAACGCTATTAAGCCGTAAACGTTTATTTTATTTTATATATTTATATTAAACGCTCTTTCCTCTTTTTATATCGACCGAAATATATAATTAATATTAATAAACTGCTAAATATTTTCCGCTATTATAATATAATATTTGCAATTAGTAATTTTACCGCGATTAAAGCTTTATTAATACGTATATCGTTAAATTACTAACCTTTTCGCTTACTATATATTACCGTCGTATATATAATTTTTAATTTATAAATTATAAAATTTCTTATTATCGATTAAACTTTTAGTTTATTATATATTAACGGAGTTATAATACGATTTTTAATTTTAGCTTAAATTACTAAAAATAAACGCCGTATATCGTTAAAACGGATACGACTTTATATAGCGCGATACGTTTTTTTGTTACTACTAAACTTTCCGTTTACGAATTTAAAAAATTTCTAAATAATCGTTGTAAAAGATTTATTACCGCTAAATATTAGCGATTAAGCCGAAAATATACCGATAAATTACCCGTTAGCCCTTAATTCGATTTCCGTATATTAAAACCAAACACTTTTTTCTTCGTTACTGCCGCTATACGGCCGATTAAAATCGCTAATATAAAACGCTATCGATATTATTAAAAATATTATAAATATACCTATAATCGAAAACAAATAAAATAACGAAAATAAAAATAACTACGAAAGCGACCTGCTTACCGTTATAATAAAAAACAATAGTTAAAAACAACCCGATTACGAAAATAATATATATATGCTTTTTAATTAAAATTCGGAAAATAATTAAACAAATGTTTTTTATAGTTAAAAAAACTTTAATAACGGCGAAACTTTTAAATTTCGTTTAAATAAAACCGAAATAAAATTCGCCTTATTCGCTTTGCATTTTTATTTTATAAAAACAGTATAAAAGTTATTTATTAAAATTATTAAATCCTCGTTTTATAAAAAATTACTCGATTTTTTGTTATAAAAACCTATATTAATAAATAAGTTTTCGAAAAAACTGCTTAAATATAAAACGTACCGAAAACAAATCTATTTAAACCTAATAAAACTTCTAAACCGCGTATTATTTACCGAAAATCTCGTATATATTAATTAAAATAGCTATATTTTTAAAATACTGCTTTTACTAGTATTTTAAAACGAAATATATATTAAATTAAAACAATTAATACGTTTTATAACTTAATTTTAGCAAATATACGTATAGAAAGAAAGTATTTAAAACACGTCGGGCGTTTTTAATAAAAATACAAATAGAAATCCCATTATATTGTTTAATTTCGTTAAATTCCGATATAATAACTAACGATATAAATACTAAGTTAAGCTATATTTAGATTTACTTTATATATAGTATTATTTTAAACGGATTAACTATTCGGGCTTCGATTAAACTAGAACTTTTTTAATAAACTATCCGATAATTATTATTATATTAACTTATAAACTAAAAAACTTACCGAAAAACATAAAACTAAAGTTTAACCGAAAAACAGAACTATCTTTTTTTATACCTAATAAACTAAAAGCTTTAAAACTTATACTCGTATATAAAAACGAACTACTCGTTCCGTACATTAATATAATTAAAAAATTAAATCGTATACATATCGATTATAATTACTAGCCGAATAAAGTAAGCCTAAAGCAAAATCCGGACAGCGATAATTATAACTATATTCTATTTTTAAAATACGATTATATTATCCGATATATATTAAACAGCGTTTTTTTTAAATCGAATTTTTAATAAAAACTAATTTTGCCCCGATTTATATATAAATATAAAACAAAACACGAGCTTAAAATAAAATCTAAAAATACCTAGATTAAAAAGTTTATAACTAAGCTTAATATCTTTTTTTTATAAAAACTGTTTATAAACGCGTTCGGATTATACCGTAATATATACAGGTTAATAATAAATATTTACCCGTTGCCGGCATTTTTCCCTAACCGTATAACAAATAAAAAATCCGTTATTACACTTTTAATTATCGGCTTATATAATATAAGCTAAACTTAATTAATCCGCGAAATTTTTATAAAGTTTAATTAACTAGTTTATAAAAAAAATATAAACATCGGTAGTACCCGTATTTTTGTTTATTTTTTTACTATAATATTTATTAATAACTATTTTTAGCTATAAAAAATATCGGGGTATTTAACGCATTAAAGCATATAACTATACCGATTATATTTTACTACTAATATTAAACAATATAATCTAAATTTTAACCATATTAAAAAAAGCCGGTATTTATATAAAATAAAGTTTTTACAAAGCTAAACCGAATAATTATATATTACAGCTTATAAACAAAAGCTTAAAAAGTTTAGGCTTAAATTCGAAATAAATATTATTAATGCGTCCGTTATTATTATACCCGGGCTTAATTTATTTAAAAGCTATTTTATCGATATAATATATTCGGAATTTACTAGTTTAATAAAAAACGTAATTTACGTTTTTATTAAAAAAATTATTTACTTCGACTATTTTTCGAGTTTTATTAAAGTTTTTTACTTATTTTTTATATCGTTACGTTTTTACCGTATATAATCTTTTATATCGTATTAGCAATTTTAGCGGATATAAAAATATAGCGAAACTTTGGTTTATATTTTAGTAGTTTTCCGATATTAGCTTAAACAAAACTACGTTTAGCTATAGTTTTTTAAAACTTTACGTCGCAAAATTATATAAAATTTTAAATAAATATTCCTATTTATAGACTTAAAAAACGAAATACGTAAACGAGTTTATTTTATAAATTTTAATTAAAAAATAAACAACGAATATATTTTAAGCTTTTATTTAATAAAACAATTAGCCGCTTAAAAAGCCGAATTATTAAATATTAAAATAATCGTTTTTTTATTTTAAAACGTCGCTCGTTTTAATTTTTTAGTCTTTAGTCGGTTTTTTCTACAGTTTATTAAAAATGCTTTTATAAATATCGTTTATCGTAAACGACTTTTTTTATAACTTTTTTTTTATTATATAGCTTATTTTTTTTAAATCGTAAAACGTTAAAAACATAAAACTATTACGCCTATTTCGAATAATAATAACATTAGCATTATAAATTCTATAAACTATATAAACAACGTTATTATAAAATCTTTAAAAACATTAATAAATATTAACACTTTTAGTAAAAAAAAAAAAACGATAGCGTATACCTAAATAAAAAACCTTTATAATATTTATTAAGGCCTGTATTTATAAAAAATCGCTAATTAATTTAATGCTTATAAAATAATAAACACTTTTTTTAAAAAAAATTAGCATAAATAAATTACGAAAAAGCGCTATTTATACGTATATTTATACTAATTGTTTAACTTTTAAAATTTATAAATTTAAAGTTTTTACTACTAATAACCGTTTAGTTTCCGAAATTTTTATTAATAAAATTAATATTAAAAAAAATATATTATTTGCATTTTCGAGATCTTTTAAAAAAATTACTTTATAAGTTTATTAATATTTCGTTAATATCGCCAAGTTTTGCCTATTTTTAATTCGGCGTTTAAAGTCCGAAAACCTTAAATAAAAAGCCGACGAAAGCAATAAACAAATCCGAGTTTATAGCAATAAACAATACGTTAAACCTATTATTGCCTTAACTATAAAGTATAAAGCAGTTATAAATTAAAAAGACTTATTACTAAATATTAGCACGCTTTTTAAATATAACAATTAAAACAAGTTTTAAAAGCTATTATAATAAGCTTATAACAATGCTTATAATAAATTAAACGTTATTAATTTCGAAACCAAAAAATTACAATAAATTAAATAGTTATTATTTAAAACGCCGTAAATACCGAAAGCTTTTTACTTTATAAATAACAGGCCTATATTTTAACACTTTTATTAAAACTAAAACATTGCGTTAAATCTATATCCGAATAAAAAACTTTATCCGAACTTCGTTATATTTAATAGTAATAAAAGTAAACGGTATTTTTATACATAAAATAACCTAACACGAGCGTATATTCCTCGTAATCACTTATATATAACATTTTAAAAGCAAAGACCGAAATCTAATACTTCGTTAACCCTTCTTTAAACTAAACACTGTCCGGACGATTATTAAAATAAAAGATATCGCACTATTTAATTATTAGTTTATTAAATAAAATAACGGTTACTATATATCTTTCCCGTACGATATATATATAGTTTAAGCTATACCGTAAATTATATAAGTTAATATTTTAAAATAGCTAAATAGTTTATAAAATATAAATATAAAATTACTAAATCTAGTTTTACTATATAGCGTCGGTTTAAAATAATAATAAAGCAAATATAGGTTTCGAAATATTAATAGCTAATATAAGTTCTTTATACTAAATAAAAAAAATTTATAATAAAAAGCTTATATTTAATTCTTATATTAAAACCAATTAAATTTAATAAAAATAATAAATTTTAATAGGCGAATCGATTTTTAAGGCAAACTTTTTATAAAAGTAAAAATAATTGATTTTTTTTTCTGCTAAATATATAAAAGATAATTTTTTTTTTATTATTTATTAGCCGTTTATTAATAATTATTACTATAAATAATAAAAAATGTTTAATTTCGTATAATTAATATCGATAATAAATAAAAATAAGCTAACGTAACTCGGAAAACGGAGCGTTAAATACCCGCTATTAGAAAAATTTAAACCTTTAATAAAGTAACTTAATATACGCCACTTTTAAAAAAAACCAAAACTATTAAAAGTATTAAATATAAATATAGCTATAATTTCCTTTTAACCCGATATTATATAATATTGTTTTTATTTAAACCCGAATTTAATGCAAAAACTTTTAAACCGAGCCTAAAAGTCCTGCCCTAGCCTTAACCGTCCGGGAAAAATATAAAGTCTCGCCGTTTTTGCCCCTATTAAATTATTTTGCTCTTTTATATCGTCGTTTTATTACTATGTTTATTAGCTTTATTTATCGTTTTATTACCACGTTTATTAGCTTTATTTATCGTTTTATCACCATATTTATCAGCTTTATTTATCGTTTTATTACCACGCTTATCAGCTTTATTTATTATTTTATTACTATATTTATCAGCTTTATTTATCGTTTTATTACTACGCCTATTAGCTTTATCTATCGTCCTATTATTACGTATATCGGCTTTATTTAAATACCTAGTCTTTATATCGCTATTTTTATATTATAATCATTATTTAATACTAAATTTACTAACTTCGTCGCTTTTTTTAAATATATCCAATCTTTCCGAGCTTAGTTATCGGTATTGCTTTTAGGCCACATTAATTTCTAATTATTTATAATTATCGCTAAACTATACCGTTTTTTTTACTTATTTCGTTTTTATAATATTTTATAACTCGATAATATTTCGCTATATTTTAAGTAGCATTTTTTATAATTATTATATTAATTAAGTTTAGCTATTTTTTTAATCCGCTTAATAATATATTAAATTTTTACATTTTAACCTTAATATATAGGCAAATCTACTTATTACTCCTTTTTATAAAAACGCCCGCATTTTTCGATTAATTTTATAAGTTTTATATATTTTATATTATACTTTTATTTCGATAGTTTTAATAATTTTATAATACAGATCTATATATCCGATCGCTTTATATTAGCCGTTTACTCTAACTTTAAATCGTTCTTTACGTAAACTTTTTATTTTTAGCACTTATTTTTTTAATAAAGTTTAAACATTTACCGCTATTATATATTAATCTATTATTAAGTATTTCCTTTTTTATTTATAATATTTAACTAATCCTATATTTAAATAAATATATTCGCTTTAGCTTTTATTCTCTCCGGCATTTTAAAGTATATACTTTAATACGGTTAAATTCGAAGTTTTTTTTAAATTCTTTTACTATTTGTTTATTTATTAACCTAAATTATTTTAAACTTTGGGCTAACTTTTTTTATTTTTCGCTATATATTAATTATCGCTAACTGTTTATAATAATAAAATATTTATAACTAATTATTCGAAAATTTTTGCTACTATTAATATATTTAGTATTTGTTTAAAATCACGTTTAAAAAATAAATCGTTTATAAAATATTTCGATATTAAACTTGTTTTAAATTACCTTTATATTTTATTATTTTAATAACCAAAATAGTTTAATCTTAGAAGTTTTTTAAATATATTCTAAAATATTTTTAGTTTTTTAATATTTATTTAATACTACTTTCTTCGTTTTTGGTTATTTTAAACTTGGACTTAATTATATATTAAATAAATACTAATAACAACACTTTTAATATTTAGCTATATAAAACTTTAAAAAACTTAAATAAAGTAAGATATTAAAGTAAATTAAACTTCTCTATATTTAATAATAAATAATTTAACATTTTTTCGTTTAATATTAAGCAGTAAATAATATTTTATCAAAGCTTAAAAATATTAATTCACTATTAGTAAATATACTTAATTAAATTTAGCAAAAAAAAACATATAAGCAAGTTTTTTCCTCCTAAATAACGAAAGTTCTTCGTTTTTTTTTACTTTAATATTTTATTCTATTTTATTAATAATTTATTAACTTTGCCTTATTAACTAATAAATCGACCTGAATAATAAATACCTAACGTTTATCTATATACGTTAATCTCTATCCAGTTTCGATATTCGTAAACCATATTCCTTTCACTACTTATAAATTATACTTCTTAATGCACTAATATTACCGATAATAGCGTACGATAATAATATAAAGCTTTAATAATGCTAATTGAAATATTATTCGCTAATATCTTAAAGACCTCGATGTTTTACTTATTTACTGCCCTATATACGCAATTTTTTATTATTTTATTTAATACAAATCCCCGATACGATATTTTAACGCTATACGACTTTGGACAATTTGTATAATTTCTTATTATATATATATAGTAATACTTATAATGGATTTAAAAGTTGCTATTGTTTATATCGGCGGATAAAATTAAGAAAATTAAATATATTAATATTTGCGATATTTATATATTTATATTAATAAAAACACTTATAATTAACTAATCTTATAATTTATTGCATTTTATAATCCTATGTTTTTTATAATTCTATGTTTTTTATAATCCTATGCTCTTTATAATCCTATATTCTCTATAATCCTATATTTTTTATAATCCTATATTCTTTATAACCCTATGCTTTTTATATTTTTTAACGCCCGTAGTTAAAGGAATTTAACGTATAATTAGCCGATCGTGCTTCGTTAATACTATAGCGTTTTAATTATAATATATAGTAAAACATTACGTCGGTTCGAGCTAGATTTCTATTAAGTAATAATACTGCTTATATTACGATATTAGCTTATATTATTATTAAATTCGTTATAATGTTTTAACGCTATTTTATTAAACTCGCTAAAATAGTTAATATCGCTACGATTTTCGGTATAATATATTTTATATTTACGATAATAGCGTTTAAAAACGTATATTTCTTTTACTACTAATATTACCGCCGATAGCAAAACTAAACGTACTTATTATATCGTATTAATTAGCCGAAAACCCGGGACTCTAATACTAATCGAACTGCTTAATGTCTATTCGCTATTAATTTCTATTAACCCCTATAATTCATTAACTAAAGCTAAATACAAAAACTTATCTCGGGTAATTATTAAGACCTATATCACTTTTTTGTTACGAAAAAATTGTTACACGTAATAATCACAGCTATTACTAAACACTATATATACAAAAAAAAATTAGAACTAAAGTTTTAAACCGTTACTATCTACACCCTCCGGCACGCTTATATTAGACTGGAGCCACTCTGCCCCAAAACGGGGTCCCCCCCTATAGGTACCCCTACTACAGACATAACATCAGGTAGATTGCCCATCTGCTCGGATCAACACCCCATTTCGTGTCGACGCCAGTTCTAATTTCCATGAAATAACGTCGGCGCCGCTGTGTCAGGTCTGTCAGTTAGGAATACGGATAGGAAATGATCAAGCTTCCCAATTATATGAAGCTAATCACTAGAGCCGACGGGAAAGGCCTGACTGGCGGCGTCTAAGAGGCGAGAAAGACCGTTTGCACATGTGCCGACGATGGAGCCGGGGTTGAAGCACTAAATTATGGTGCGTACCTCAGGCTGGTGGAGACGGTGATATCGCGGCATCCAGATCGATGTTTGACTCTTTCCCGTCTCGCCCGATAGACAAGAAGCGTTGAGAGCATCCGAAAAGACTGGCTCCATTCGTAACAAGCAAACAGGTATTCAGAGCTGAAATATCTAGATCACCATAGCCCTATCATCTGCTCCTATGATTCTTGTCCACATTCCATACCGGAAGGGATGCACCAGATGGGCGGTACCAAACATGAAGCCTGGTCGGTCCCTGCAGTCTAGAGAAACTGAAACACAACGGGTTCTCGGGAGACATGATTTCCACATCCCGCGCGTACCATCTTAATTGCCCTCAAAGCATGACCTTCCGCGATTGTCCGTCTGTCCCTCCGAGTCCGATAGCATGGAAACTTACCAGGTAGTCCCCCATCAAAGGGGTTTCTCCCTCCCGTCTTACTCAAAGCATCGATCCCGTCGCATGTCACAGACGTCTCGGTTTCTCACGATGCAAACGCCTAAGGTACGTGTAAAGGTCAGGAAGCCCCGGCTTATGCAAAACAGCGGTCTGTATGCGAGCTGATTGATTCTACTACCCCGTGACTTGAGGCTGAAGGCCGCTCCAGTCCGCTTGCGTTTCATGAGTATAAGCTCGGTGGATAAGAAGCTGGTTTCATGTGCTGCTGACGACATCCATACCCTCACTCACCGCCCGATGCTGCTCTCTTCCCGTCAATGCCTTGGCTGCGGCTGATGGTATAATGCTTCCCTAGTGGCAAGGTTCACTTTATGCGTGTTAGCACGTGGCCAACCATAGAGTCGCAACATGACACCCAGTACGGAGCCTCGACTCATGTTGGTGATCATCGGTAGGGTGACAAGCTGCCCAACCAGGCGAGCCTGCCCGAACGTGTTGTTCTCGCCATCCCAGCTGCTCCGTGGCAATCCATTTTCGGTGTTCGATGCTACCTTGAGCCGGTCCCGGCCAACAGCCCGGCTTCGGGGAACCCAATTGGAGGCGGCTGGCTGTCGCAGCTGCAGTGGATGGCGAAAGGCTGGCGAAGTGCTGGCCCCGGTCATTTTCTTGACGAGGAAGCTATATCAATCAGGACCCTTGATCTTGCCGCAATCGAATGACGCAGTCTGTCGACTAATGCCAAAATGCATTTTTGGTATTTGTGTAGGACATTTGAGTCATGGCATTGGCGGCCTCCAAGATGGTATGAGGTAGGATTCAAGTGATATGAAATTTTCTCTTCAAACTGACTTACAAATCCAAATGAAACACTCTCCATGCTGACAATTCTCCCCGGTGGCTCTATACGCTCGACACACTATACTCTCGAAAAAGAAAATATGGGTGACTGGTATGCCCGTATAAGTCAAGAACCAACCGTGGGATGAGTCTGGACGGTTCAATAAAATGACTATTTACATGATAACATATCGAATTCACAAGAATGGCCTGACCTTGCGAATATCGACCCACGAGGCCGGCACGACTTTGCAGCTGAACTGCCTCGCTACTCATTTCATTCTTCTGCATTAATCCAGCCGGTCACGGGGCTGGCTGACTTGCCCGGAGGAGGGATACTTTGCGTCACATTGGGTTCTCTATACGAACTGTACAATGCAGCAGAGCAACAAAAGAACCAACGAGTGGAGTTCGAGATAGAGTGAAAAACAAGCAACGGACTTCATCGCGGCATCTACCAGCCTATACCAGCCTATACCACATGTCCGACCCTATCACATGTCCAGGTTTTTGGAACCGAACGTCGATCTCCAAGCCATCTCCAAGCCAAAAGCTAGAGAGTGTTCTAAAAATATGACTTCAAGGTAGTAACAACTCCGAAGGAGGGTTGCGTTGCGTTCGCTACCTTTGCCTCTGCTGCGATGTTTTCCTCTCAGAGGGGTTGTTACCAATGACTGACTTCCCACGCGCTTTTGTTTTGCCTACCATCCTCCGGGCTGATCGCCCTTGAGGACTGACAGACTATACAAGTCGTATGCATAATCGACGAAGACCGGGATGGTTCTATGTCCACCCCAACTCGAGATACTTTGCCCCAGAGAGTCTTCGAAGTACACCCGTACACGTGGCTTCCCGGACGGATCGTTCGGAAGCGGCAGCGGTTCTAGGCCCGAGGACATGGCAGTGGCGCTTTTCACCTGCCAGACGCTTCCTCCTGGACCACTCCATCCATTGTAGGTCCATACAAACCCATGGTACAAAGCTTCGGATTTCTGGAAGCGGGGGATTGGTTATGATGCTCGGATTTAACACCTTCCAACCCATGACTCGGTGCTCTCAACCGTTGAGTGGTTATGTATGTATGTAAGTCTCACGCCATCTCAATTCCTGCAAGCCATCGTACTCGCGACGTACTCGCAATGGCCGCCTTACAGTTCACCCTGTAGTGAAGAGACCACCGCGCCAATATCTTCACGTATTGGGTAAACGGCACGATCCCCTCCATGATCATGCAGAAGAGGCGCCCCCTTCACGCACTCTCTCGACACCTTATAAGACAGCGGCATCTCCTAGCCCATCAGCACTAGTGCTCAACGGTTTCAGGGGCACCTGAGAGAAACAGCCCTGACTAGCAAGGCAGGAGAGCGCGGGGAGACCCAAAGGGGGCTATCGCGCGTCTGAGATAATACCAGGCACCCGAGTTTCAAGAGTAGGCTAACAAGAGCCAAGGGATTCTTGTATTGACGGCGTATCTTTTCTTTCCATTCGTGTTCGCTAGTCGCGGGGTATCATCTTTTTTTGTCTTTCGCCATAACTCCAACCGTACCATACCAATGCCGGATCTAATAAGCACGGAACAATCTCTCTTCTTTCTGAAGCAGTAGTCTGGCCTAGCGGGATGACCAGGGCCCAGCTGACATGACACCATCATGCGAATTCCGCATCTCTCTCTCGACAGAATCTGGGCGCCCATCCACTGCCGAGTCTAAACGTAAGACCGCAACCAACTTGTCACATTCAGTTCGGTTCCGTCATGCGGGTGGCGTATCGTGGATGACGACGAGTAGGTACTTGGGCTCAGGCACGATGACGAATTCCTGCTTTCGGGTTCGTAGGCGTAGTAACTTCAGCTCGTCCTGCATGTGTCTCCCCGTTAGTGTCTAGTTTGCCAGATAGTGCAACGTCTTCAGGACATATATTGGTTTCGCTATCGGGGATATTGTATGCGGGAGACTTCTTATATCCAACTCAGGGGTAGTAAAGGTATGGTTGGACGGCAGTGGGAATCATACCTCTGTGTCTATCTCCTCTACGAAGCTCCCAGAGGCGGCGACAAAGCTGTACACCATCCGGGCTAGCTCCTGAGCTGCCTGGGTCTCGTTGTCTATCTCCTCGCTGGCATCACTGGAGAATGAAGCGCCGGGTGTGGTCTGTGGTTGTTGTTGCTGGGGAGTGGATGGGGTCGGCTTTGGGGGCCGGATGGTAGCTATCTGGCCGCTCGTCTTGAGCAGTGTGCCGTTCGATCGGTCGAGCATGAGCCAGGCTTTGACTCCAGGTTTCTTGGACAGTCTGTGCAGAGACTCTTTCATGGATTCGAGGTTTACGGAGCTCTGCGTTTGTTTTTATTAGCTTTCATATTCTGAGTTCAACTCGTGTAATGTATTTCCGCTTGTGCGTACCAGTCCTTTCTCTGCCATCTTCGGGATTTTCAGCCGTGTTGCCGCGAGGCTATGTGTCCCTAGAACAAGAAGAGCTTGATGTTTTGGGAGTTCGAGTGATGTCGCCGATGTTGTTTGTTGAACTCAAAGAAACAACAGGCGTTGGCGGGGCTCCGCGATCAGGGCGCATGCTCCCCTGTAGCGGGTCATCTAGGGGCGGCGGTGTTAGTTTAGGTATGGACAGAAATAGTGGCATACTTCGGCGGCTCCATGGCAGCAGTCGTGACCACTACCTAACCCCTGATTTTTTCTCAAGAAAGAATATGAATTCTGAGCAATCCCTGAATTAAAGTATGCATAATCCTTATTCACATTGTGATAGTGAACCTGAACATCCTCATCTTATTTGCGTGAAGGAATATTTGTGTTATCATTATACCACTTAGTCGGTCTTTAGGCATTCTATGTGCCATTCTATGGTACCCTAGCTTGAGCTGCAAATCTTGGACAAGCTATTGGAATGATACTTAATATTTAGAGAAAACATTCGTGTCCATGAAACCTACTTCAGAGACTGAATTGTGTATATCCAATCAGTTTTTTATAGGATATTCCACATAGTATTCGCACTCGGTTAATTGATTTACGTTGCTGGCTATTTTCCAACCGCCGTGTCCCTCCATTCTGCCGTGACCCACCGCCAAAAAGTTGGGAGGTTGCTAGTATTGGACAATTGATAGTAGATACCACCCCTCGAAGGCGTCAATTTCTCCGTGATCTCGTCGTCTTGCGCGCAGGTTATCCGACGTCGTCCCAATGCCACAACCATGGGGTCCAGCACCAAGAAAAAGAAGGAGAAGAAGAAGGACTTTCAGAAGCCCAAGCTGAAAGTCGGCAAGGCCAAACCCAAGGCCGCCAATGCCACTAGCACCAGCTTCAAGGCAAAGTCCATCGTCTTGCACCAGCAACTTTCCGAGATCGCCCCAGATGTCGCAGAGCGATTCAAGCACAACCTCTCCCTCACCACCTCTCGCAATGATACCCAGCGGAAAGAAGCACTCGCCCACCTCACCGGGCAACTCTCGACGAGCCCGCCCACGAACCCCGTCGGCACATCTACGCTGCTCCAAAAGCTACTCCCCCGCATGACCGACTCATCCGCTGGTGTACGGACACAGCTGCTTAAGCTCCTCCAGCAGATTCCCAAGCGCGAGATCAGGCCCCACGTCCAAAAGGCCGTACTTTACGTCCGCGGGGCCATGACACACCTGTCACAGGACATCAAAGACGATGGTTTGAATTACATGGATTGGCTACTCGATGCTGCAGGCGACGACGTCGTCTCGAGTCCTGGTTGCTGGGTCAAACCCCTAAAGGACTTTATGGCCGTGCTGGGCTGGTCTATAACCCCCGCCCCCACGACCGCACAGTCAAAGTCGGCGAAATCGACGAAAGGCGGTTGGACGTCCGCGCCCCGGACGACGTTCGGCTCGAAGAAATTCGGCCAGTCGTTTCCCAGGCAGATGCGCGTCCTTGCAGCATTTCTAGAGCACGGGCTCAGACCCGAGGACCCGAGACCCTGGAGTCCCGATCAATATGTCGAGAACTTCACACAACTGCCCAAAGAGCCCAACCCTTATGGGTATTTGGGGTTATTTGCATTACCGAGGGACGAAGAGGGAGAGATCTACAGGAATAGGGAGGATAGGGTAGAGATCTTTGCGAAGAGGTTCAGGGCAACCGTCGAGGCTGGTGTGGATTCTGCGAAGAAGGAGGGTGGTGAGGCTGGACGGGCTGCTGCTACGCTTGATAAAGTGGTTAAGGAGGGATTGGATGGATTTGATGGAGACTCGGGACTTCTTGATGATGATGACGAGACCTTCTGGCACGGCTATATTATGTAAACAATGACATAAATTATGCCTGAATGAATTACCCATTTTTGTTCGGGATGCTCAGTGACGACCGCATAAGCTCAATTTTCCGGGAGAGTCATCGACAACAACACTCATCCGACTTGCGGCTGGACGACTAATCTCAGGACATAGAGCTGGATGTTTGATCTGCCGTCCCCTCGTTGTCTGGTGGATATTGACTGTTTCCATCCAACTCTTCGTTCAGATGGATGTCGATCTCGAAACAACTAGAGACCTCGACTCAGCCATCTGACTTCGAGCTAACTTATTGGCGAGATACCGTTAATACGATGGTCTCGTGAGTTCTTCAAGTAGAGCCATATTAAGTCCTGGAGGGAATGTTGGACTGTCTCCCTGCGCTCCCTCACATGGAAACGACGCATACACATGACGATCTGAGGCTTCCTTAAGATATTAAGTAGCTTTCTTGTATTCGTATTTGTTCTGGCCAATATGAGTCCAGTATACACGCTTCGCGATAGTATCCAGATGCATTAAATCCTCCCTATAACGATCGTCAAAGCCTCATATGGCGAGCCTGCCTTTTTTCGCTTCCCATGACTTTTCCCAGGTGGGGATGGTGATTTCATAACAAAAATTCGGGATATGGAAATTGAAGTCTCTCAGGCATATTTTACAGAGCTTCGAACATTTGCCACCCTATCCTCACGCTTAGATGGTCTAATTCCCATTCACATTTTACTGCATTTCCCCTGATTGACTATATCAATAATAATTCCTTCGGTTTGCAACTCTTGGAAAAGCCCACCGCTCGGTTTCAATGATTTCTCGTACGTACATCTCTTTCCATTCCACTGGGACACATCAACAGGTAATAAGTAATTATTATAGCCAATGGAGTGTGGCTCGCGTCGCGGCAATCTTCTTGCTCTCATGATGTCGGTCTCTTCATGAACTGCCGCAATAGCATATTCCCCTGACCTCCCACTTCTTCCCGAGCGCCTCAAATCTAGTTTCTTACAAAAGCCAGCTCCATGCGAGAAGATCTTGGTTCCTGGTGCTCGAGGTTGATCCATCTACAAAGAAGCATGAAGAAACGATACTCAGCCCAAGAGCCTTTTATATCACACAAAGCCCAGCCCTCAGCAGCCCTGAGACCTGACCTCTTTGCATTATTAAAAGGGGCCGCGCTCTCTTCATGTAAAGAAAACCCCCTTTGTTTCCAATTGTATCTCAGCAGCAAAGAGTTCTTCATTTACTGTAGTTTATCACCTTTACTTCATCAATACTGAAGTCAGACTAGTTCAACTGCGAGTTGATACCAGAAAATGCTTTCTCTTAACATCTCACTGGAACTCCTCTAGCCACCCAAGGCAAGATGTGAAGCGGGTCTCTTGACTGCGGGCCTATTGCATGTCACAGTTCTTATTGAATATCTCATCTCGTTCCTCGACGTTGTCTTCTGCTCCCTCCGTGGCCTGGGCAATTACTTAGCCTGCAACATTGATCTGCCGAAACATTCACAGTTTTGTTGACCAACCCAGCAGGTTGTCCAATGACAAAAAGGGAAAGAGAGAGAAAGGGCACAACGATCGCTTGAAAGATCTATTAAACTGCTCCTATATTCAAGGGCAGCCCCGTCACAGCGTTGGAGCATTGAAGACTTGAAGCCCCCCTGACCAATAGGGATATTCACAGCAAGCTACAATGAATATTAGATGCAAAGACCCATTCTCATGAACCATGCTGTCGCTCCAGAGCTCTCTTGAATCCCCCTTTTCCCCACCCAACTAATAGGATTTGGAAAGTGCCCCCGTGACAACACCAAATCTGGCAATAATTCAAGCAACAGGGCAACCACGACTTGGGCAACACAATCACCAGAGGCAACCTCGCCGTCAGGAAAGTGCATAAATACAGGAGCAATTCTGCCCCAGCTCCCATCTTCCTTCTCCCTCCTTCTTCCCACCCACAACCCCAATCTTCTTCCAGGTTTTTGGTCTGGACACTGGAGATTCCCTGCGTTTGGCGGCATCACGATCATTCCGATTGCTGTGCGTACTTGGTAAGTTTGAAGCATTGCTTTTCCTCTCAGTCTTCAGAAGTTTGATCCTTCTTCTTCTTCCACTTTGCATCACTCCAGTCGTCTTCCCGTCGCGCCTGTCGGCAACAACAGCGCGCCGATACCTTGATACCCGCCCCCCAGACAACTCTCTTTCCAGCAGTCTGAACCTGCCTCCCAGGCTGCCTGCTGCCTTTCCACGTGGTTTGTTAAGTTTCATCTCCTCGGGTTACCCAGGTACTCGATACCTCGCCCGCTTTCTTCGCCTCATACCTCGCCGCGGCCAAGGTACATGAATCCATCTCATATCACATTGCCATCTCTCATATTCCACGCTCGTCATCCTCACTTATCCTCCTCGCCGTGTCAGTCATCCTTTCCCTTCCACTGGATTTCATCAGGTATTTTCTCCACCCACAGATTTTCTCTATCCAGCACCCTTGTCATCCAGAGCGCGCGCCGTGTCGTGTACGCACCTCCTCTATATCAACACATGAGCCTCATTCTCGTCTTTCATACTGTCGCATCCACTCCTCTCCAGTCTCACATTCCAGACCCAGTCTTGTCGCGCTGTTGATCTTGGATCGCGACCACCTCAAACACATACCAACTTTGTCTGTAGCCAGAGGTACACGAATAGTCATGGTGTGCAGCGATAAGCAGCAACCCCATCAGCCAGCTCTCCGCCCTTCACTCCGTCGTATCAACATATCATACCTTCCTCAACGTCTGCCACCTTTGTGACCCCATTACTCTGTCTGAGCAATCCGATCGAAAACTGCTTTCGTCAGACCATATTTCGCGAGCGACTGCAACAGTGTCTTCTCCTATGTTCATCGCTGTTTGCCTCTCATCTAATACACTCTCACACTTTGCCCAAATTATACTGACCAAACTTTGATTTTAGAGATACCTGAACTGATAGTTTGGGCCAGTCTCATTCCTTCAACAAAGGATTAATCAAGTAAGTAATGGTTCTGTATTTTTAAGCTTTATATCCAGCAGCTCTGTTCTACTATCGTCTTTGGTCCCATCTTGTAACACCGCCTCCCATCGTTACCTCGTCGCTTTCAGTCCTTTAACGACATAAGGTCATGGTCGCCACCTGTTTGCGCTTTAAGTACATGATCAGTATCCAATATTAACCACCCCTTCATACAGAAGCTACACACGTAACACCGAACCACCGCCACGATGTCCGGTTGGGACATGAACGACATCAAGGAAGCCCTCTCTGAGGACGACCACGACAATGGCGGTGAGACCGCTGCACCCGCTGCTCAGCCTGAGCACCGCACTGGACCTATCGAGGCTTGGGCCACTCCCCAGGCCAACGACTACTCCGAGGACCGCGCGAACACGACGTGGATGTCCAGCGGCGTCGTCTATGAGTGGGATGGTGAGGAGGGCGACCTTGCTCCTGAGCAGCCTGAGCTTGAGGTCGAGTTGTTCGGCGCCCCTGAGGAGCGCGACCCTCAAGGCATCAACTTCAACAAGTGAGTAGTCAATTGTGAATGCTGGGCCCAACTCTACTAACTTTTTTAGGATCGACTCGATTGATGTTCACCAGGAGGGTATGGAACGCATTGTTCCCATTACTCACTTCAAGGACGCCGGCTTGCATCCCGCCATGCTGAAGAACGTTGAACTCGCCGGCTACAAGATGCCCACGCCTATCCAGCGTTACTGTATCCCCGCCATCAAGATGGGATACGACCTGATTGCCATTGCTCAGACTGGTAAGCTGTCATTGCCACTCTAAGCATCAATTCTCCATACTGGGAGCACTTGCTAATATGTTGTAACATAGGTTCTGGCAAGACCGCTGCTTACTTGGTCCCCATCCTGAACCACTTGATGGGCAAAGCCAAGAAGATCGCTGCACCCCGTCCGACTGGCAAGCAATTGGCTGAACGTACCGCTCAGCCTGTTCGTGCTGAGCCTTTGGTCGTCGTCGTTGTCCCCACCCGCGAGCTGGCCATCCAGATCTTCAACGAGGCCCGCAAGTTCTGCTACCGCACAATGCTCCGCCCTGCCACTGCTTACGGTGGCGCGCCCATGAGTGAGCAGATCGCCAACTTGCAGAAAGGCTGTGATGTCCTCATTGCCTCCCCTGGTCGTCTTATCGACATTATGGGGCGACATGATGTCCTCTCCCTCCGTCGTGTGAAGTACATGGTTGTTGACGAAGCCGATGAGATGCTCGAGGATGACTGGGCTGAGGCGTTCTCCAAGATCCTCACTGGTGGTGGTAAGTCACGATTACCATATGGTACTCAGCGAGGTCGCAATGGTTGCTAATAGGTCCTATAGAGCAGGAAGAGGGCAACGTGAAGTACATGCTCTTCTCTGCCACCTTCCCGACTGCCGTGCGCAAACTCGCCAAGACTCACCTTGCTGAGACGCATATTCGCATCAAGGTCGGTCGCGTTGGCAGCACCCACGCCAACATCAGACAGGACATCGTCTACATTGAGTACTCCATGAAGAAGCAGGCTCTTCTCGACCTCCTCTGGTCCCGGAAGCCCACACGCACCATCATCTTCGTCAACAGCAAGCGCCAAGCTGACGAGGTCGACGATTACTTGTTCAACAAAGGTCTGCCCTGCACGTCCATGCACGCTGATCGCACGCAACGTGAACGTGAGGATGCCATGAGAGCCTTCCGCAGCGGTCGAACTCCCGTTCTCATCGCTACGGGAATTTCTGCTCGAGGCATTGACGTCCGCAACGTGATGCATGTCATCAACTATGATCTCCCTTCGATGGATCATGGTGGTATTCAAGAGTATATTCATCGCATTGGTATGACTTCCTTTTCAGATCGTTTGATTGTTCTTACTAACACCACGCAGGCCGAACCGGACGCATCGGTCACCAAGGTACTGCCACCTCGTTCTACAACGACCGCGATGAGCCTATTGCCGAACTCCTGACCATGACTCTCATGGAGACCGGTCAGGACATCCCTGATTTCCTCTCGCAGTACAAGCCTGAGGAGACTGATGTCTCGAAGCTGAAGTTCGAGTACGGCAGCGACGAGGAAGAGCCCTTCGAGGACGGCGATGGCGCTGCGGGCGGCTGGGACAATGACGCCAATGCTTCTACCGGCGGAGACGGAGACGGTTGGGGCAATGACGGTGACGCTGCTCCCGCTGAGAATGGCTGGGGTACCGGTGGTGGTGCTGCTCAGAAGACTGATGCTGGCAACGCCACTGGTGACGGCTGGGGAAAGTCTGACGACGATTGGTGATCACAGGAAGACATCTCCGAGGGTGTGGGAGTCTGACGTTCTCAGGTTTTTCTACACGATGTGGTGGTGATTTGTGTCTTTGTGTGGTCCAGGTTTGATTGACGCAAGGATAATGTGAGGTTGCATCTTGTCGTACTCCCTGACTTTTTTCTCGGCTCACGTCAGAAAGCTGTCACAGTACCCTGGGGGGCATATTTGTGCTTTTCATGGTTGAGTATCTGGCAAAGGAGAGATACGCACAATGGTGTCAAGTAGCTAGTGCGCTGAATTATACAGAAAATAAATGGATGCTCTCCATCAAACATTTGTTTCCGATGATCATTTGAGTGCCAGCCTGCTTGCCAGCCCCCGATGTAAATACGGTTCATGCTCTTGTTGTGAGGCAGTTCCTCGTGAGTTCGATGGTCATACGTGTGGTTCACGAATGATTGTATGAGCAAGCATACCTGAGACTAAAGACTACGTGGACCGTAGATGTTTCAATTCCACTTCTTTGCACAACTTTGTCTTCTGTCTATGTGATGAAGAGGATGCCAACCAGTGATATTCATCGTTCTTTGATGAGTTCGGAGGAGATGTGTTACCGGTATAGAGGATATGCTCTGGAATGGTTGGAAGGTGAAGGGATAAAGGGGATAAAACTGGAGAGATTGGCCATTTTGGGAGGTTAGGAGGATAGGAGGATAGGTCATATAGGGTGATGGGGTGGTGACATGATGGGGAGTCTGCGTTGAGTTTAGGGGGTTCCTTTTGTTTCTCTCTCTCTCTCTCTCTGAGGTCTGCTGTGCGGATTTCTTCATGTTGTGGTTTTTATAACATCGTGTCGGGTTTTACGTGTGGTGGAGAGGTGGTGATGGTAATGGGCATGGGGATGGAGAAGGGGAGCGAAACATAAATACATATTGCTACTTGGCTTTATTGTTTGAGAGTGATGGTGCCAGTGGTTTAGGTAGGGATTTGCGGGGTTTCGTGGACTGATTGAGAGAAAGAAGAGAGATAATTGGAAGAGAATGGAAGAGTGAGAGATAGTTGGAGAGTAAGGGAAGAGAGAATAGTCGTGTGACGGGAGGGCCTACAATTTGATTGATGAGTGTTTCGAGAGCCTAGAGATGAGGTATTGGAGGTCATGTTCATAGTGCTGTTGTTCTTAGCTTGGCTGACGCAGAGATTGGGAGGTACTCGAAGGGATGCGGAATTTGGCAAACCGAAAGGCAAAGGTGGCTAAGGGTTGAAGAAAAAGGCAGATGATTAGTGAGGAGAAGGACAAGATAGACTAGAGGCTATAGCATTATGTGATTGTATCTCTATTTTGGGTTATATATGGTATTTGGATGGGTGGGATACTTAAGGTATGCTGGGACGATAACGTACCGAGAAGCAAAATGTAACACATGAATCCCCCTCATAAACACCGTGTCGTGCTCTATATATGTCCACGTGAAAACTCATCCATATCATCCATGAGCCATAGCATCGTCTACATTAACAATGGTATCATCTACATATTCCGCAGAATATCGATCACAGCCCAAGCTTTATCCCACAACCCCATCCCATACCCGATCCCCACGACACCTCTCGTGAATCTCCAGCCCTTCTCCTGACTTGGCACAGGATACTGAGCAGGGGGCGGGATAGCAGTGCGGATCCCGAGGCGACCAAAGCGGTCTTCGCAGATGGACTTCGCGTTGCATAGGCCCCTGAGTCCCTCCTCGCCGGCGAAGCGACCGTACCCGGACCCGCCGACGCCGCCGAAGGGGAGCTGGATGGCGTAAAATACTGCGAAGTCGTTTACCGCTACGCCGCCTGCTCGCACACCGGCCACGATGGCCTGGAGCTCCGGGTCGGAGTCTTTACCGTAGACACTGGCTCCTAGGCCGAACGCTGGTGCGTTCGCGAGTGCTAGGACGTCGGTAGCGGTCGATGTGGGAGATTTCATAAGTGTCATAATAGGACCGAAACACTCCTCGTTAGCAACATCCATATCGGGCGTCACGTCAGCGAGGAGGGTTGGCGTGAAGTAGTACCCCTGTGGATGATCAGGATGAATGTATCTCTTTCCTCCCGCGAGCAGCCGCGCCCCTTTGGACACGGCGTCTTGGACGAGTTTCTCTAGACGGGTGAATGAGGCGTTGGAGACCATGGCTCCTACGTCTTTGTCTAGCCCCATGCGCAGAGCTTGCACTTTGGGAGTCAGCATGGAGAGCAGAGTGTCGTAGACTCCTGGCGTCGCGATGATGCGCTCGATGCCTATGCAGTTTTGGCCCGAGGCTTGGAATGTGCCGCGAAGTAGGATGTTTGCGATCCTGGGTAAGTCGCGCTTTGCCGAGTCGAGGACCATGGCTGCGTCTTTGCCGCCTAGCTCGGCGACGACGGGCGTTAGGCTTTTCGCTGCGCTTGCGGCGACGGAGTGGCAGACGGGGCGGGAGCCGATGAATGTTATGTGGGAGATGCCCGGGTGTGAGGTCAGATGGCCTGCCGTCTGGGGCCAGCAGACCACTGTTTGGATCAGGGACGGATCGTGGCCGTGGGCTACGAGTGCGCCGCGGGCGATGGATGTGTAGTATGCTGAAGACCAACAGGTCTGCTCCGAGACTTTGACGACTATGCCGTTTCCTGCAAAGATTGCGCTGATGATGGGGCCGATCAGGTTGTGAAAGGGGTAGTTCCATGATACAAGGGCCGCCACGACACCCAAGGGCTCGTAGATGACTTTACCCTTTTTATAGCTCAAGAGTAGATTGGTCGGGCGTTTGGAGGGTCGTAGAGCGGCTTCGCCGTGTTTGATTGTCCATTGGAGCTTCTCTGCCGTGACCATGATTTCTCCCAACTGTGCGTCTATCATTGTCTTCCCGCTGTCTAGGCTAGAGATCTTGCAAATTGTCTCCTGGTTGTCGAGGACATGCTGTAACATGCTCTGCAGCACCGCCCTCCTCTGTGCGAACGTAGTCTGGGCCCATGACTTCTGCGCCTCTGTCGCTTGGGCGATACTGCGGTCAAGACCAGCGGGCGTGGAAGGGTTCACGAAGCCGAGAAACTGACCGGTGGCGGGCGCGTAGCATTGGATTGCTGTGCTACCGGACGTCTTTATAGATGGGTTCTCGAGGATCTTGTGTTCTTCTGGGAGCTTGGGCTCGGGGATTCGGTACCGTAGTGTGGCTTCGGACGAGGTGAAGATGCTGTAAAGGAAGACGAGAGTGCCGACGACCGTAATGAGGACGGGCAGTGTGACGAGCGAGGTTATGGGTGCGAAGTCTTTGATTCTTGTGTCTGTTGTCAGCTACTATCTGGTTATATCGTTTCTACTTCAGGACTGGTAATAGAGCGCACGTACGGGAGCTGTCCCAGGTGAGCGGTCAGCTCCGCAAGCCACTGCTCGACGTCTGGAGGAAGAGATATCTTGTCCATGGTGGTCACAGGTGCCGTGGACGATCAATCGGATTCCTAAAGACTCGTAGAACACGGTCTCATCGACGAGACCATGGCCACGGGTTAAGGCCGTTCCAAATCTTCCGACCTGTCGCGATTGCCCGGCGGAGAGGGGTGTATGTACTGCCTTCCTGCACGAATCTCCGTTGAAGATGTATTCAGGGTCTTGTTGTGCTAGCCTCAATCCCCTGCTTATTGCCCGATTCGGCAACGGTGATTACTTCACTTAGTCAGCTTACAACTGTTTATCAAAAATACTCCGTCACGAATGCCGATGCGTCAAATAAGATTTGGGGTTTCAATTTCGTGTCGACAATTCCATGTCACATCGCTTCCAGATCGAAACAGACACCCGAGAGGTTTGTTGAACGTTTTCTACGTTTGGGAATGCTACCGTATCATCTAGTGGCCCTGCTCTGCTGAAACGAATAGGTAATGGCTCTCCATTCCGTTCCATTCAGCCTTGGAACCCTTCTATTCACACCTCCATCCAGGTATATACACAAGAGCCCCAGTCGGGGTTTCCACTCCTCTCCTTCTCTTGTAGTGGACTCATCACTGCGTGTGGCGTGTGTCTTTGTGCCATCGTATCCTCACTGCTAAACGCCCTCCTCTCGACTCTCTCACGCGGCGGCTGCCATCAAAGAAGATAATTCAAAGTGCAGAAAAGGCAGCCCATCCTCGGCAAGTATGTATGCCGCAACGCAGATGAGAACGTGGCGGTATAGGATGCGGTATGTCAAATGCGCGTCGGTCTAGAATATGTCCCCTAAAAACACAGAAGTTCCCAAAATCCAGGGTCTTCAATCATCGTCTCGTACAATTGCCACGCCTGAACCATGCACCGTGAAGAAAACGCCTTTGCAACGCCGTGTTTTGTGGTATGAGATGCAGTGTTGGCTTCACTGCTGAGAATGCGCGTGTAATGCACAATTATGAAAACAAAGTGGGCCATCGTAGGGTGGTGGAGTATCGTATGTCGGCCCATGCCATTAGGATATCATCGTGGCGAAAAAAAACGGAAATAGAAAGAGGACATCTATGTCATTGTCGTCGACCTTTCATATGTCACGGCGTGAAATGAATGTGGACAAGGCACACAACTTAGTCATGTTCTTCGATGTTGTTGTTATCTTTGCGGAATGTGAAAGCCGACTTGAACGACTTGCCGCGCGTCCGCCTTCGAATCTTGCTTGCAATTCCGCTGCCTTCTGGAAGTTCGCCGACATTGGATTGCGTGGATTCGAAGCGACTCAACATGGCCGCACTCGTGTAGTCGTTGGATGCTTCGAAGCTCTGTCGCACCCGCTCGTTGCGCGAAACGTCCATCGAAGCTCGCAGACGGTCATACGACGGGCGCACCCGGTCTATCGATGGCCGGATCGGTACATCAGGAACGTCGACGGGCTGCTGTACAGCTGGCTCCGTGTTGATGTCGTGTTTCGTGTAGTTGGTTCCATCGCTTCCTCGTTGACTGCGAGGATAGTTAGATGTGGCAGCAACCGATGGCGGGTAAATGGGTCGCAGGTCTTCGTCTACACTCTGCCCAGGTTGATGATGATGTCTTCGCTTAGAAGAAACGGAGCTTGACAAGCTTTGCTTAGCATCGTCTCTTGCCGGCACATTGTCATCCTTGAGAACTTGGTCGAATTTACCCATCGCAATCTGTTCTCGAATGATGTCCACATCGCGTGGCCACCACATTCGGTGGATCGTCTTCGCGGCGAACCTGGGCGCCAGGCAGATGATCGGTGTCACGACTAGGATGGCCCAGAAATTGGCCTGTCCATAGATCTCTTTGGCGGCACCGACAAAGGTACCTGCAAACGTGCCTGCGGTGTACACGCCGGTCCAGAAGAAGATGAACAGATCACTGATGACGATGATGAGGACTGTGAGCCAATCCCAACGATAGGTGTTTATAAGGATGTAGAGGTTGATGGTGATAACGGCGGGGTGGGCAACCAGAGCACCGAGACGATAGTCGCTCATGAGATCCTTACCATTACCAGTCGCCGCTGCTGTATTGGCAAGAACCAAGTAGGGAATGAAAAAGGAAATGACACTCTGGTAGATACCATCGATCATGTATATCCTGAATGCAAAGTTAGAATCAATGGTGTCGTAACACGCACACAGGAATAACATACCAGAATTTCCGCTGTGTCCATTCCAGGCGCTCAATACCTCGGCGGTATAATTGCGGCACAGCCAGCGAGACTTTATCCGACACGTCTTGATCGAGAACCCCAATAATAATGGGAGGTAACGAAGTGAAGACGAGATTGAACAGAATGATGTATGTGTACTCGAAGAGATATGCGATATCGAAGTCGCAGAAAATTTGGAACCAGAAAATGCTGAACGTCCAGATCATATTCTTGTAGAAGAAGTTGGCAATGGCCTCAGCCATTCTGCGGTATGACCATCGCCCATGCACCAGGATCAACCGCTGAAGGAAACGGAATTGGCCAATTGCGTAGTCTGCAGACATGACGGCCTGTCGCCCCTCCACACCTGCAATACCGACACCAACGTCTGCCTCTTGAATCATGGCAACATCATTCGCGCCATCTCCAATAGACAAGGTCATGACATCGAGGCCAGTCTTAACCATGGCAACGACGGCAGCCTTCTGGGCCGGACTGACACGGCAGCAGAGAACGGCAGCACATTGTTTGCAGAGCAACAGGAATTTCTGCTTCAGGGCATCTTCAAGCACAAACCTGAGAGAGAAGCCGTCGACAACGAGAGCATGAGAAGGTCCCGGTGGCTCGTGGTTCTTGCGTGCTGCGGCAAGATCTTCGTCGTTGCCTGTCAAGCCAAAATGGGAGAGCCTCTCGGTAAGTTCTCGGTCAAGAATCTCAATGAATTGATCGTTTGTCGTATTACCACTCTCGTCCTCTGTCACTTTCAGATGGACCAGCTCCATGTCATTACTGAGAAGGTTGCAGGAGAAACCAATGTTGATAGCAGTTTCCACCTTGTCACCCGTGAGCACCCATAACTTGATACCGGCCTGGGCGAGCAGTTCAATCGTTTCTGGCACGCCATCCTGGAGACGATCTTCGATTGCGGTACCTCCCAGTAGAGTCAAATTCTGCTCAATCCTGTCTGCCACCTCTTCGAGCTTCTCTTCTCTGTCTGTCAAAGCAGTCGCAGCTTTGTCATGCTCGCTGCGCCACTCAAGATATTCTTGCTCGGAAAGCTCACGCTGGGCAATACACAGCGTACGTAGACCTTCACGGGCAAACATCTCAAGATGCTCGGCGGTTATCTTACGAAGCTCCGCCTGTTCGCCACGCTTAAGCCGAGAGTAGATAATGCTGTCAGCACCTTTGCAAAACAGCATGATGCGACCGTCGGGCATTTTCATGATGGCACTCATCCTCTTTCGACTAGAGTTGAACTCAATAGTATTCAGAATAGTGTAGTCCACTTCCACACCCTGGACGTTGAGCTTGATACCATCAGAAGTAGATCCCAGAACTACGAATCCCATGTCTCGGGCCGTGGCGACAAGTGCGGCTTCATCTGGAGATTGGGCCTTGAATTCAATCTTGGGGCGCTCGCCAGGGATATGTTCAGAAATGACAGTATGGCAAAGAGCCAAGGCCAGCATGAATTGAGTGTTGGCGTCCTTTTGTTCCTGACCCGACTCTCCACGCAGATCGCTTACGAAATCGGGTGCAATGAAGGTCATGTCGTCGTCGTGTAGATATTCGTTGTCGTGTACCTTTCGAAGTCCTTCGAGAGCTTGAATCTTGGCTTCAGCAATTTGTGCCCTGGCTTTAGCCCCTTCCTTGACGACATCGACACCTAAGCGCTTCTGCATGCCGGCTTGTGCCTCGGTGTACGCCTCCCCGTATGGCTGTCCATTGATGGTGGCCTTCTTGAATTCCATGACGTTTTGCGTCAGCGTACCTGTCTTGTCAGAAAATATGTATTCGATTTGACCAAGGTCATCAGATATGTTCCATGATTTGGGAACACAGGGATAGTCGATTGGTTCGTAGTACATCTCCACATCACTGTAGATGGAAATGGCCTGGAGGGTTCGCACAATCTCGAGTGAGATGTAGAGGGAAATCGGGACCAGATTCTGATAAACGATCAGGGCGGCAAAAAAGGTGATAAAACCAGTCAGCCCAGGAGTTCCACCAATGGCACCATAGTCGAATTTGGCGCTAGACGTATCGTCCTTGGCCCAGAAGAAACCGTTGACAATGGCGGATAGGAGGCAAATGACGGCGAGAAATGCAAAATTGTAGAGCACGTTGATGTTGAGCTCTCGAGCAATGCGTGCTCGCTTACTAGGTGTCACGCCAGCGTTCATCATGATCTTGGTGTCATGCCCTGTAAAGATGACCACACCCAACACCCAATCCGTGTTTCTCAAGTTACAGCCTCTGAGAAGCACATTATCGATGGAAATAGGTTCGGACATTTCTTTTGTTCCAATGTTGGCGAAGTCCTGCTTCCACTGAATGGCACCGTTGTATTTGTACAAGTTGGGCTGCGGGGGCTCGCTTTGGATAGCGAACTGAGCTCTCTCGCAATCTCTCGCATGTTTCAGACTTCGCCCGCAACGGAGTGCGGAGCGCACCTTCAAATTGGTCTCGCCATCCAAGTTCTTGGTTTCCACGTAGCAGGCTCCGTCAGAATCCGACGTAGCCAAGACGATAATATCGGCCGGCAGCTCGTCGTCGTTGTACAATCGAACAAAATCGCCAACCTGCAAGTTTTTCCACGCATCCTTGTGAAATCGCGCTTGGCCAGTGCTTTCCAGCTCGTAGTTTATGAGATCGCCTTTCTCCCGTGCGAGTACGTCAGTATTAGTAATGTTCACTGGCGCGTCGTCTGGGCGTGGAAGTGGGGATGCAACGGGTGTCATTTCGACATCCTCGTAAGCCGATGCAATTGACTCTCGATGACCAGCCTTAGTTTCGATCGAGGGTCGTGGATCCGACGAGTTCTGGAGAATTCCCCTCTTGTCATCTTTCTTCCATAAACTTTGAATCAGGTGCCACAGGGTGCCGAAGAATCTCGAAGTGGCCTTTTTGATCCTCCTCCACGTGGAAATATTATCTTCAGCCACATTTACGTTGTCCCAGCCCAGAAGTCGGTGCACGGGGGCATTGTTGAGTTCGTTGTCAAGAATTGTTCTTCGGTAATCTTCGATGGCATCTTTAATGGCTGTGATGGCAATGATGAAGATGAGAGGCACGGCGTTGAGACCTGGGTTCACACCTCCGAAAATGGGGAAAAACTAAAAGAGGTATGGTTTGGCACACGGTCATGGGAAAAAGAGCGCTGGGCAGATTGACTCACGACTAAAATATCGCTGAAAAGGAAGAAAATGTTGGCTATGTTATGGAATTGAAACCATATGTTCTTGGGTATGAAAGACAGCGGTGTGTACTTGGCGGTCCTGATCTTATTCCTTGCATATGTTTGTACGGGGTTGCCCTCTTCGTCTTTATGTTCTTGCGGCAGTGGCTGATTAAAGAACAGGGTCCGGCTCTCGCCCTCTTCGGAGGCGGTGGTGCTGTTTGCGTCTGCGTTCTCGTCCTCCTCTGGAATCGTACCGTCGTCTGCGCGGTTGTGGCCAGGCGTCGAGGTTCGGTCGCTGGAGCCCTTCGAACCTCCAGATGCACGTTTCTTTTCCGTTGAGGCCGTTCTTTTGTGTATCCTGTCCATGATGCCTCCACGCTTGACACCACTACTCTTCACCGTAAGCTTGCGGGTGGCCCATCTCGTCCGTTTGAGCGCAAGATCCTGCCCGCCGTCATTTTCTCCCTCTCTACTCATTTTTAGGGCCAGTCGGGCGACGCCCGTCAAACACTCGTCCGGGTGCCAGAGTCGCGTCCTCGCTGTTTGTCGCCTCTTGCTGTGTCGGGGCGTTCGGGATCGAGTCAGTGCCGGTGCTAGGTATGATGACGGAGTGGTCGCTACGGACGTAGGGAGGGAGACTCGGCTTCGCGGCAGCGATTGGAAGCAAGCATGAAAATCAATCGGCTATCATCTAATATGTACAGACTAACGCAGGCGACGGAGATCCAATGCGTGCTTCCGGGGCTATTGAGAGAGTGTGTGCGTAAATGATTAACGGGGAGTGTTGATGACAGCGAGGGCAGGAAAGGGACGGACGGCGAGTGGGAAGGGAGCGGGAAAGATTTGAGTGACGGGCTGCTGGATTCATTCGGGTCGACCGGGGTTTAGAAGTCCCATGGAGAGAGGTCCTTACTCGACCTCCAGCTGCTCGTCCCTGCCAACCTTGGTGCGGGTTACAGAGCCCACCTCGCCCACGTCTCTGACAACCAGCAGAAGGACAGTGGCCGCAGTCCGAACGGATAGGCGTTTAGAGACGCTAAAACCCGAGTGGATTACCGCGTCAGCTGCAGTGGAATAACAACCTTCAGAGCGATTAAACCGTGACCGCTGCTCAAGTGTTCAGGGCTGTTATGTTACCTCTTTGTTAATCGTGTTAACGGATGTTACGTGAATGGACATCGACTACAAAGTACAGATGGACTACTACCAGCCTCCCCATGAAATGCACCTCTTATCCGACAAGACAAAAATGTGAATCCGATATGAATTCAGGGACGAAAGGCTTCATCGAGACGAGTCCAGTCAAGGTGGTTCATTCACAGTCACCTACCTTTGTCCGCACCCCACCGTACTACGACACCGACCGCCTTGACTGCCGTTGAACAGTAGCACAGCCCAGGCACTAGGGAATCTGCCACCACCGTCTCTGCACCGTTACTCCGTTAACAAGGGCACGTGTTATTGCGGCGCAAGCTTGGGTCCGACGAGCCTTGGATCAACGAGACGCATTACACAAGTGTCTATAATAAGGTAGGGGCAGATGACATTGCAGATGTCTAGGGAGGTCTGAAGTTGGTAATGGCCCATCTGACTTTAGTCTTTGGTATAGATGCACCTACATTATACAATGTCATTATGATTCATCGTATATAACAGGTGTCACGAGTGTTCGCAGTGAGCAAGGTGAGTAGCGGCAGGTAACACGACCTCCTTTTTCTCGAAGAAATTAGTGCCATGCAGCGCTGCAGATAGTCGCGCCTTCTCGAAGGAAAAGTCCACTCTCGCGCACGATGAATGCCCGCTAAGACACATCAAGTAGCTCATTTGTAAGCACTCCCTGGGAATCGAGCATTCAATGCCATTCATGCTCTCTCGGACTACAGCAAGTTCCCGGCCAAAGCCCCGCAACCTGCCAGCCTGCCCCATATGGTATGTAGTAGGGGCCGACAAGCAGCCACTCGTTCCCGAAACCCGTGTTCAAGAACCGAACCCAAATACATCCGTCCATTATGGCAATCGAGTTGAGATATGACCAGTTGAGGAGGCACAATTGGAGGGCGAGGAGGTATCGCAAAGTCCTCCATCATGCTCGATCCCCAGCAAGCTCAGGTGATGATAGAGTTGCAAATGGTAAAATTACCTCTCCATTCTTCATGCGCCGAGAATTCGAGCGACGAGTACGGATGTACTTATTAGGACACGAAGCTCTGTCGGAGCAGTGATCCTATTCAGGGGACCCAGGCGAGCAGGCGAGCCAGGTTGGCCCCAAGACGCAAGATCGGTTCCTCTCAAATGAGATTGCCATCTTCGAGATGCGCAAAACTAAACATAGTAGCCAACAACGCCAAGCTTTCCCGACGCGTTACGTGCAATCGGGAACTGGCCCCCTATCGAGCCCTGGGGTTTATTCTTACTCATCCCTTGCTCTTGCGAGGCTGAGTACAACGGGAAAATGATCAACTGCATCCCTCCTACTGGGCGTTGATACGCATAGTGGGTGAGCAAATAAATCCTTTAGGGAATTTAGAGATGCGGAAAGATGGAAACATATTCCGTATAATTGTCAGACTAGACAGGCGAGGACAGGTAAGCGGACGTTGCATGTGGCTTGTCGAGCTTGTCGTCCTCTGCTATGTCATTTCTGTGCGGAATCCTACAGCGCTCACTCTCTCAAAACCCTCCCCCCCCTTATTTTTTTTTGCTAGGTGCACGCCAGCAGTAGCTACGGTAACAGCTGTCAGCAAGTGGTAGAGTCAGACTACGACCGTTATCGACTGGCGGAAACAGTTGCGGGCCGGCAGCGATAAATTAGCCCTAGTGGTGACTGAATTGACTAAATTGACTAAATTGACTGAATTGACTGAATTGACTGCATTAACTGGATTAACTAGAGTGACTGGAGTGACTAGAGTGACTGAAGTGACTAGGTAATTGACTTAATTAGGTGATTGAATTGACTAAGTGATTGAATTAACTAGGTGACTGAATTAACTAAGTGACTAAATAGGTGACTAAATAGGTAACTAAATAGGTGACTAAATAAGTAACTGAATAAGTAACTAAATAGGTAACTGAATAAGTGACTAAATAGGTGACTAAATAGGTGACTAAATAGGTGACTAAATAGGTGACTAAATAAGTAACTAAATAAGTGATTAAAAGTAGGTAAAGGTATGCGCCTGTTAAATTAACTGTTAAATTAACTGATTTAAGGTGGTAATAGTAACTAATTAACTAACTAACTGACTAACCAGACCTAACCTAACTTAAATAACTGCTTAAGTAATTAACTAACTGTTTATAAACACCGTAAGGCATAATTGGTTAAATAATAGTATTTATATTAAAAAAGCGTAAGTTTAGTTAAGCGGGCTAAAAATATAAAGGCGGGTCGGTTATAGGCTTAATATAATATGTAATTAACCCGATAATTCTTTATTAGCCGGTTTATTATTGTTTTAAAGGCAAAATAAAAACTAAAAAACAAAAATAAATATTTTAATTAGTTAGTAAATAATTAATTTATAACTTTTAATTTTTTTTTTTTTTACGCGTTAAAAGGCGGTAAACAGGTTCGAAAACGCGTTTATTACGATATAATTATATTATAAAAAAGTAATATAAAAAAAAAGTTTATATAATAGGCTTTAAAAGTTTATAAATTTTATTTATTTATAAATATTATAAAATATAATTAATTAAATAATAATATTTATATTAAAAAAACGTAAGTTTAGTTAAACGGGCTAAAAATATAAAAGCAGGTCGGTTATAAGCTTAATATAATACGTAACCGACCTGATAATTTTTTATTAACCGGCTTATTATTATTTAATTTACGTTTATAGTTATTTTTTCCTTTTTTAAGATTTCGGCGGTATAAAAAAAGAAAGTTTTCGTAAAAACTTATTAAGTTACTATTGAAATAAATACGTAACGTTATTCGCCTGTATTTACGGGCGGTATATAAACGATATAAATCGGTAAAATTTTTAATTAATAAAGCGGTATAAAGCGGTAAAATTATTGCTTATTAAACTAATTACGTATATAAATATAACTGCCCCTTTTTTTTTTTTTTTTTTTTTTTTTTTAATAATATTAGGTTATTTAATAAGCCGTTTTAAGTCGTTTACGATATTTAAACAAATCGCTAACGTATATAGAGTATACGATATGCTTTTTATTTATACCCGAATTAAACGCAGCTTTAAACCGTTTTATAAAACGGCTAAACCGGCTTTGCTTTTTTCGAAAAAATATAATCCCAGTTTTGCATTTTTTTCAAATTATAAACAAACCGATTTTAGCCTGTTTTACGTAAATAATTAAAAGTTTAAAAAACTTTATTTAGTTAGTAAATTTTCGTTTTTAGCCCGTTTTAATTTCGTTTTCGAATTATAAACTTATTATATTTATAAAATAAAACCTTTTTAAGCTTTTTAAAAATAATATCGTTTGCGTTAAATATTTTATATACGTTTACCGTATAAATTCTTTTTTTTTAACTTATTATTAATTTGTTAATAGGTTATAAAATATAAATTATTTTTATACGTATAATATTACGTTAGCCTTTATTAAATGCACTTAATGCGTAAAAAGCAAAAAAAGCAATATTAAATAAGCTTACGCGTTTATAAGTTTTTTTTTATATAAATCGTATTTAGTTCGTTAATAATCCGTAATTAAATTTTAAACGATTTAAATATATTTTTATTTAAAAAGATTTCGTATTAACGCGTAAAACCGCCTGCTTAAATCGAACCCTTAAAAGTTTATTAGCTTTTAATAAAGCCGAAAATATATATACCCCTTTTTTAATTCGCGTATTATTTATTAACGATTTATAAATAAGTTTTTTTGTTTTTATTATCAAACGTAGCCGTAAATATTTTAAAAACGCTAAAAAAACTAAATTTTTAAATATAGTTATTAAAAAAAACGAATAAATAATATAGTTTTAAACCGGTATTAAGTCGCTTTTACGTTTTCGAAAAACTATTGTTTATTTTTTTTAAAGTAATAAAAAAACTTAGCCTTTTTTTATTATAATAAAAAACTCTCTTTTATTATTTTAATTATTCGCGTAATTTTTTAACGTAAATATTATAATTATACGTAATTTTTAAACGTATATAGTTTATAAACGTTATTTAATACGATAAATTATATATTATAGTATTTTTATATTACGGGTTATTTAAAGTTATTTTTTAACCGTTAAAACGTAGTCCTATTTTTAAAGCGTTTATATATTTATATTAAATTCTTTTTCGATATTTTATAATACCGCTTTATTATAATAAATATTTATTTGCCGAATAATTAAATATTATTTTTTAGCATTTTAGTATTATATACGTAATCGGCGGTTTTTTACCGAAAACTATAGTTTACGTACGTTTTGCGTAAAACTTTTAATAAATTAAAACGGCGTTATAAAATACGTAATATTTTTGTTTTTAAAAAAAACCCGTTCGAAAACTAAAAAAAAGGCTTAAATAACGGCGTATATACCGGTTTTACGCCTTAACTAAATAGTATAGTTATATAGCGTATAAAGTAAAAAAACTATAACGTCGCCGTATATACGATAAAAACTCCGGCCCGGTTTTTGTTCGTTTTATTTGCGTAAAGTATTAAATAGAAATAATTTTTGCTTAATTAAATATACGCTTTTATAAAACTTATAGCCTAAAAACGGTTTATATTTATAACTTTAGCGTTTATATAAATAATTTCTTTAAAACGAAAAAAGTTATATTACGTTAATATAAACGTTACGTTCGTTATAAGCTTATTCCGTTAGTTTTCGTTAATCGTTATTTTATTAAATATTAATTAGTTTAATAATTCCCGTAAAATAAATACTTTTCGAAGCTTTTATAAAAAATAAAAAAATAAATATAACGCGTTTTAAATTAAACGACGTATATAAAAGCTTTCGAATACGTTTACGTCGAAAAATATATTTATATAAACCGAACGTAAAACCGATATATACGCCGATAATATACCGTTAACGATTTTTTTTTAGTTTTTGCCTATAATACGTTTAAAGATATAACGTATTAAAACCGGCTTTATAACGGGTTACGGTTATAAAATATATAGGCCGTATTATTTAATATATTTAAATACGGCGGATTTATATTTTTTTTAAGTTAATTTAGCTATACCGGCTTAAAATAAATAAAAATATTCGTTATTTCGTAAAACGTGTTTTATTTATTATCGCTAACGGGCCGTAAAATACCCGGTAATAAGCCTTATTAAAATAAATAAAAGTTAATTAACTCGTTAATATCGAACCGAAAAAATGCATTAACTAATTTATTTCTTAATAATATAACTTTTATTACGTAAAAAATAATGTTTTTATTTACCGCAATTATAAAAATATTTTTTAAAAAATACAATAAAAGTAAATTACGGGTTAACGACGCCCGTATTTTTAGTTTTACTATCGTATTATTTATATATATTACTAGCGTATTAAACTGCTATTAATCGGCTTACGTACGTAATACGGCCTAAATAACTACGATTTTATACGTATTAATATGCAATTTTTTATAATACGGCCGCTTTCGTTCGTAAAAAGCTATTAATAAAGGCATTAATAATACGAGCTTTTAATTATTTTAAAACAAGTTATTTTAATATTAAAAACCCCCGATTTCGGCTTTTAATATAAGGGTGAGGGCTGTAAAGCCGGCGTACGGTTTCCGAAGTTTTGCCGACCGTACGGCAAAAACAAAATTACGTATATATTAAATATTTGCTTTATAAATAGAAGTTTATTTTTATATTACGTTTTTAAAATCGTTAGCTATTACTTTATACTAACTTTATACCGTAATATTTTTTTATTTTTATATATTTAAAAATAACGCGATAGCTAATTTATAACGATTTAATCGACTGCGTTTAATCGCTTTTTTAATAAAAAACCGCCGAAAAAAGCTAATAACTAAAACCGGACTAAAGTTTATTTTTAATGCGCTAAAACTTTTAAAATAAGCTTTAAATAAAAAGCCGTAAAAAGCGACGACGTTTATTCCGGACTTTAATTATTATAAAAAGCCTTTAAGTTTTAATTAAAAAAACGATTTATTAAAAAATAGCGGTTAAACTTTTAACAATTATAGTAATAACGACCGAAGCCTAAATACGTTTAATATTTTTTAAAGTCGGATAATATATTTTTTAAAAAAGCAATAAAGCCGAAAGCTTAATTTATTACTTAGTTTATTAAATAGTTCGTCCGATATACGTAGCGGCGCTTTTTATTTATATAGTAAACGTTAACGGTACGACCGTTATTAACGACTTTATTATTAAAAAAAAAACTAAAACAGCTTTATAAAAGTTATTTAAGCTTTAATAAATAATTAATTATTTTTTAAAACGGTTTTAATAAACCGCTTTATAACGAATTAAAATAACGTTAAAATACCGTTATATAATTGCTATATATTTACCGAAAAAAATACTTTATAATAAATCGAAAAATAAATCGCCGCTATTTAAAAAAAAAACTTTTAAAAGTTTAACCGGGTTAACTATTTTTAAATTAGCTAAGCTTTTATTAAAGCCGACGTTAACGTTACGAATAATTAATAAATATATTGCGATATTTTAAAATATTAAAAACCTACTTAAAACTATATATTAGCGGATTTTTAAAAATTTATTTATAAATTAAATATCGACTTTAAGTTAATAAACCGAACGTTTTATATAATTTTAAAAAAAATATATTACGGTTAATATAACGAAAAAAAATTACCGTAAAACTTTTATATTCGATAATTAATAATAATTAAAAAAACCGAAACTAATACGATTAAAAAATCGGCGATAAAACGTTTAGCTTATTATTATTAATACCGGCTTAATAAAAGTTTAAAAAATATTTTAATTAAAAATAAGGTTTTTTTACGTAACCTTATAAAAATAACTAACGAAACCGAGCTATAAAGGTAAGGGCTGTAAAGCCGGCGTACGGTTTCCGAGGTTTTGCCGACCGTACGGCGAAAATAAAACCACGTATATATTAAATATTTGCTTTATAAATAGAAATTTATTTTTATATTACGTTTTTAAAATCGTTAACTATTATTTTATACTAATTTTATATCGTAATATTTTTTTATTTTTATATATTTAAAAGTAACGTAATAGCTAATTTACAACGATTTAATCGACTGCGTTTAATCGCTTTTTTAATAAAAAACCGCCGAAAAGGGCTAATAATTAAAACCGGATTAAAATTTACTTTTAACGCGCTAGAATTTTTAAAACGAGCCTTAAATAAAAAGCCGTAAAAAGCGACGACGTTTATTCCGGATTTTAATTATTACGAAAAGCTTTTAAGCTTTAGTTAAAAAAACGATTTATCGAAAAATAGCGGTTAAATTTTTAACGATTATAGCGATAACGATTAAAGCCCGAATACGTTTAACACTTTTTAAGGTTAAATAGTATACTTTTTAAAAAAGCGATAAAGCCGGGAGTTTAATTTATTACTTAGTTTATCGAATAGTTTATTTAATATATATAGCGGCGTTTTTTATTTACGTAGTAAATATTAACGGCGTAATTATTATTAGCGATTTTATTATTAAAAAAAGGACTAAAATAGTTTTATAAAAGTTATTCGAGTTTTAATAAATAATTAATTATTTTTTAAAACGGTTTTAGTAAACCGCTTTATAACGAACTAAAATAACGTTAAAATACCGTCGTATAATTGCCGTATATTTATTAAAAAAAATACCTTATAATAAATCGAAAAATAAATCGCCGTTATTTAAAAAAAGAACTTTTAAAAGCTTAATCGGGCTAACTACTTTTAAATTAACTAGGCCTTTATTAAGGCCGACGTTAATATTATAAACAATTAGCGAATATATTGCAGTATTTTAAAGTATTAAAAGCCCGTTTAAAACTATATACTAGCGGATTTTTAAAGATTTATTTATAAATTAAACGTCGACTTTAAATTAATAAACCGAACGTTTTATATAATTTTAAAAAAAATATATTACGGCTAATATAATAAAAAAAAGTTATTGCGAAACTTTTATATTCGATAATTAATAATAATTAAAAAAACCGAAATTAATACGACTAAAAAATTAGCGATAAAACGCTTAGCTTATTACTATTAATACTAGTTTAATAAAAGTTTAAAGAATATTTTAATTAAAAATAAGGTTTTTTTATATAACTTTATAAAAATAGCTAATAAGGCCGAGCGTATTTAAAATATTTAAAACTTTAAAACAAAGCGCGTAAGCGATAAAAAGCTGCGTAAACGCGATTTATTACCGATAAAAAAGGCTAAAAATAAAAAGTCCAAAAAAAGCCGAAGCGAGATTTAAGTAAATAATTTATAAAAGCGAGCCGATAAAAATAAATCCGATCGGCGATATAATATTAATAAAAATAAGTTTAAAAAGGTTACGTTTAATTTTTATAAGTATTATAATTGTAAATAAATAAAGTATATTATAAAAAACTGCCTCGATTTTTATAAAAAAGCAAGCTATAAAAAATATAATATATTTATTTTAATTTAAAATATTAAAACGTTAAACGATAATAGTTTAAACGGTAAATAGTCGAAAAAAATAAAAGTAAAGTAAATTACGTTTAGTTTATTTTAAACGTTTTTAAAATAATTAGTATTAGTTAATTTTTTTACGGCAAAATTACCGTATATTTTAATAAAAATTACAAAGGCGTAAAAATTAAAATTAACTTTAATATTAAAGCAGGCGTTAATATAATTTGTAAAAATTTTACGAAAAAAAAGCTTTATAAATACGCCGTATTCGTATTAATATTGTTAAAAATAACGGGTAAATCTTTTTAATATTATAACGTTTATAAAACTAATATTAATATAATTAATAAATAAGGTATTATAAAAAAGTTTAAATAAGTGTTTTTTGTTATTTAGCGCGATTATTTAGCGCTAAAACTTTTATTATTATATTCGGAAATAAAACGGTTTGGTTTTTTATTAAATATTAGCCGATATAAATAGTATTTTAAAAGTTATAAAAAACTAAACCCCGAAAATTTTATAAACTTGCTTTTTTTAAATAAGCGAAATTACGTTATTAATTTAATAAGTATTAGTTTTAAAGCTACCGGCGAAAGAAATATCGAACTGTTTTTTTTTAGAATTAATAATAATAAAAAAAAAACAACGTTATCGATTTATTAAAGTGCTTATATAAGTTTTACCGCGTTTATTTTAATAAAGTAGTAAAAAAATTATTTATACTAAAAATAATAAAACATTTTATCGAATTAATAAAAAAAAGGCAAGTATTTTTTAAGCTAATTTATTTAATTACGAAAAGTTATTAAAAAATGCTTAAAAAGTATTTATAAAAAAATATAAAAACAAAGCGAATTTATTATTTTATTACCGACGTTAAGGCATTAATTTTGTTTATATTAAAAAAAAACGGGATTTTACGGCTATATATAAATTATAAAAAGCTAAATAAAATAATTTTTAAAAATAAATATCCGTTGTTTTTAATTTTAAAAATTATTAACCGATTAGGTTTTATTAAAGTATTTTTTAAGCTCGATTTACGAAATACGTATTATTAAATCCGTATTAAAAAAAGCGATTAATAAAAAACCGCTTTTTAAACGAAATATAGCTTTTTTAAATATATCGTAATGTTTTTCGGGTTAATAAATACTTTAATAACGTTTTAAGTATATATATATAAAGTTTTCGGCAATTTAATAAACTATATTTATATTATATATTTTAATAATATTGTAATTTTTTTAAATTTAGTAAAAAAATATAAAAAACACTTTTAATAAGTTTATAAATAGTTAAAAATATATAACTTTTTTTATAAACGATTTAAATATAAATTTTTTCGAACTATTATTAAGTTTTTAAAGTTTATTATTAATATTAAAAAAATGCGTATAAACTTTAAAAAAATTAACGCTATTTAAAAATAGCTCCGACCCGAATTAATATATAATATTTAAATATTTATTAGTTTTACGAACTTTTATCGGAAATTTATCGGCAAATATTCGAAAATAATAAGCTTTATTACGGTATTATTAAAAAAAGATAAAAAAGCAAAAAACTTTTACTAAAAATAAAAAACAAAAAACGCTTTTAAAAAAATAAAGTACGCTTTTTATATAGCGATAATATTACGTTATTAAAACTTTAGTTTAAAAACTTAAATAAAAACTAACGCTTTAATAAAAGCTATTATAAATATTTTATTTTAATTATACGGTAAATAATAAAAACTTATTATATATTAATTATAAAAGTTAATAAATACAAAAATATATTAAGCGATTAGTTAATAAAAACTATTTGTTATAATTAAATTTTGTAAATATTAAAAACAATATTTTAAAAGTATAATTTAAGCTTTTACGATTTATACCGATTATATAGTATTAAAAAAAATTATTAATTTATTTATAAAAAATTTCCGAAAAAAATTAGCAAAATAAATATATCGCCTTTTTTAATTCGATTTTAAAATTAAATATAGGCCGGGCGTTTTAAATTTAATAAATAAGCTTTTTTAAAAGCTAAATTATATATTTAAAAAAATAGCTTATAAAAACGTTTTATTTAGTTTATCGAAAAAACTCCGATTATAAAACGATTTAACGCCGGCAAAAAGCCGTATATAAAAAGTTTCGGTTAAAAATATTATAACTACGTAATATTTAAATAAATATTTTAAAAAGTATATTTGTAAAGTTTACCGATTACGTTACGTATAGTTAGCGGTAATTATTAAATTTAAACGTAGGCGAAAAGATTTAAATACGCTATTTATTATTTTAAAATAAATTATTATAAAAAACTAAATTTTGTTTATAGTAAAAAAAAAAACAGTTTTTTATAATAATATTTTTAAAGCTTTTTATAATCGAATTAAAAAACTTTAAAAATAAAACTATAATATCGCCGAATTAATAAAAATCGCTTATTTACGGCTTAAAATTAAAAAAAGCTATTATTTAAATTATAAAAGCGTAATAATATTTAAAAAAAAGCTAGTAATTTTTACGTAAAGGGCTTTGCGTTAATAATTAATTACGTAATATTACGACGATTTCCGAATAAACTATATAAAAAAAAACAAAATAGCGGATTTATTACGTAAAAAGTTCTATTAAAATAATATAGACCTAAACGTTAATTAATATATTAATAAATACGCAGTATATAATAAAATTAAGGTCCTATAATATAAGCTTTATAATAAATTATAATTATTACCCCTATTAAGCGAGCCGTTTTAAAAAATTAGTTTAGACTTTATTATAAGCTTGTTTTAATGTTTTAAAAACGACGGCGTTATATATAACGTTATTTTTATTATCGTCGACCGGTTTATAAAAATGGCGATATTTTTTTTTATAACAAAAAACCTAAATGCTATAAAATTAGCTAAAATTTTATATAAGCAAATAAAATGCCGTTTTAGTTTACCGAAAAGAATTATTAGCGATAAAAATAAATTAATTATTAATTAGTTTTAAAAAGAATATTACGAAAAAAAAAAAATTATACGCTAATTGTTTACTATATAGCATTTTTAAACTAATAAATAAATTAAACAAATATATTAGTTATTAAAAAAGTATTTTTATACGTTTAATTTATAAAAGCCGGAATAATAAATATAAATCTTAATAAAAACTAAATTTTTTTATAATAATTTTATTTACGTTATAACCGGATATTTACTTTTTAAAGCGATATATAAATATTACTTTTAAATAATAAAATACGTACTTAAACGATTAGTTTTTAAAGTTTAAAGAATTAAAGAAAGACTTTAAAAAATAAAGAAGGTTTATTAACTCTTTATTAAATATTAGGCAAAAGCCGCCGACGTAGCCGTTAAAAATTATAATAAAAAACATACTTTAAAAAAGTTTAAAATAAGGAAAACGGTCGGTTTATTAACGGCGTATTTTTAATTCGAATACGGACGTAAATTAACGCCGACCTATATACTAGTTACTATTTTAAAATAAATAAATAAAATAGCATATTAAGTCCAGCTTTTTTAAAAATATAACAAAAAATATAACGTGTTTTTAGTGTTTTTTTTAGAAAATTAGAAAACGCCGCTAGCGCCGATTGCTTTATTATTATTTACGGAAAAACAAAAAAAATAAGAAATAGAAAATATTATACGATATAGGGACGATAAGGGCTAAAAGGAATATTTAATAAAATAAAAAAACTAGCTTATAAAATATAATATATAGGAGCTTACGGCTTATTTAAAAAACGTTAATTAAATATTAACCCGGTATAAAAAAAAGCAAAAAAAGCGTTATATTAAATAAAACAATAAAATATTATTATAAAATAAGCGCCGAACGGTCGTTAATAAAGATAAAAAAAAAATAAAATCCTAAATTAATTAAAAACTTTAAACTAATTTTGATTTATATATAAAGTTAATTATAAGCGGCTAATTATTAATAACGTAAAAAAGAGCGATCGATAAAAAGCGGTATAAAAAAAATAAAAACTATTAGTACGTGCTATAGTACACTAAATACGCTAGCTAATTAGCATATAAAACCGCTGCCTATAGTAATAAAACCATTAGCTATAAAGCAACTATTAATTATATAATATACCGCCCTACCAGTCTAAAGTAAATAACTATTTGCAAAAACCGCTTTTGCGTTTTTTTATTAATTAACAATTATTAACTAAAATCTATATCTATATAGTATAAATAACGTACCGTACGGTAATAAATTAACCTAATACTAATTAATATTTATTATTTTATTCGTAAGTACAAATTAGTAAAAAAAAAAGTTTATTTCGAATTATTTTGCGCGCCCGGTATAATAAACTTTTTCGAGCAAATTACTATACGTAAAACCTGTACGCACGTTTTAAATTTTTCGTTTTATTAAACGATTTAAATAACGTATAACGTTAGCTATTTTACCGCAAACTAATTATAGCTTATTACTATAGTTATAATATTTCGTCGGTATTAAATTCGAACGTTTTATTACGTAATTTAATAACGCCTTTTGCTTATTACCGCGAACTATTTATTACTAATTAAATATTAAAATTATATATTTTATTATTAACCTTTTAATTATATTATCCTATTTTTATTACCGTTATATTTGTTATATTCTCTAAATTATTTACTTTAACCGTATTTTCGTTATTAAATATTATATAGCTTATTTAAAAGTTTTTAAAAAATTTTTAAATCCCGGGTAATTTTTTTTTAAGTTTAGCCCGCTTTATTTTAAAACGTATATTTAAAAATTTTTAAAATCCTATTTTTAAATAACTTCTTTAATAAAACATTCGGCAATTTGTAATATTTACTTTATAATATTTTGTTTAAAATTTTCCCCGTAACTTTTAAAAATAGCATTTATTAATTAAAAATTTCAAAAACAGCCTTTTAAAATAATACCCGCTCGTTAATATTTTAAAAATTAGCCGTTAAAAATAATACGACTTAATTCTTAATAACGTATAAAACTTTAAAATTAAATATTTAATCTTATATATTAACGTATTATATATAGCGTTTTTAGTACGCATTTTTTGCTAAATTCGATAATTATATAATACGTAATATCGTTAAAATAACGCTAAATAATAATTTCGGTAAAAACTTATTAAAAAAAGCAAATAATTTACCGTAATCGGATAATAAACAAAAATAAATATTTTTAATTAATTTTCGCGTTATTTGTTTTTTTTAAAATTTATTTATTTTAACCGCTTACGTAAACTTTATCGATTTTAACTTATTCGGCTATATTACCGTCGATATTAATAATAATTAAATCTATTTATATATAGCTATAATTATTTTAATATATTAATATAACTTCGATTATTTTTATAATAATAGACTTGTTAATAAATTCCGTTTTAATTTTTATAACTAAAATTTTAAAATATTTAATATATTCGGTAATTTCGCTATATTTTTTAAAAACTTCTTACGACGTAACGGCGTTTTTTTTAACCTTAATAAGTAAAACCTTATTGCCGTGCTTTTTAACGTAGTTATTAAAAACTAAAAAAACCCTTAAACAAAGGCAAATATTAAAAAAAAAGCTATAATTAAGCCTACGATTTTTAAATTCGCCTTTAGTACTATTATTTATCGATACCGCCTTATAAAAAAGCATAATAACGAATTTAACGCTAAAAAAGCCGTTAAAAAACAAACTAAACAGTAATAATATATTATAGTTACTATTAACGTATTTTTAAAAAACTAATATATTTTACCCGCTAAAGGCGTCGATTTTTTATATTTTAAGGAACTAAAAGCGTATTTTTTAGCAAAAACGATATTAAAATTAAATATTAATAAATCCGCGCTTAACCTTATAGCAAATAAATAGTATAATAATATAAAAACGACTCCTATTACGGGTATAAACCTTTTTATAATAGGCCTTAATACCCGTAATACTTTTACTTTAAAGGCTAATAATATAAACGTTATAAATAATAGCGTAACGTAATTTGCGTAAAATACGTAATATAGATACTATATTTTATAAAACGTTACCCAAAATGCATAAAATGTAATATATATAAATTAAAACGTACGCAACGTTACTTACCCGGCCTTTATTATAAATAAAACTGTTATAACCGGTAAAAATACGTATTTTAACGAATTTTAAATACGTTTATTAAATATCTTTAAAAAATTATAATTATTATTATTAACCTATTTTTTTACGTATATATTTTAATAAAATCGAAAAGCCGTTAATAATCGCTATTAAATAATAATTGCTATATATTAAGTATTACCGCCTTTAAAAATAATTTTAACTAAAATTAACGGTAACTTTTTTAATAAGTTTACTAAATAATAACAAAAATCCCTATCGTATATAAATAATACGTACGATATACTAAAAAATAAAGTTAAAATAATATTAAATATCGCCTACGTACTAAAAATATTTATTAATTAATTTTACGGTTATTTTCTTAATATCTTTATAAATAAAGCTTAAATATATTTTATTTATAATATTAAGCCCTATTATAGTTTTAAAACGATATATATAATAATAAATACGTATTTTAATACTAAAATTAATAAAAATTATTACTTAAATAATTAAACTTCGATTTTATTTAATAAAATTTAACGTAATAACTTTAAAAAAAAACCTATAAAAATACTTTAACTGTTTTTCGATAAATTATAAATATATTAACGCGTACTTAGCGCGTAATATATAAATAAGGCCGTATTTAAAAATATAGTTATAAAAATATATTAAAATCGATTTAAATTTGCTTTTGCTTTTTAAGCATTTTTTATAACTATTAAAAAGCTTTTTTTACGTTTAAAATCGTTATTATAAAGCGTTATTAATTTGTAAAGCTTTTAATATAATTTAACCGCGTATTACGGCGAAAAGTTCGACGATAATTACGCCGATATTTATTACGTAAACCGTAAATATATTTTAAATATTAAAAGCCGTAAACGGGGTAATTATAATAACTACGGCAATTATAATTACTATAGTAATAACTTTAGCAGTTATTATAGTCGATATTCTAACTTATTATAAGGCAATTTTACGTTATAAAGCTATAATCGCTAAAATAACTTTTTTAACCGTTATAACAACCGTATACGTTTTTGCTTTATATATTAAAAGCTTAATTACTATATATATAAATATATTTTAAAAAAGCAAAAGCGTATTTTTAGTAAATAATAAATGTTTATAAAAATAAACGGGTTAATAATTTAATACTATATTTATTTTAATAAAGTTAAACCTAACAACGATAATACGTTTTTTAGTAATTATTACGAACATACTTTAATAATTAAGGCATTTCTAAAAAACAAAAACTACAATATTAATATACGCGTAATTACGTATATAATCTTGCAAATATATAAATATTATCTAATTCGTAAAAACTTTTACGATAATAAATCTATTTATATATTTTAATTATATTTTATATTTATACGTTATAAAACTAAGTAATATTAAAGTATTATACTTAATATAAACGCCGCGAAAATCTTTACCGTTAATAAGGCCTAAACGCGTGCTTTATTTAATATTAACTTTAAAATAACCTTAAACCGTTTAATAAAAGGAAATATTAAAATAAAATTCGGAAATAACGATACTATTAAATCTACTAGCATTTTAAAAATCCTTACCGTTTTTAGAAATATTAATTTTCATATTATATTTTTAAAAACCCTATTTTTTTTGTTTTTAAAAAACATAAACCGATTCGATATTTATTTCGATAATATACGCGATTTGTTATAATATAAAAATAGCAACTTTACTACTAAAGTCGTTAAGAAATAAAGCTATTTATAGTTTTACTTAAATAAAACTAAAAAAACACTTATTAATATAACCGAAAACAAACTGCGAAGTTTTTATTACCGCTTTAATCACTTTTACGCTATAAAATTATACCGTTTATTAATTACAATAAACTATAACGACGTTAATTTTAAAGCTTTTAAATAAATAAGTAAAATATATACCGCCTGCTAATTTTATAATATAACGCTTAAACGTTTTAAATTTATTTTAAAAAACGATATAAACTTTAATTATAAAGTTTTTATCGATATAATATATTTAAATAATAAAACTATCCTTTATTTTATCAATACCGCGACCTTTTTTTAAAACGCTACGTTTTTACTTTTTATAATTGCTAAAAATACGTAAAAAACCCTCCGAAAAGTCTAGATTAATATTTATATCGGCCCTTTAAACGTTTTTACGTATAACGTAAAAACTAATTTTGCGTTATAAAAGTTTTATAATAAAGCCTATATTATAAGTATTATAATTAAAAAAATACTAATAAAAACTTACTAAAATATAGGCAAATTAAAACAAACTTATAAACCTTTTTAATACGCGTAGGAAATTATTAATACTAAGTTATAAACCGTTTACAGCTTTAAAGCTATATTATAAATAGCTATAAAAGCCGTTAATAGCATTATTAGCCTTAACGGCTTAGTTTTTACTTTTTTAGTTTTTAAAGCTTATTTACGTATAAACTACGACTTACCGCTTACTTTTATTACGTTATAACATATAAAAGCCTTTAATTTAGCTATAAAAATATTAAAAACTATTAAAACAACGAAGTAAATCTATAACGCCTTAAATATACGTAACGGTTTAAACGTTATAAACATTTTAACGCTTTTTATAAACTATAAAATACGCGTTTATAAAAAAAGTAAAAAATAAACAAAGCTTTATAAATTACTAAGCATTAATAACTACGATTTTATTATCGATATTAACGGCCTTATAAAATTTAGATTTACGTATATTAAGCCTTTTTATTATAAAAACTAAAAAAAAGAAATATTTAATATCTTTAACGATAAACGTATTATTTACGATTATAACCTTTATAATAATAACTTTCCGTACTTTTTTAAGCCTACTAAGTAAATAAACCCGCTTTAACCGCGTAACCCGTACTATATAGCTTTAAAACGCGGCCGCGAACGCTTTAAAAGTAATAAAAACAAGCCTAAAATCCCGAGTTTTGCTAACTATCGGAAGTTTATAAACTTAAACGCTTTTATAGTTTAAAAACGTTTTAATAACGATATTAAAGTTATAATTACCGCTAAAAAAAAAACTGCGATCGAGTTATTACGTTGTTATTATAACGAAAAAACTATTATAGCATTTAGCAACCTTTTTAAAGCTAGTAACGTTTTTAAATTAAAAAAACTATTAAAAAACGGTATGCTATAAATTACCTTATACGATTTTAAGGTTTATAGTAAATTTTATATTTTTAAATCCCGAGTTATATATAAAGTTAAAATAAATAAAAACAATAAACTTTATAAAAAAAGCCGTTTTGTTATTTAAAAATATAATAATGCTAAAAAATAAAAAATATTAATATAGTCCTTAATTATATAATGCGTATTTTAACGCCTGTTAAATACGTTCGCCTTTATTTTAATAAAGGCGCTAAAAACGTAAATAGCGCTCTAAAATATTACTTAAATATATACGCAATTTAAAAACGCTTTAATAAAGCGCATCTACGCACGCCTCCTTAAAGAGTTAAAGTTTCGGTATTTTAAAAGCTTTATTATAAAAGTCGTAAAGCCTTTATACAGTATCGCCAAAATAGGACTATTTTAATAAACGACCTACTATAACTACTATATTAAAACCTTAAAAATAACGACCTTTAAGCATAATTTATGCTTATTTATTACTAATCCTAAGCGTATTAACGGTAATAACTTCGCTATTATTAGCTTTTAAACTAATAATATTTATTAATTTATAACACCTTTTTTTACTTAAAAAAAGCAAAAAGCCTTATGCTTTAATTCGAAATTTAACATTATTTTTACCACTTTTTAAACATTTAACTTTAACAGATACTACGTTATACTCTATAATAATAAAACCATTTACGTATAATAAAAAAATTAAAGCAAAAAATTATCCTTTATTACCGCTATTAACAATAACTGTTATAAAAAATACGTTAAATAACGTATTCGTAACGCGTATTTAGCGAATATTTACTAATTTAAAGCAAGCTTCGACCTTTCCCGTACCGCGTAAACTATAGCATTTAAAAAAAACGATTATAAGGCCTTAAACGAGCGATTATAGTAATAAATAAACAATTTAATTCGCGGACTTGCCTACGTTAACTTTAATTTAAATAACCTAAAGCTATTTATTTACGTTAACGTATTATTTATTAATAATAAAAATTTTAGCTTTTAAATAAGCTATATTATTATTTTAATAAACGAGTATTTAATTATTTATTATATATAATATTTTATTACTAAGTTAATAGGCAATATTATTTATTAGTTTTCGACTAAATGTAAAAAAATCACGAAATTAATTCTTACGTTTAAAATATACAAAATAGTATATAGATTCGATATAAAGTATTATATAACTGCTATTATTAACTAAGTTATAAAAGCGGTTAACTATATATATAAAAATAAAACGTATATAATAAATATCCCTATTATAATATATACCGATTTGTACTTTTTATATAAAGCTATTATTAAATTAGGTACTATTGCTAAAAAACGCCTTATAATAAACATTATAGTTTTTTAAAAATCGTATAAAAAAGGCGAAATTAACGAAATGCGATAAATTAACGGAGATAATAACCCCGTTAATACTATAATAAAAACCACGTTTAATAAAGCATTTAAAAAGCTAGTAAATAATAATAAAATTATTATTAAAATTAAAAAATTAATCGAGCGAAAAAAATCGATAAAATAATAATAACGACCGAAACCGAATATAATATTTTCGCTATTAATTCGGTTTTAGGAATAACCGCGGAAATGGCGTTTTTAAAGTTTATATACCTAAAATGTTATAATACTCCGTATAATATAAATATAAAAGCAAAAAAAATTAATAAAAACACGTCGGTATTACTTTATATATATATATAAAATATAAAACAATATAATAATATAAAGCTATATATTATTATATTAGGTAATCGGCGGTAGTTTTATATACTAAAATAAAAAAGCTGTTAATATTAATACGTATTATAGTATACTAAATACGCTAACTAGTTAGTACATAAAACCGCTGTTTACGGTAATAAAACTATTAGCTATAAAGCAGCTATTAATTATATAATATACCGCTTTACCAGTCTAAAGTAAATAGCTATTTACGGAAACCGCTTTTGCGCTCTCCTATTAATTAACAATTATTAACCAAAATCTGTATCTATATAATACAAACAATATACCGTACGGTAATAAGTTGACCTAATAAAAACGATAATAAAACTAATACTTATATATTTAGTAATTTTACTGCGCTTTTTTAGCTATATCGTTATATTTTAAAACAAAAAAACATATAGTACGCCGGTTACGTAATATTTAGTCGTAAAAAGAAAAAAGTAAAAAAAAAAAAATGATTTAAAAATCGAAATCTTTTTTACGTAAATTATTTAAATTATTAAAAACGCGACTTTTATTTTTAATATTAAAGCTAATAGGTTTAGCGTCGCTTTTTTTATTTAAATTTTTATTATTATAACGGCAATTAGTCGCTTTTTTTTTTTTTAAAAACTCGGAATTATAGATTACCGAAAACGATTTATAAGATTTAACGAGGTATTTAGTTTTGCCTTTAGGCTTAAGTTTATTTTTTAGCGTAATTAAGGTATTAGCGGCGATTTTTTGCTTTTTTAATAGCGTAGCCGGATTTTAACCGGGATAAAAATAAGCTTTTTTAGCGGTGCGGCGGGGGGTATAGGCGTCGAGATTTTCGAAAATAACGGTACGAGTTTTTAAAAAACGATTATAAATACCGTTAGGTCGTTATTTTAATATAATAACGGTATAAAAAATTTTATATTTAACGTAGCGATATTTCGATATTTAATCGAAGTTATTTAGTTTATTAAAAAAAAAATAGTTATAGTTTTATATTAAAAGCAATAAAATATAATAAAAATAGTTTAACGTATAAAGATTAATATTGTAAAAAAGCTAAATATCGGCGATAGTTTAAAAATTTTTGTTTTTATTTATAAAGTTATTAAAAAAATTGTTTTAATTAAAATTAATAAATTATAAAGAAAAAAAGATTAAAAACGTATAATTATCGCTATAATTTAAATAAAAAAAAACTAACGTATAAACGTAATTTTAATTATTAAAATTCCGAGCTTTTCGAATAAAGTTAAGTTATTAGTATATTGCTGTTTTATAATAGCGACTATTTTGCGAAAAGCTATATAAACTTTTTTAAAAACGTATATATAGCGATTAATTTACGAAATTTATAACTATTTATAAAACTTTTATTTTTAAATAAAATATATAGTTTTAGTTTAAAAACGTAATATTTTTTATATAGCTTTAATTAAATAAGCGAAAACTTAATTAATTAACCGGTAAATAATCGTAAAAAAAAAAAAAAAACAAATAGTAAAAAAAAGCTTATAGTTTTGTTTAAATTATATATATATAACTTTAAAAGGGCTATTAGCGGGAGCAAAATAAATTAGCGTTAAGTCGTAATATAATTTGTTAATATATTCGGCGTAATAAATACCGGATTTAATTAAAATTTATTAAAATTAATTGCTAATTAGTTAGAAAATAAACCGTAAAGGATATATTAAAATTATTTTATTACCGGGATTAATTATTAAGCTATTATTATTAATAACCCGATCGGCGGTTAATTAATTAAAAATAAAATAAGTACGAACGAAAGTAGTAGTATTTATTTTAAACGCGCGATAAAAAGATAAAAATTATAAAAATAATAATATTAAAACGGGTAAAAATAATTTCGGTTATATAAAAATTAGGCGTTATATAAATAAAAAAAATAAAATAACGCGTAAAAAAAATCGTAAAAATAATAATTATATCGAAGCGGGTAAAAAAACTTCGATTATATAAAAATAGTACGCTGTGTAAATAAATAAAAAGAATTAAATAATAATTAACGTAAGGTTAAGCAAGTAAAAAGTGATTATAATAGTAAAAAAATGGTTCGCCGAAATATAAAGGATTAAAGCTAAAATAATTACGATAAAAAAAAACGGTAAAATAAGGCTATAAAAAGATTAAAAGTCGTATTAATAATTAATTAAGTTTATAAAACTAAATTAATATAGGCCCTTATATTTTAAGTAATTAAGTAATTTTATTATAGTTTATATTTTACGTAACGATATATTTACGCAGATTTATCGCCTATTAATAAAATAAAGGGCGGAAATAATAAATACGCGGGATTTGTATTAAAAAAAAAGGGAAATAATATAAAAGTAAAGGCTGTAAAACCGGCGTACGGTTTTTAAGGTTTTGCCGACTGTACGGCGAAAATAAAACTATATATATATTAAATATTTGCTTTATAAATAAAAGTTTATTTTTATACTACGTTTTTAAAATCGTTAGCTATTACTTTATATTAACCCTATACCGTAATACGAGCGTATTTAAGGTATTTAAAACTTTAAAACAAAGCGTATAGATAATAAAAAGCCGCGTAAACGTAATTTATCGCTGATAAAAAGGGCTAAAAATAAAAAATCCGAAAAAAGCCAAAACGAGATTTAAATAAACAATTTATAAAAGCGAGCCGATAAAAATAAATCTAACCGGCGATATAATATTAATAAAAGTAAATTTAAAAAAGTTACGTTTAATTTTTATAAATATTATAATTATAAACGGATAAAGTATATTATAAAAAACTGCTTTGATTTTTATAAAAAAACGAGCTATAAAAAATATAATATATTTGTTTTAGTTTAAAATATTAAAATATTAAGCGATAATAGTTTAAACGGTAAATAATCAAGAAAAATAAAAGCAAAATAAACTACGTTTAGTTTATTTTAAACGTTTTTAAAACGATTAATATTAGTTAATTTTTTTATAATAAAATTACCGTATATTTTAGTAAAAATCGCAAAAGCGTAAAAATTAAAATCGATTTTAATATTAAAGCAAATATTAATATAATTTATAAAAACTTTACGAAAAAAAAGCTTTATAAATGCGCCGTATTTGTATTAATACTATTAAAAATAATAAATAAATCTTTTTAATATTACGGCGTTTATAAAGCTAATATTAATATAATTAATAAATAAGGCATTATAAAAAAATTTAAACAAATATTTTTTATTATTTAACGTAATCGTTTAGCGCTAAAACTTTTATTATTATATTTAGAAATAAAGCGGTTTAGTTTTTTATTAAATATTAACTAATATAAATAATATTTCGAAAGTTATAAAAAACTAAACCTCGAAAATTTTATAAACTTGTTTTTTTTAAATAAACAAAATTACGTTATTAATTTAATAAATATTAGTTTTAAAACTACCGGCGAAAAAAATATTAAATTGTTTTTTTTCGGAATTAATAATAATAAAAAAAAAACGACGTTATCGATTTATTAAAATGTTTATATAAATTTTACCGCGTTTATTCCGATAAAGCGGCGAAAAAATTATTTATATTAAAAATAATAAAACATTTTATTAAATTAATAAAAAAAAGGCAAGTATTTTTTAGGCTAATTTATTTAATTATAAAAAGTTATTAGAAAATATTTAAAAAATATTTATAAAAAAACATAAAAATAAAGCAAATCCGCTATTTTATTATTAACGTTAAAGCATTAATTTTATTCGTATTAAAAAAAAACGGGATTTTACGGCTATATATAATTTATAAAAAGCTAAATAAAGTAATTTTTAAAAACAAATATCCGTTATTTTTAATTTTAAAAGTTATTAATTAATTAGGTTTTATTAAAGTGTTTTTTAAACTCGATTTGCGAAATACGTACTACCGAATTTGTATTAAAAAAAGCGATTAATAAAAAACCACTTTTTAAACAAAATACGGCTTTTTTAAATATACCGTAATATTTTTTAAATTAATAAATACTTTAATAACGTTTTAAGCATATATATATAAAGCTTTTAACGGTTTAATAAATTATATTTACGTCGTATATTTTAATAATATCGTAATTTTTTTAAATTTGGTAAAAAAATATAAAAAATATTTTTAATAAATTTATAAACGGTTAAAAATATATAACCTTTTTTATAAACGATTTAAATATAAATTTTTTCGAACTATTATTAAGTTTTTAAAATTTGTCGTTAATATTAAAAAAATACGTATAAACTTTAAAAAGGTTAACGCTATTTAAAAATAGCCTCGACCTAAATTAATATACGATATTTAAATATTTACCGGCTTTATAAATTTTTATCGGAAATTTATTAGTAAATATTTGAAAATAATAAGCTTTATTACGATATTATTAAAAGGAAATAAAAAAGTAAAAAACTTTTATTAAAAATAAAAAGCGAAAAACGTTTTTAAAAAAATAAAGCACGTTTTTTATACGGCGATAATATTACGTTATTAAAACTTTAATTTAAAAACCTAAATAAAAACTAACGCTTTAATAAAAACTATTATAAGTATTTTATTTTAATTATACGGTAAATAATAAAAACCCGTCGTATATTAATCGTAAAAACTAATAAATACGGAAATACGTTAAGTAATTAATTAATAAAAACTATTTGTTATAATTAAACTTTATAAATATTAAAAATAATATTTTAAAAATATAATTTAAGCTTTTACGATTTATACCGATTATATAATATTAAAAAAAGTCGTCGATTTATTTACGAAAAATTTTTAAAAAAAACTAATAAAATAAATATATTGCTTTTTTTAATTCGATTTTAAAATTAAATATAAGCCGGGCGTTTTAAATTTAACGGACGGGCTTTTTTAAAAACTAAATTATATATCCGGAAAAATAGTTTATAAAAACGTTTTATTTAGTTTATTAAAAAAACTCCGACTATAAAACGATTTAATACTAGCGAAAAGCCGTATATAAAAAGTTTCGGTCGGAAATATTACGGCTATATAATATTTAAATAAATATTTTAAAAAGTATATTTATAAAGTTTACCGATTACGCTATATATAGTTAGCGGTAATTATTAAATTTAAACGTAAGCGAAAAAACTTAAATACGTTATTTATTATTTTAAAATAAACTATTATAAAAAACTAAGCTTTATTTATAGTAAAAAAAAAACAGTTTTTTATAATAATATTTTTAAAGCTTTTTATAATCGAATTAAAAAACTTTAAAAATAAAACTATAATATCGCCGAATTAACGGAAATCGTTTATTTACGGCCTAAAATTAAAAAAAGCTATTATTTAAATTATAAAAACGTAATAATATTTAAAAAAAAGCTAGTAATTTTTATATAAAAGGCTTTACGTTAATAATTAATTATATAATATTACGACGATTTTTAAATAAACTATATAAAAAAAATAAAATAACGGATTTATTACGTAAAAAATTTTATTAAAACGGTATAAATTTAAACGTTAATTAATATATCGGCAAATATATAATATATAATAAAGTTAAAATTTTACGATATAAGTTTTATAATAAACTATAGTTATTATTTTTATTAAATAAACCGTTTTAAAAAATTAATTTAAACTTTATTACAAGTTTGCTTTAATATTTTAAAAACGACGGCGTTATATACGACGTTATTTTTATTATTATTAACCGGTTTATAAAAATAGCGATGTTTTTTTTTATAATAAAAAACCTAAATGTTATAAAATTAATTAAAATTTTATATAAATAAATAAAATGCCGTTTTAGTTTATTAAAAAAAATTATTAGCGATAAAAATAAACTAATTATTAATTAGTTTTAAAAAAAATATTACGAAAAAAAAGAAATTATACGCCGATTATTTACCGCGTAATATTTTTAAACTAATAAATAAACTAAACGGGTATATTAATTATTAAAAAAATATTTTTATATATTTAGTTTATAAAAGCCGGAATAATAAATATAAGTTTTAATAAAAACTAAATTTTTTTATAATAATTTTATTTACGTTACGACCGGATATTTATTTTTCGAAACGATATACGGGTATTATTTTCGAATAATAAAATACGTATTTAAACGATTAGTTTTTAAAGTTTAAAAAATTAAAAAAAAACTTTAAAAAATAAAAAAATCCGTTAATTTTTCGCTAAATATTAAATAAAAACCGCCGACGTAGCCGCTAAAAATTATAATAAAAAATATATTTTAAAAAAGTTTAAAGTAAAAAAAACAATCGGTTTATTAATAGCGTATTTTCGGTTCGAATATAAACGTAAATTAACGTTAATTTATATATTAGTTATTATTTTAAAACGAGTAAATAAAGTAGTATATTAAGTTTAGCTTTTTTAAAAATATAATAAAAAATATAACGTGTTTTTAATGTTTTTTTTAAAAAATTAAAAAACGCCGCTAACGCCGATCGCTTTATTACTATTTACGGAAAAACAAAAAAAATAAAAAGTAAAAAATATCGTACGATATAAAAATAATAAAGGCTAAAAAAAATATTTAATAAACTAAAAAAGCTAGTTTATAAAATATAATATATAAAAGCTTATAGTTTATTTAAAAAATATTAACTAAATATTAACCCGGTACGAAAAAAAATAAAAAAAGCGTTATATTAAATAAAACGATAAAATATTATTATAAAATAAACGCCGAACGGTCGTCGGTAAAAATAAAAAAAAAATAAAATTTTAAATTAATTAAAAACTTTAAACTAATTTTAATTTATATATAAAATCGGCTATAAACAGCTAATTATTAATAACGTAAAAAAAAACGATCGATAAAAAGCGGTATAAAAAAAACAAAAACGATAATAAAACTAATACCTATATATTTAATAATTTTATTACGCTTTTTCGGCTATATTATTATATTTTAAAACGAAAAAATATATAATATATTAATTACGTAATATTTAGTTATAAAAAAAAAAGCCAAAAAAAAAAGTAATTTAAAAATCGAAATTTTGTTTATATAAATTATTTAAATTATTAAAAACGCGATTTTTATTTTTAATATTAAAACTAATAAATTAAACGTCGTTTTTTTTATTTAAACTTTTACCGTTATAACGGCAATTAGTTGTTTTTTTTTTTTTTTTAAATTTAAAATTATAGATTATCGAAAACGATTTATAAAATTTAACGAAGCGTTTAGTTTTATTTTTAAACTTAAATTTGTTTTTCGGCGTAATCGAAATATTAGTAGCAATTTTTCGCTTTTTTAATAACGTAACCGGATTTTAACCGGAATAAAAACGAGCTTTTTTAACGGTACGGCGGGGGATATAAGCGTTAAAACTTTCGAAAATAACGGTATAAATTTTTAAAAAACGACTATAAATGCCGTTAAATCGTTATTTTAATATAATAACGGTATAAAAAACTTTATATTTAATATAGTAATATTTTAATATTTAATCGAAATTATTTAATTTATTAAAAAAAAAATAGTTATAGTTTTATATTAAAAGTAATAAAATACGATAAAAATAGCTTAACGTATAAAAATTAATATCGTAAAAAAACTAAATATTAATAACGGTTTAAAAAATTTCGTTTTTATTTATAAAATTATTAAAAAAATTGTTTTAATTAAAGTTAGTAAATTATAAAAAAAAAAAGATTAAAAACGTATAACTATCGTTATAATTTAAACGGAAAAAAACCGGCGTATAAACGTAATTTTAATTATTAAAATTTTAAACTTTTTAAATAAAATTAAATTATTAATATATTATTGCTTTATAATAGCGATTATTTTATAAAAAACTATATAAACTTTTTTAAAAACGTATATATAGTAATTAACCTATAAAATTTATAATTATTTATAAAACTTTTGTTTTTAAACAAAATATATAGTTTTAATTTAAAAACGTAATATTTTTTATATAGCTTTAATTAAATAAGCGAAAACTTAATTAATTAACCGGCAAATAATCGTAAAAAAAAAAAAAAACGAATAATAAAAAAAAGCTTATAATTTTATTTAAATTATATATATACGATTTTAAAAAAGCTATCGGCGGGAATAAAATAAATTAACGCTAAATCGTAATATAGTTTATTAATATATCCGGCGTAATAAATACCGGATTTAATTAAAATTTATTAAAATTAATCGCCGATTAATCGGAAAATAAACCGTAAAAAATATATTAAAATTACTTTATTATTAAAATTAATTATTAAGCTATTATTACTAATAGCCCAATTAGCGGCTAATTAATTAAAAACAAAATAAATACGAGCAAAAATAGCAGTATTTATTTTAAACGCGTAATAAAAGAATAAAAATCGTAAAAATAGTAATATTAAAACGAATAAAAACAACTCCGATTATATAAAAATTAAGCGTTATATAAATAAAAAAAGCAAAATAACGCGCGAAAAAAATCGTAAAAATAGTAATTATATCGAAACGGGTAAAAAAACTCTAATTATATAAAAATAATACGCCGCGTAAACAAATAAAAAAAATTAAACAATAATTAATATAAAATTAAGCGAATAAAAAGTAATTATAATAGTAAAAAAATAGTTTGCCGAAATATAAAAAATTAAAACTAAAACAGTTATAATAAAAAAAAACGATAAAACGAAGTTATAAAAAAATTAAAAATCGTATTAATAACTAATTAAGCTTATAAAACTAAATTAATATAGGCCTTTATATTTTAAATAATTAAGTAATTTTATTATAGTTTATACCTTATATAATAATATATTTATATAAATTTATCGCTTATTAATAAAATAAAAAGCGGAAATAATAAATACGTAAAATTTGCATTAAAAAAAAAAAAAAATAATATAAAAATAAAAGTTATAAAGCCGGCGTACAGTTTTCGAGGTTTTGCCGACCGTACGGCGAAAACAAAACTACGTATATATTAAATATTTGCTTTATAAATAAAAGTCTATTTTTATACTACGTTTTTAAAATCGTTAACTATTACCTTATACTAACCTTATACCGTAACATTTAATACGTTTATAAATAAATAAAAACACGGTTATAAAGTTATCGATAAAAAGTATATTTTATTAAATTTATTAAGTAAAAGTTTTTATTATTTAATATTGCTTTATATATTTTTTAATAAAAAACAGTACGTTTTCGAGCTAAATACGGCTATTAACGACTATATATTAATTAAAAAAGCCTGTTTTATTAAAATTACTAAAAAACAAAAGCCGAAAAAGCTAATTGTTTTTTCGATATTTTTCCGAAAAACTACTTTTTTGCTTTAAAATTTAATTAAAATATTTTTTGTTTTTTAAAGCTTTTTCGATATAAATCGAGCGATTATTTAAATCGTATCGATTTCGATCTCGAATATTTTTAAATATATCCTTTTACCGTTTTTTTTACGGTTTTAAATAAACTTTAAAGCTTTCGATAATTAATTATATATTTAGTATATTATACTCGTTTTCGCCGCGTACTTTAAAAATAATATAAAAATAAAATCGTTTAAATAATAAATAATATATATAAATATTAATAAAATAACTAATATTTAATAAAAGCTTTTAACGAAAAGGTTAAATAAAAAAAAGCCGTATAAAAGCCGAAAAATAAGCAGTTTTTATAAAAAACGCGATTTTTTTATAAAAAACCGAATAGTTATCGTTATAAATACGCTATAAAAATAAATTAAAAAGCATTTTTTAAATTTTTTTTTATAAAATAGGCCTCCGGGCTTATTTTCCGGACTGCGTTAAATATTTCGATAATTAATACGTATTTTAGCGTATTTAATTTAATATAGATACGATTATTAACCGATTTATTATTAAAAAACGAAAAATAGTAAATTTTTTATTAACCGCCGTTTAATTTTAATATTAAACCTAATAGCGATTTTAATATAAATATTAAATAATCGGCTTTTAATATTTATTTAAGTTATAAATTATTTTTAATTTATAAATTAATAACTAAAATATTTTTTTCCGAAAACTTTAAGTTATTATATAAAATTAAAAACGGGTAAAAGTCGTAATTAATACGTGTTTCGAAAATAAAAATATTATATAACGTATTAATAAAATTAAAAAAATATAATTAAAATATAAGCTTTTAATTAGTTATTATTAGCGGAAAAAAAAAGTTTCGTAATTTAACTTCGATAAAGTCGAAAGCGAGGAATAACGGGATTACGTTATATTAAAATCGTAAAATAACGCTTAATCGAGCGGTTATTATTAAAATTACTTTTAAAATAAATTTTTAAATTAAAAATATATTAAATATAAATAATATTTACGTTTTTTTATATTATTTTATATTTAGTTTTTAGTTTTTATAAACGCTTATTTTATATTTATTTAAGCCATATTTTTAACAAACGTAAATTCGCCTATATTTATTAAGCTTTAAGCCTTTTCTATACGGGCCGTTATTTTACCGTAAACAGTACTTTTTTTTAACGGTTGTTTTATTATTTAAACCCGGTATATTATTAAAGTTTAATTAATTTATTTTAAAAAATATAACCGTTAAAAAATAACCGCTTTTAAATTTAGGGTTACGTTTTAATTATAAATAAACCGTATATAATATAATATTGCAAAATTTTATTTTTACTATTATATATATAATAACTGTTTATAAATTATAAATCGTAAATAATTTAAATATTTTATAAATAAAATCGATTATAACTAAAACTATATAAATATATTTATTAAATAGCCGATAATAAATAATTACGTATATTATAAAACAATAGCCTTAAAAGCTAATATTTTTATTATAAACGTCGATTTTTATAACTAACGCGATTATCGAAATTTAGCCGGTTAAATTTACGTAAAACTAAAAAAATATAATCGAAATATACCCGATAATATATAGTTTAATTAAATTTATTAAATCGAGTTCGTATTTAAAAATTACAAATATATATTTCGGGTCGATATTAAAAAACTTTATAGCCGTTTTTATAATAATAAAAAAATACTTACAAATTTTAAAATAGTTTTTTAATATATTTTAATTATTTATTTGCTTTAATTACGGCTTTTAAATACCGATTTTAAAACTTTGTTTTAAATTAAAAAGCATTTAATAGCAAACGTAAAACTCCCGTTATTATATTTTTTTAATAAACGAAATCGAATCGTTTTCAATATTTTCGCAAGTTTTTTTTTCGGAAAAAGCTCGGGATAATTTGCTTAAATTTCCCAAAATAAACTTAACGAAATTTAAAATAAAGCTTAAAATAATATTATTACTTTCGTTAACGTTAATATAGCCGTAGTTTAGGATTTAAGCTAACGGGCTAATAAGTTCGGGGTTTTTATTTTTATCCGCTTTTATTTCGAAAAAAAATTCCGGTATTAACAGTATAAATTATTTACGAAAAGCTATTGTAATTAAAAAATATAAAACTATTAATAAAATTTTTAAAAATATTGCTCGAAAATAATTCGAAAACGCGTTTTTTACGATATAATTATATTACGAAAAAGTGATATAAAAAAGAAGTTTATATAGTGGGCCTTAAAGGCTTGTAGACTTTACCTAATTGGTATATAATTAATTAAAGGTGGCTAATTAACTTAACCGATTTGAATTGACTGGTTTAAATTAACTATTAAACTAATTATTAGATTGACTCATTTAAGGTAGTAATGGTAATGGTTGATTTAACGGGGGTGACGGGCGATTAGGGTCTAATTTATCGCCACTATAAGGGTGGGTGCAGTGATGGGGAGGGTTTTGAGAGAGTGTGCGCTGTAGGATGCCGTATTTCTGCATCTCCTCGCGGTGGCTTGCGGCCAAGTCAAATCCGTCAATCATGTAAAGCAACAAAGCAGCCTACCACCCACAATAATCGACGAGAAAGACGACCAGAGTTTAAATTCACTGCAAGGGGAGAGGCATATGTTGTATGTGTGTCTAAAACAACACACTTATTCAGAATTCCAGTCAACTTTATGATTTTTGACAGCATGTGCGTACAGCATAATCGTTGTTGGGACGTGTGACCGGTATCGAACAATTATACGCATGGCAACCTCTATGTGTGATTTGATGATTGTATTACTAGGATTCATAGCACCTCCTGCAGTCATAGTCGATGCCTCGAAAATAACAAATTGTTGGAGTCGCCAAATTCCGTCGCAGGTGATTAATCAATCCTACCTCTCAGGGGACCTACCATTCGCTGTCTCGGCATCCAACCACGCCACCCGCACTCTGTACCCCGCCATCGCCTGAATTGCAACCTGATTCTGGCTGTGTTACGTGCTCCGTGACGGGTCAAGTTTTCGCATTAGTCGCAAGGCTACACGGACTTCGGTGTCAGACTAAGGTGTCAAGAGACGAGCGAGAGGAAACCAAAGTCATGTCGCACGTTGCTTACCTATACATATTGACACGACCAATGTCAGCTGAGCTAGGCTATCTCGGCAGACAATTACTCGCTGCATCAGTTGCCAACGAATTGTCGGGAAAGCTCATGGCGGGCAACCTTTCTTCATATGCAACCAAAAGTAAATGACAAATGCGGTTATGCAGGTCGGGACAGTGGGCGTTGAATCCCCTGGTGGCACCCTCCTCTTTGAGACAAGGACACGGCGCAGAGACGGCGTATCATCGCAGGATGACTGCGAAAAGGTGATCCTTCAGCCTGTCGATCAAAGTACCTCACGTCTGTCTTCCCGGTACATCGATACGAGTAATAAAAGGGAGGTTTCATCCCTACAACATATCAATGTCGCACATTTTTGAGGTCCAACTCATTCCAGATTTCATCCTAGATTAGGTTCGAATGCCAGTCGACATTGGTGCTTGTGTCTCCCATAGAGTATACGAACAACGAAAGGCACCACGGTACCTATGTAGATGAATAACAGGACATGCGATAGAAGAACCTCTCCTCGAAACGTGAACCCATCGCGAAACTCGATAGTGCAGATACCCGACGCAAGCTAAAGACAGGTCGACGGAAGGGACGGATCATGTCGCTAATGCCCCGCCACCATGTACGGCATCACCACATATGCGGAGAGCATCCATCTTTACCTCCCGACATGCTCATTACCAGGTAATCGTCGACCTCAGAGACAGGCATACAGAGAATGGAGCAACTAAATGAGCAGACGGCACCAGAGAACGGCCACTACAACGCTGTCTTTAGAGCACCTGAAACTGAGCCTACCTCGGTACCTACATGTAGGTAATGACAGATCTCCTCTACCTTAGGTATCTAAAGCTCGTCGCTCAACCCAGGATGCAATGTTCAATACCTTGATAACAGTTGCTCTATTTTAGTCAACGTGTCGTCCTTGCAATAAATACATCACAGGGTAACAAAACCTGCAATTTCATCTCATAAAAAGGAAACAGACGCGTAGAACCAAAAACCCTAAGCCTGGGAAACCTGCCGCCGGCCACTCGGCAACGTCGTTTCACCTCGTGCTGATGCTCACACCCGTGTCGGCTGCCTTGGAACCTTGATACCACGAGGCGGACTCGGCTCGCAACTCCAGACGTTGACGCACCCCCTGTGCTGACCCCTTAAAACAGTGACCTATCGGACGCCTTTCCCGCTGCTCAGCTGATGGTCCCCTGGTAATTGTTCAACTGGCTACGTACCTACAGCCCTAGGTATTGGAGCAAGCAACAAAATGCGCATACGATATTCAATGTGACGGTTGGATCAGTTCGGTTTAAGCCCTTTACATACCTTGCGTATTAATTTCGACTAATCAGGGGTTCCCCTCACGTCATCGGCAGCTTCCAGCCGAGATTCCTACTGTATCCGGATGGAACCAACAGTATTGCTTGTCAGGCCTTAAATCGGCTTACTTCCGTGATTCCGTTCCACGCGGAATCACACGGTATCTATCAATCGGAGGCGGAGATTCGGCGCAAGTCGGCATTCCACGAAGAGATACTATAGGCTGCTTACGAAAGTTCAAATGCAACGCGTGGCTTCTATCTGGACTTGCACACATCAAGTCGTAGATCTAAAGATGTGATCGTAATTTACCATACTTGGCCCGACCTCTCTGCCGATTATACGCTGTTAAATTCGGTAAACCGGCAATGCCCCAGGTATCACGGGAACATGTCGCTTACAGCATGACGACCAACTCCATCTCTGCTGTCGGAATACCTAGTACTGGAGTTGGTCCGACGTTCAAGCTTTTACTGTGTTGTTTTGGATTTTTCCTACTGATTCCATGTTTATAAGCAGTGTGTTGCTATAAAAACTATCGCTAGGTTTTTTCAACCTAACCCAGCTAAACCATCGCTGATAAATGCTGCTAAAGGTTCTACCTACTTGACGTGATTACTGCTTGATAGATGAGAATAATGCTACCTTACATTTGTTCTCTCAGTTTGAAATTGGTGCGTACGTGGCAATGGGCGTATTGACCTTGCCCTCGGCGGCTCTGATTTGCTTCTCGCTCTATTCTTGACAAGACTCCGCGATTCGTTCGATCTTAGGAGGACTTCGTTCTATACCCTCATTAGTTTTCAGCAGTCCTCGCTACGATAGGTGACCAACAGACAACCATCCGCCGTGCCGAAAGCAGTGGAAGAGCCGGAACAAGGTTGACTACGGCGAGCTATCCAAAGAATTCACCAGAAAATGGGACGGAGCCCGGACTAGTCCTTAAGTATACCTCAGCATCTGGGCACTCAATGATCTGACGGCAACGAACTCGCCCTCAATCGACACATCAGTAGCTAGCTGGCCTTCTTCCATCACGATTAGCTTCGGCGGCTATAGCACAGCTCAGCGTCTGCGAGCCAAGGTGTTCCAATACAGATTTCAGTACGGATATCATGCTCAGAGATGAGTTATCTAGTCAGAGGTTCATTGTTCATGAAACAATATAGCTCCGAAATGAACGGCGCTTTTAAGGTTCGAGAATTGTGTTCAGTAGTTTCCCAAGGCCGATGTCCGAGGCTTACATCGTATGCTAAATAGAGGACACACTTGATGATCGAGTAAACATCGCGTCTCGCACATTGGCAAGGCCACCGTAATCTTCGTCGTCATCTTCTTTTTCTTCCCCTTACTCTCGGCATCATCGATGTCATCTTTGTCTCCTTCGGAGTCCGTGTCGATAGCAATGGGACGAATCTGGGCGCGAATAACTTTTCGCTTGCAGACTATACTTGTGCTACTTCAACGTGTATTCTCAAGTCGACAGCAGTCAGCAACTATCGCAGTTCAAGAAGTACTCGACGTCTACTTCGATAAAGAAACGCACTTTCTTGCCTGCAGCAGTGTCCAACACTTCCATATAGAGGTTTGCCTTGGATGTTCATATGCGATAGATGTCCAAAGCACACACAAAGCACATGAAGGCCAATCCTTACTTGGAGCTCACAGTCTGTGATTGACCAATTGTGAGACTGATCTGGCAACTTTACTTCCTACCCTTTCACATAGTTTCATACTTTTGCCAGACGGCCATAACCAAGAGAGATGATAGTGAGTGCCGTCTTTAAGAGCTCCCGATCCATGGTGCTTTCAACAGCTGCTGTGGTTCAAAGACACTCCAATCACCTCGACTCTGACGTATGTTGCGCCTAGAGTAGGTTCGCCAGGAATTTTGAGAAGAAAATCAGTAGACATGGTCCTAGAGCTGAGAGATTTAGCTCTAGGGCTGCCAACGCAAGGCAACATATCAAAGAGGAACACCTGATCTCCGATCCCTCATCTCTATATAGTACCAAAAGTCAAGAGGGGCTTTCGCTCATGGCTGATCAATAGATGCCACCAGCCGCAACTATCGACGTCTTGAGCAGTATTCTCATCTCACTGCAAACTAGACGGGTGGGCTGTTTGATCGCACACCAGTTTCTTGCTATCAACAATTTCACTTATATTCGGGTTTTCGGTTGAGCGATGCAGATAGCCAATGCCCCGTTACAGCTTCACGTCCTACGAGACACCTACTTGACCAGCTTTTGGAGAAGGAAGGGGTACCGTGAACAGTCCGCCGGTGGGGGATTTGTATTATGTGCCTACTATATATCCGCAATACTTACCGCAGATCGTATCGCTTGTTGAGAGTAGGTTGAGTTGTTTGTTAATCGTATTTGAAACAGTCCACAGGCTGAAAGCAGTCACTGAACTCAGCCTGTCCCTTGGAACAGTACAGGCACACTGCTTCCAAATACACAGACAAATCTGACATTGCCAAGTTCTGGATATAATGACTATCGCAAGTATAACCTCCTAACTGTAAGATTCCCCTTCTCAAGAACGGGATAGATCCTACTCCCCTTTGAGTATACAGGGGATAGAAATGGTATAAACGTCAAACATGAATACGGCTTGATAGGCGGGCACAGCGACAGGTCAGATGTTGAACTTGATTGCTGATGAAATATTCGCCACGTAAACATGAGAAAGTTTGTATTAACGAGCACCTGGACGGAGTCTTTTTCTGCCTTTTTGTTCTGCGTATCGTTTTTGACCTAGCAACAAGCAGTACACAAGCAAATAGCTCGCTACATCATGTAGGTAGGTACCTAAGTTTCGGAACTTTGATGACTCACATCGACTGGAATCAGGAGACATTCGTCGTCTCTGCATGAAACCTCATAGGCAAATAGGCAATGTCATAGCATCTACTGTTCCTATAAGACGTAGATACATGCTTGTTGTAGTTACCGACAAACACGCAAACAGGTCACACCGATTGGTCGAACAGCAAGCGGTGATCCACTAAACTCAATGAAGAAAAGGGCCATACGCATTAACTTGAGGCTGAGGTGTCTCATTCTTGCCTACAGATCGTGATCATTGATGCAAGTGTTTAGTGGAACATGTCTGTTCATCTACCGTAGTGTCGTGGTGGTGAAAAGCCGACCAATGCACGGGCAGCGTTTGGGGCCTGCTAACAGTGGGAACCTGGCAGACGCGGCTCCCACGCGGGGCCCTTAAGGGGGTTTAAGCACTAGAAGCTAGGCCAATCACTGAACGAGCTCACTGGATTAAGGGATCATGGCATACCAGGCACTTCAGGGCTTGCCCGAGATCCTACCTCTTTTTGACTTCGCCTAATCTCCGATGCAACGATTCTAAACATAATTCCTCCCGATGAGCAGTAAAGACATCCAAAGTACGTGTTGATGATCGTGTAGCTGACAAGACTTGTATCAATTTGTGGGTTGTTGGCAAACGCGACAAAGCTCTGACTTGTCGTGACGCACCTGTACCGTGGCGACGCGACTTGTCGCCCTGGACGCTACCTGTTGCGAAAGTCGGGAGGCGGCATAGGGAAACCTTTCCACAGCCCGTGGGATAGGGCGCATCATCAAGATGCCACCGGCTTCTCAATCGACGAAACCACGGAATGGAGACATTAGAGGTTTCTTCACGTCCGGTGGACAGATCAAGTCGCCATCACCCAAGCAGCCAGCCTCGTCTGGGCTGTCGTCAGTGGACATCCTATCATCATCGCCAAGGACACCACCTAAATCAGCACCCCGGGTATATCGCCCTAATGAGGAGATCAAGGGGTCTGATGAAGAAGACGAATCCGACTCTGATGATTCCATTGCTTCTATCACGAATGCTCTGGGCTATCGAGCTAGGCCGTCTCCACACCGGCGGGATCCCAACATCTTCTCTACGCCTCAGGCCAAGAGGGTAGCTTCATACGGCAATGTCCACCGCTCGCCTCTAACCTTACAGCCTAAGAGGCACAAGTTCGACATGAAAGCGCTTATAAGCCATACTAAAGAACATGAGCGAACGGAAGAAAGCGTAAGGCAGGCTAACGCCCTCATCTCGGAAGCAGATGGACATAGTGATGCAGAAGATGAGTCAGGGCTCGAGGATGACCCCAAACGGTTTGAAGAAGCTGCACAGAACTTTCTCATTGACGATGAGGACGAGGGCAAAGTGGACAAGCTGCGCAAGGCTATCAAACGAACTAAGGAACATAGCACGCGCAAGCAATGCTACTTCTTCGACGCTGAGCTTCCAGAGAAGCAGGCCAAACACCCGTTCCCAGCGAAGACGGCGAAGGGTCCTTGGAAGTGTCTTTCTCAGGCAAGTTCAAGACGACAAGCTTTCATTATGAGCCTACCCCACAACCTTCTGAAACTGGGCCAAACCCTCCCCGATGAGTTATTTTTATGGCTTCTGGAAGAAGTCTGTACAGAGAGGAATGCAGAGCTTCGGATGCAGTATATTGATCTCGTGAGTCTGTGTGATGAGCAGATCGGTCGCTTGGTCACAGATATGCGGTTATATGGCGTATTGGAGAGTATGGGAGGACCGAAGTATGCGCGAGAGCATTGTAAGCTGAAGAGTACTACTGAGGCTCGGCCGGAGTATCTTGCAAGAGACTGGTCGGGCTTGAATGCGTTTCTGCAGTTGATGGAAGGGCTCGCATCCAGTCTGGAAACTGCGTCGGCGATAAGCGCAGTTCAACTTCTGCTACGCTTGAGTCTTGATCCGGTTGTTGTCAGCGTTGTGCGGGAGGGCCATATGCTTGCCATGAAGGCCCTGATATCGAATTTGGCCCTTCGTAGATCCCGATGGGACACAGCCGTAAGGACCACTTTTGAGCCACGGAAACAAACCCAGCTTACATGTCACCAGTGTGAGGCAATATGCTCCTACGTCTACGAGAACATCCCGGACCTCGAACTTCGCATACTCCCTATCCAGGTCTTATCCTGCTTTAGTAGTCACATCATCGACCTGCGCCGTCGCCTAGCGACGGAGACACTCTTCCACACTCCCGGCCTCGGCAGCAAGGCCGTAGATCCTCAACTCAGTTTCGAGAAACTCTACGCTCGTCTGCACGAAGCCGACTTCCAGCCCCGTCACAGCTCAAACTTCGAGCAGTTAAGAGTCTTGACGATGCTTCTCGACATCGTAATCAACAACGCATCTTTCATGCGACCCCAAATCGTCACTCCATTAATAGGCCCCTCATCGTCGTCAAGCACTCACTCCTCAACAATGCCACCACTCATAAAATCAAAACTAGTCACGAAACCCCTTTTCAAGTCCCCGAACCCCAAACCCAAATTCCCCTCTAACACACAATCCCAACACGAACAATCGGATCCGGACCATGAATTCAACAACCAAATCGATCTCCTAGCAAAACGCATAAAAGCGATCCGCGAAAAGATCCAAGACAAGCCGGAGCGAAAACCACTCAAGGCGCTCATCGAGGCTATCGAGCAGCGTCTGATATACAGTGTTCGGACCATGCCCCCGCCCAAGACGGAAATCTTCGCTTTTGCTGATGATCTGAAATTCGGTGGGGAGGGAGAGTATGGTGAGAATGGATTACAGGTACCCAAACAACGGAATTTCATGCAGAATTGGGCGAAAAGAAGCATGAAGGATGAAGTTGATGGGGAAAGGGCGGGAGGAGGTGATGAGAGTGATGTTTTCGTGGATGCTGATGAGCCCGAGGCGGTGCTTCCTGGGTTGGGTGTCGCTGTTTGATACGACATCTAAGGTGCTGAGTTGCTGAGAGAAGCACGTGCGCAACAAGAGTTCTGGGATGTACTGTTGTAGGCTTATTGCATTGCTTACAGGTGTATGGAGTGGGAAAGATTGGCCAGGCACGATGCTATGGAATGGTCTGTCGCTTATTGGAAGTATAATATCTACTGCGTCATGGAGGGGAGCAAGGAACCTGGGCACGATGTCACGTAATGGTGAAAGCCCAAAGCGGAACGAATTATGATGGATTATGTACCTAGACAACACCTCGCTGCAGGAGCTTAGGAACCTTACCGCCTACCGTTATGATACAGCCGTCTACCTGACGAAGGCCGAACTGAAGAATCAGGTGACATGAACAGTCTGTTTCAACCTGTCTACCTCCATATCATGCCACATGCCAAACTGATGAACCTTGGTCATCAATATCCTTGCGTCCTTGCGTCGGCACAAGACTCCTATCCCCTTTGGACTCGTGGACTGGGATCCGAGAAAGGAGTGATACGTTTTCTTATAGCGCCGAGCTGCCGACTCGAAGTCGAGACAGATAGAGCGGCAAGCTACTCAGTCGAAGAACTTACGGTTCGGGTTAGGTCCGAACAAGGCCTTGCGCACGGCGGGCAGGGCGCTGGACTGCAGCAGCCGCAGACGCTCCTCGAATGTGTTGTTGATCTCGATCTTGCCCTTTCCACCTACGATCGAGACGCCGCCAGCTCTGTTGAAAGTGTTTTGTCAGCAAGAACCACTTGGGAGTTCGCGATGGAGACCACCATTTTCGAAGCCATAGGGGTATGAAGATGGAAGGAAAAATTGACATACCCTCCCTCGGGCAGGTAATCCTCCTCATCAAGCGCAACCTTAGCCGTCTTGCCCGTCTCCTTCTCATACACCTTCTCAGCCTCCTGGGCCGCACTCTCGACAACACTCTTATCGGCCTTCCTGAGCCTAACAGTAACCTCGCTCTCGCTCAACGCATACATGCCCTCGAGCAGCAGGCCCTTGAGCACCTCGCCGTACTTCTTCTTGTCCTTGGCGGCCTCGGTCAGTTTCTTCTCCGCCTGCTCGAAGATGTCGTCGAGCAGCTCCTGCCTGGCGCCGAGGACGCGCAGCCTGGTCTTGTTGGCGACGGTGGAGCGGGTGATCTGCTGCGTCATGGACGCTTGCTTGAACTTCTTGGCGTAGGTGGCGTCGATGGCGTCGGTCTCCTGGCGCACGAGCTTGGACTTCTCGATGGAGAACTCCTCGTTGGCTTTGATTTCGATCTCGCGGGCTTTTTCGAGGGCTTCTTGCTTGATGAATGCTGTCATCTTGCGCAGCTCTGAGCCGACCTGTTCTCGGGTTTCATTTTTGTCAGTATATCAAACGTAGGGTTCGGGACTTTAGGAGTTTGGTATGTTGCTGGCGGTTGTTGTGGTTCGGCTGAGGACGAAGGAGGGGACTGGGGTAGTTTGCTGACCTGGTCGTCGGACAGAGCGTGGATCTGCGACATGGTGAAGAATGTGGCTGTATACTCCGGGAGAGATTGTTGTAGGGATCTCGGCTTCGGGAGGGACGTTCAAGCAGCTCAGATACTGCGGCTAGGGAAGGTGGTGGTAATGAGCGATGTCAAAGGTCGAGATGTGGTATGGTGGAGTTGACGCTGGTGGTGATAGCTCCCCAAAGGCAGAGTGACGCAGCTGCGCAAGCCACAATCTAGCTCCAGGCAGAGCTGTCCAGGCCCCAGGGGTGCTGGCGGGGACCTCTTTACCAGCTTAAGCACCCTATACATGTGGCTTGGACTGATCAAGCGCTGTGGCACGGCGCTTCCATGGCTTAGGTCACATCTCACGACGCCCGTCACACCTTACCTAAAGGTAATTGCCTGCATTCAAAGCTTCATACTATTCTTTAAGTGCCTGATAAACTGGTATTGTGTTCTTAGGACTCAGGAGTAACATGCTTATCTCCTTGTAAGTCATGTACACCGCAATAAATATGGCAATATGAAATATGTCGAAATGAATTGTTCAGTTAAATCAGTAACCGTCTCATCAGATGGCTCTCTCTCTCTGCATGCATCCAGGTCACTTGTAAATTGGAACAAGTCGTTGGTTCCCCTCCAAATGCAGCACCGCATCACGGAGCGTTTACGCCGTGGTAGAGTGTTGATCACCTGCGCCGTGAATGTGCATATCCTGCTATTCCGACGTCATTAACACATGGTACTGTCCCTGGTTGTGTTCTACCTTACAACTGACTTTCCTCTTTGAGCTGTATTTTGGATCTCACCTTTTAAGCTCTATGCCTAAGGTAACTTTAGATGATGGAGTTGCACTCAGTGCATGTAACTTTCTTTAGATTTCATGATAGAGAGAACTGTTAATGAACTCTATTTCCACTGTCCGTAATCCATTCACTCTCCTTTGCGCAAAACTACTTCACCTCGTCCTTAAAATAATTTTAGCAGACATGGACATCCAACAAATCAAAGAGACAGGAACGAACTGTACTGTAGATTCGTAGTTACCAAAGCAGGTTAGCGAAGAGCGCCAGCCCGCCGTACCTATCAACAGTCAGGCCCTGATGAGCCTATCCCAGTCGCACCACGTCAACTCCACCCCAACTCCCGCCCGCCGACCTAGTGGGCATCAGTGCCGTCGTGCATCTTCCCAACACTCAGCGTCGTGACCATTGCCACCTGCCGACGTCGTACATTGATTGTCCTGCCCCGACTCAGCATCACTCCCATAAAGGCCATAGTCACCGGCGCTTCTCCCTTTATACAATTATACTTTGAGGCTTTTTGTCGTCGTAAGAACCCATCTCCAATCACAGGCAATTCGCAATTCCATCGCCAACCGACGCCAACACCGATACCGACACCGCTAGTATATCCAAGGGTCTCGTAGGATAAAGTGCACGCAGCCCGACGCCGCTCCATGCGCTGCTACCGAGGCAGACTCTCCTTCGCCGACAATATCACCAGATGAACCGTTGACCCCGACTCTGCCTCCATGGGGGGTTTCTTCAGTGATGTGTCGCCTGCCGGCACTCTCGCGGTATGCCTCTTTGCGCCTTCCGTAACATCAGATCGGCCTCAGCTGTAGACTAACGCGGCCTCTGCGCAGATTGGCATAATCGTTGGCCTGATATCTACGAGCGTCCAATCCCTCGGCCTCACCCTCCAACGAAAGTCGCACATGCTCGAAGATGAGAAGGGTCCCCACGAAGTCCAGAGACCACCCTACCGCCGGCGCAGGTGGCAGCTCGGCATGGGCATGTTCGTCATATCCAACGTCTTCGGCAGCACCATACAGATCTCAACCCTCCCCTTGCCCGTACTGTCCACCCTCCAAGCCGCAGGCTTAGTCTTCAACTCGATATGCGCAACCCTCATACTCGGCGAGCCTTTCACAAAATGGTCATTCTGGGGCACCGCACTTGTTGCCATTGGCGCTGCCTTGATCGCCATCTTCGGCGCTATACCTTCACCCGCGCATAGCCTACGCGAGCTACTAGAACTACTAGGACGTTGGCAGTTCATACTCTGGATGGCATTCCAAGGCGTCATCGTTGTCGCCATTGCCGTCACCGTCGAGCTTGTCGCACGCTTCAACTTCAAAAACATATCGCAAAACCCCAAATTTCGCCTCACGCGGGGCTTAGCATACGGATGTATATCCGGCATTCTTTCTGCCCATTCTCTCTTATTTGCAAAGTCAGCCGTCGAGCTCATTCTGCGCACCATTGCAGACGGTGATAACCAGTTTGTTCATTGGCAATCCTGGATCTTGGTTCTTGGTCTTGTGGCCCTCGCACTGAGCCAATTGTATTATCTACACCGTGGCCTGAAATTAGTCTCCACCTCTGTTTTATACCCCCTCGTTTTCTGCATTTACAACATCATCGCCATTCTGGACGGGCTCATCTACTTCCGCCAGACAGATCTCATTTCACCTCTCCACGGGGGTCTAATCACACTAGGCACTGCCATCTTACTTTCAGGGGTTTTGGCACTAAGTTGGAGACTGAGCGACGAGCAACATCCACCCGCCGTGGGCCAGAGTCTCGTTACGCCGGGCTTGGGGCTTGTCGAGGATACGGACGGAGAGGAAAGCGCTGTGGACTCCGATGAACTTGACGAAGAGGCCGGCGCGCCCACGAGCTACGACACGTTTGCGCCGAGGGAAGGACTAGGCAGGAAACAGAGCTTAAGGTGGCACGATGATATTTGGGATGAGCTTGAAGACCAGAATTCGAGCCGCCCCCTGCTTGACGGAAGGCAGCGATCTAACACCATGCCTTCGAGAGCCATGACCGAGGGTACGCCGCTACTTGCGAGCCAACGCCTGGTCTCTGGAGAATCTACCACCTCTCTCACAGGACAAGGGCGAGAGAATCCGAGGAGGATGTTTAGGAAGAGGAGGAAGTCTACCGGGTTTCCTGGGTTCCAGGCGAGGAAGCATGATCGGAAGACTTCTTCAGGGGGCGGAGCTCACGATGGGCTTGGTGGTATCTTGAAGTTGAGGTGGTGGAAACATAAACATGGGAACGGAGAGCACGACGTGGCCGTTGCTAGTCCGCCGGGCTCCAGCTCCAGCGCCCGCCCTTTTGGCAGGAGAAGTGGTGAGGGACGGAGTCCGAGGTTTGCGGAGGATCCTGAGCAGGGACTTAGTAGGCATCAAGACGAGCCTAGTCCTGGTACGAGACCGAGGGATAACGCTGATGAGAGATCACCTGGTCCAGGAGATGATGCTGCATGAAGTAAAGAGTGTAAAGGAATGGCATGAAAGATGGCTATATGGAGTCTGGGAGCGGGGCTTGGTATTTGGGCCGGGAAGTTGGGTTTTGTGGACTACCTACGTGACAAAGACGCATGAGTATGCATTTGTGCACTCGCATACAGTTCATACTAGAGACTAGCAGTAACTGGTATCGTACATTCAGGCTACGGCTGGATATGGTCGAAGGCCTGAACGGTGGTATAAAGATCATTATGTTCCATATCGTGCTATTTTGTCGTGTCATGTGGGAAAGCGGTTTCGTGCTTGCTTGTGGATATGGTGTGATGACTGCTGTTCGGAAGTGTTCATGTGAGAGGTATACATCGCATGGATTGAAAGAGAGAAAGAGAGTTTTACAGGCTGAGTGGGGGAAAGGCCTTGGGGTCTTACATTGTTTTGTTATTGCGGGAAGTGCATGTGTGCAAGCTTGAGTATTGTCTGGCATGAACAAGCACAGCTGCGATAGGTGTAATGCAATGTGATGGATAAGGGTGAATATGACTGCAAAGAGGTGCGCGCCGAGGGGATGGGTGATTGTTGAATGTCGATGTAAGGCATGCGACTTGGTGACTTTTTATACTTGCGACGCTGTGGTGGATACTTAGCAGAGTTAGAAGTGAAGTGTGACTTGATAGCTTGTAGTAGGTCTTGCCTGATGTTCAGGGTTTTGCTGTTCAAACGAAATCGTATGGAGAGGAAAAAATCTCTATCATTTAGTTGCTGACTATGTAGGTAACTAAGCCTTAGACATTATGAACTCTAAGTCTGAATTGGCAACCTTGGCAACTAGACCATAGAGAGATTTTCCTATTGTGTCTGACATTCTATCTTCTGTTCCACAGTACGGCCCTTGCTAAGATGATCTTTTCAAGTAGAATATAGAATGTAAAGACATAAGTGGATGCAAGAGTCAATACTCTATATAATCCACAACCCTTGATAGCCTCACTAACCTACGGTCACAAAATTGTAAAGATCGAAGTTCAAGTTATTATTGTATTATTCCTAGTGTACAAATCCTCGCGGACGCTATCGTGTCTATACACTTTCTGTTTGTGACAGAGATTCCTCGGAGGTGAGAATGAGCGAGGACTCGCTAATGTTGGGGAAGGGGGGAAGAGATAGTATATGTCCGATAACCCCCTTCCTGATATACAGAGATCCAGTTCCGAATGCCAGATCGTCAAACGCCGTTCTCTTGTATGATTTGGTAGTACACTTTCCATCTAGCTCGAAATGCTCCTGGCGCCACAAATGCAATAGTTTGTCCTTCTTCTCGCACTCGCTTGCCCTCTTGGATACGACAAGCGACACTTTGTTCGTGTTTGACCTGGTTCGTAAACAGATGTCTTCCTATACGTGTTGAGTAGACATTGGCATCTGACCTCCCTTCAGCCTTGGGCCAAAAGCAATTGAGTACATCAGAGGCGATGCGCTCTAGAGGTATGATTTTGGGTTGGCGTGCTAGTCCGGGTTGGTCTTGACCCTCTGGCCATATTACCCGACACATAATAGGAGATGGTGCTCATGTTGAGGACCAACTCACTCACCACCAACTCCGCTTCCCCTGACTTTGCTTCTCGCCCTGCTTCTTATTACTCTGCAGCCGTCGCAACTTCTCCCTATTTCTGGGATCCAGTAACCCGACATGACCGTCATCATGGAACCAATGATAGTCGCCTCCTCTCCTCGGAGTCGCGTCACCTTGCATCTTGATCCGCTGCAGATGTCTCAGTTTTGAGAGACCGTATTTACATACAAGCAGTGACATGATGACGCTAACACCCGTCACTGCGCCGAATCCCCAGTTCGTGTCTTCGATAAAGTTCTCGAGATTGGCACCGTAGAGACCGGCGATGAACGTGCCCATGGCTAGACCAAGGGTCCCAACACTGAACTTGAGATCGAGAAGCATGAGGGCGTTTCGATTGGCGTCGAGGATGGCGCGAATACTACATGAATGTTAGGTGATTTAACGGTGGAAGGGGAGGGGATGAAGCTAACATTTCCTCGGTGTTGCGAATAGAGGACACCAAGTTCTGCGCCTCCTGGACAATTTCATCGCAAAGTTTGTGGTACGATTCCAACAACATCTCGACTTCGGTGTGGTCATCGAGCTGGCGGTTGATGTCGTGTGTCTTTTCAGTCAGGTACATAGAGGCCAGGTCATCGTCGGCCTCAAGCAACTCGTCAATAGCGTCGCGGACGAGCTTGGCTTTCTGTTCAAAAGTGCTCACGCGTTTCGAGAGAATGAGCAAAATGCGCAGCTTGTGTCTGTCAATGTCGTCCTCAAGCTCGCCAAGGATGCGGATGACCGGGTCGCGGACGGCGTCAAAGTCGGCCTCGAGCTCTTGAGTCACGGACTGAAGGACAGCTTCGAGGGCTCGAAATTCGTAAGGGAGATTGCCATTTACAGCGGCGGTTTTCTGTTGAAGTTTACCTTGAAGATCGTACATGAAAGCGGACTGCGGGTAGGAGGCCTTGGTGCCGTAGACGTCGAAGAGGAGAACTCGGTTATGTTTTATCAGCACTTTCAGGTGGAGTAAATTGAGGAGTATGGATGTTGGGCGGATGAGTATGTGTGGTAAATTGGACGAGTCGATCTTGCGCAGATCGCGAGGTAGCAGGCCAAACTGCAAAATGTTAGTCTAGGTTGAAAAAGTGAAGAATTATGACGGGTCGGGTCTATCGTACTTTTGCAATCAGCTCGCTTTTCTTGAACTCGCTGTCTACCAACAGGACGTTGCCGTTCTCGTCGACTTCTGTACAGCGCAACCTGGGCTCGAGGGCGGCCTTCTGGCTGAGTTGACGGCGGGTGTTGAACATGGAGTTATTCTCGCCTTCGCCGTCCATGTCGGGCAGATCGTCGGGCTCCAGGGGTCGACCTATGCGTCTGGTACCCAGCCCCCAGAGCCAGTCTTTCCAGGTGGTGCGGCATGGAGTGGGTTGACGTTGGGATGAATAGCGGCGCAGGGCGTGTGCATTGCAGGGGACATGTCTGGTTCGCAGTTGTTGGGCTGGCACGAGACTCTCGAAGTCGAGGAGACCGGCGCGTAGGGAAGCGACTTGTTTGCGTGCTGAACATTGCGGCTTGCGCGCCGCCTGCCTCGCGGCGGGAAGAGCGTAGTGAGTGGAATCGAAGAAGTTGAAGCTCTCGGTCTGATGGCGCAGATAGCGAAGCAACCTGGCGGACGGCACAGGTAGGTGACGAAGGGAGGCCATGTCGGTGGTGACTATGGTGACGAAAAAGGAAATACTCTGTCTGTTCTGCTAGATTCCGTGTGTCTCCATGGTATCTTGTCCGCCGGTAAGTCTGGTCCGGAGTGTGGTTCGCGACAGAGCGAGTAGCGAGCGGATGGGCGACGTCAAAAATAATTGACGATGAGATGGAGAAGACGGTCTTGGCAGCATCACGGCACCAGACCCCTGGCAGCTGACGTCGATCCCTGACAACCCATCACCCGTTCCTGTCACTTGCATAAGGCAGGTCGTTCATATGGGCAGAGCGAATAACACCCGATGGTGAAATGTAGTAGTCAATCACTACTGAGGATGCGAACGTTGATCATAGCATTGTAGCTTGATTAATCGAAAGATTAAGATGCAAAAATATGTGATTCAATGACCGGCAAGTCGCCCCATGTCCTCGGCAGACTGCAGCAGCCTTAGCCGAACTTTCTTGACCATGTTCAGCCGTTGCTCTCACTTTCGTGACACCGAGTCCAAAGTCGATTGGTACACAACCTACTCATCCTGACGAGCTCCCATCAATCACTTTCCCGTCTACCTTCGGCACAATGGAGCTCACGCCTATCCAAATCCGTGGGAAGCGCCGTCGCAAGGGAGATCCACCTCCAGCACCGCGGTCTAAGCGTCCAAGAAACAAAGACGACAAGAAACGGAACATGAAGCCTCGCCCCAAGGCTTCTGACATACAGAGGTCTCTACCCCTCGAAATCCTCGAGCAAATCTTCTGGTGGAGCGAGAACGTCAATCTCCCCAAAGCTAGCCCCCTCCTCGGCTCCAGGCTCTCCGGCCCTCCCACGCTCCGCAAAACATTCAACCAAGCTTTTGGTCCCACTTGGGACGTATGGTTCGGATGCATCCGTGGGAGTATCGTCCTTGAGGATCCTGATGAGCACCTTGAAATCAATAGCTATTCCGGCTGGGCGACGGACAAAGGGGCCTTTGGCGGAAACCCCGATTTCCAGGTATGTCGTCTGCTCGCCCCTACCGCCGGGTCCTTTTCGAAGCTAACACGGTCCAGAGCGCCGTATTGAATGAATCTTGGGTCACCATCGATTTGATTCTTGATTGTTGGGATATCTGGGTTCGGAAATATGCGCGCAATCGGACCCTCGTTCACGCACCGCTGTGGAAGGACCCGGGGAGCATAAACCCGGCTGAACCTTACGATGCATATGTGGAGCAAAATCTTGATGTTGTCACTGAGCCTGGCCAGATCAAGGAAGCCAGACACTACTTCTTCCACGATTATAAGCTCCATCGTCAGTTTCTTGAGGACATGGGAAATCAATGGTCGCCGCTCTGGACGGGCAGGTTCAACTGGATGCAAGTCCACCCCGACACCAGGTTTCCAGAGGCTCTCCTGACAGGTCCATGGGATGAAGCAGCAACTCAGAAACTCTTTTGGCTTGTTCGAGGGTTTCCTGAAATCTGGGCACACAGATCTGAGACTATCGCCTCATGGGAAGTTACAAAGCCCGGTTACTTGACCGCTCTTCGCGCCGTCAACATTACCGTTCTGCACTTATTCAAAATGCTAGATGTGCCGTCCTTTTGGCCAATCCATGTTCAAGAAGAAGTCGCGGACGAAGTCGCTGCTTTTATACAGGAGTTGAGACAAGCGCAGGCTGATCCATTGACAATTCATTGGCTGGAGATCGAGCTCATTTGCGTACAATCGCGAAGGCTGAATCCTTGACTACCTTACATACATAAAAGCCGAAAAGCATGACTATACATTGGCCTGCGATAGATAGAATGCAAGACAGTATAGACGCTGTTTGTAAGTAGATAGGCCATTGTAAGCACCATCTGTCGCCTTCGAGCATTACATCAGTACAGCTCTACACCTTTGGCTGAGCCTCTCAACTCTCCTTTAATCAATGCCGCTTTACAACACTGTATCAGTGGTCGATCACGCAAGTCGAATAGAACTCGACTGAGTGACATACATTTGCGACGCCATGTCAATTTACGTCCATTTTTTTGATTGAACTTTCGATTAACGTATGATCCGCTAGTATATATCGTATGCTTGGAGATATGTAGCTGTTACCGCAGCGTGTGGACGTTGTGCTGCAGTGCTTTTCTTTCGGTTGATTGTGTCACTACCCATGATCCTTTACAGCAAGAATCCGAAGATATCAGTAATTGTCTTTGACGTGGCACTAGATGAATGTTTTCGCAGTGTTATGTGACAAAGCTATATATGGCCTATATGCCCACTGCGTACCTTGTCTACCACCTCGAGCCTTTTCTGTTTGGTTAACCCACTACTGGAACTATCTCAATGTTCTGTCGATTTTGGTATGTTTTGCCCGTTCATCATAGTGTGACTCAATTCAAAGCCGTGGTGACTAATATAAAGGGGCGGTTTTTTTCTATCGTGATGTTTGCGTGAGGATTAGTATAAGCAAGCAGTTGTCGTCATCGAGGGACAACATGCATGAAACTTCTGCTACGCCACACAAGAGCATCTCCGGCCTCAGTCCCGGTAATTACTGGGGTGTTCCCCCCTGTCAGAATCGATGTAAATGTGCGGCAAAGCTCGTCGACCATGCCTGGATTTACAGAAAACCAGGTCCTTGAAATGAGTATTAGAGGGAATGGAAACTGCACGCCATGTTTGAAATCGCCACGGATCGTAAAGGCGATGGTTTGGACCCGTTCTACACTTTTCAGACTCAGCTCTGTTAAGTTTCACCACCATGATACAATGATTGCCATTTTGGATAAAGATCAGCGGATGATGCTTGGGAAGCTTGAGAAACGGGAAAATGAACTTTAGCCCGTTTCGTCCGTTTGTGTCCCTCGGATATTCCAAACGTCGCATGATGAGTAATACTTTAAGGCGGCCGCAGCGGCCGCACCAAGGAGATAAAATCATACCTGTCGAGGCCGAGAGATGTGACAACCTATCGCTTGGATGCATTGGCTTGAAAATCACAGCAGGGTTTCACACATGCATGCATTAGATACTGTACCTATGAATGCCACTCGATTATTCTATATATATGCAGAGTCGTCGGCGAAAGTTCAACCTCGCTGACACGTGCAATTAAACTTCACACTATAAATCACCCCTAGAGCTCAAGCTCTGCCCAGGCTCGCCGGGGCTCTGGGGAGCAGTGGAGAAGACGATGCTCGACAGTCATCAATCCGATGATCACCCTTCTGGAGTCTTGAGCTTAGGGTTGGTAAAATGCCGGCATCAATCATAAAATGCCGGTATCATGCCTGCCCATACAAAATTGGGCATCAAACGAAATGATACCCAACCTTTTCAACCACTACGCTTTACCCACACCACCTAACATTAAATAAACGCGATATTCGTTGATTTCAGTCAATTGCGCATCTATTGATTACCTTTTTATCTTATTTAATTGATATCTTAGTAGCTTTTTCGTTTTTTGACCCGGCATCACTGGCATTACTGGCCCACATTTGTCGGCCCCTTTATTTCCGCGCATCATCACTATTATCACCACCATTACTGAGTCGAGGGCTAATTTAAGGGCTGCGGTGGTTACGATATGCGTTTTTGTATATATAAATCATCGCACGATACAAAAGATAGAGAAAAAAACGATAGAGACGATGACAGAAGACGAGACGGAGGCAATTAAGGCTATTTTAGTAGCCATGATAGCAGAGACGGCGATAAATTAAGTGATTGAAGGGGCTGAAGGGGGCTTTAGGGGCTACGGAGGCTACGGAGGCTACGGAATAATGGAAAAAGTCTTCAACTGACGTCATTTTGGTTACGTGACGTCACGTAAATATCACGTAATATCAGGATTTACATTAAATGTGGAGCCTAATTACATTGAATGTAGATAGGTGCCGGCACCGAAGGTTATGATGCCGTATCATACCGGTATCGTGCCATTCGACGCCTCCGGGTATGATACTTATACCAACCCTACTTGAGCTGAGCGGCCGCTTCTTAACTCCAGGCCCACATGTCCCGCAAATTTTAGTCCGCTCTTAGTCATTACCATAGACCACTTGAAGACTTGAGCTTACTCTGCGATGCTGGCCCGACAGACAGTTCGTTGGAACTTGTCACCAAGGGGCATCTCGCCCGATACTACGACACTTGAGACGTACGGCAATGGGTTGCCGATTCACATGGTCCCGAGTTTCCCGGTCTCTATCCAGCTGCGCTGCCCCCATTACCTAGGTAAGCTTGGGTAATCGAGCGAGGAAGACCAAGACATGCGGATTGCCCGGGAAGCGGCAGCTCTCCACCATGGTTGTAACCGAGAGATGTCACTTTGTCGTACGGCTTCGAGGGCTGAGCGCTTGTGCATCACGAGAAGCAAGAAATTGTGCCGATATCAGAAGACACAGAACCCAACTTGTCTTGAGAACGTGAAACAGCTGACCAATTGCCGGAGAATCGTTAGCAGCGCCAAGCAACATGGCTCGTGTAATACAGGCTTAGTGCTGTCTTTGGGCCGGCCGCTGCCACTGCTGGTGGCCATCGGCACTCGGACTACTAGTAAAGTAATCAAGCGTTCGAACATGAGTTTATGGGCTTGAATACGGGATATGCCGTATCGAATACGTGACCCTCTGATGGTCAGCCGCCATGTGTCCTACGAACAGATAACAGAGCTCGCCAGACTGTTGTCTGCTACTGCTTGCCCTGTCGGGTTATACATAACACGTGGAGACTGCAATGAGGAGTTGCCGCATGGGTACCTGATGCATGTATATTCCAAATTACTGGCCCTACACAAGCGCGGGTTGGGATTATGGTAGGCTTACAACCGGAGCTGTGGCATAGATTACGTTGAACATGCAAGCCCTACTAATCGATATAGATTAGCAAATGAACATGGCATTCTCACCACTTCCCTTGCCTGTATATAATGTTCGTCAGCTCCAGCGCTGGGTCCTGGTCGCACTCGGTCTGTTCCGGTTGACTGATCTGTATCTCTGCAGACGGCAGAATCACCACAATCATGGCCGGCTACAGCTTCTCGCATGCCATCTTGGCCCTATTCACACTTGTCGTGGCGAAGGTAACGAACGAATGCCCCTAGCCTACTTCCACGCGCAGAACGCGGAAGGACAAAATGTTCTTGATAACTAGAGACTGATCATGAAGTAGGTCGCTTGGGGTGTTATATATAACCTCTTTTTCCACCCTCTGAGGAAATACCCTGGACCGCTGATATGGAGGGCTACTGCGTTTCCTTACAAACTGGCTCTCGTCCAGGGCACAATGGGCTTCCATGGCCCAGAACTGCACGCTAAATACGGAGAGACCGTTCGCATTGCCCCCGATGAGCTGTCCTATGTTCAGGGACAGGCCTACAAGGACATTCTCGGACGCCCTGGCAAGAAGGAAATGCCCAAGGACCCGGCTTTCGCTGGTACGAAGGTCAACGGAGCCTTTACTATGGTCACGGCCCCTCACGACGATCATCGTCGGATGCGCCGTCTCTTTACCCACGGTTTCAGCACTACTGCTCTTCGCGCCCAGGAACCACTTCTTATCAAGTATTGCGACCAGATGGTGGAAAAGATTGATGAAGTCGCCAAAGCTGCCAAGGGCGCAGTCAACATTCTCGATGTTTTGAACTTCACCACTTTCGATATCATGGCTGAGCTTTGCTTCGGAGAATCTCTACACATGTTGGAGACGATGGAATACAGCCCCTGGGTCTCGATCATCTTCAAGGGTCTCAAATTTGTCTGCTTCCGTGGTGTTCTCCCCTCAGTGCCTATCGTCGGTCCCCTTCTCTCAGCATGGATGGCTCCCAAGATCGAGCAGCGAAGTGCCGACCATCAGAGATTTGCCAACGAACTCGTCGACAAGCGAATGGCCTGGACGGACTGTGACAAGCCCGACTTCTGGAACTTCGTCCTGCGCCACAACGAGGATGGCAAAGGTCTTACCCGCGCTGAAATGCAGACCAATGCCGCTGCCTTCATGGTCGCAGGTACCGATACGACTGCTGGAACTAGTTCGGGCATCATTTGGCACTTGTGCAAGGACACCCGTGTCCTCATCAAACTCGTCAAGGAGATCCGCGAGACATTCAAGGATACTAGTGAAATTGCTCTTGGCCCTCTCTTGGAGATGGAGTACCTCAACGCCGTTATCGCCGAGGGTCTGCGTCTTTACACACCCGGTGGTGCTGGCATCACCCGTATCGTCCCTGAAGGTGGTGCAGATGTGCTCGGTGATTTCATCCCTGAGGGCATGTCCGTGACGATTCAAAGCTATACTGCCTACCGCCACCCGTCTAACTTTGCTGAGGGCGACAAGATGGTCCCTGAGCGGTGGATCGACAAGGACGATCCTAGGTGGGCCAATGACCGGAAGGATGTCTATGAGCCCTTTGGTTGGGGGGCCAGAAACTGCATTGGCAAGAAGTAAGTTCTGCTTTTCAGTCATTCTCCGGAGATTATTGACTAACGACTTCACAGTCTGGCCATGCTGGAACTCCGCCTTCTCCTCTGCAAGACACTATACCACTACGATATCAGCCTACGTCCAGAGTGTGACGAATGGATTAAGCAGAAGACATTCATTACTTGGCAGAAACCTGCTCTCATGATTAACGCGGTGCGGAAACAATAGACAAAAGGTTTTAGTGCATAATTTGTATATATTTTTATTTGATACCTAAACAGACTTAAACAAAACTCTTAAACATACCTAGTAAACGATTTTGATCTGTCTTTCTTTCTTGTGTCCGTGACTATCGTGGGTTTAGTTAAGCAAAGCGAGTACCAAAGCCGATGGATAAAATGCTCTCACCGGTGACTGGGTCAATTGGCCCTGTGATCAATCCCAAGAAGACGAGTATGTACCAACCGATGATCAGAGCAAGCGTCACGAAGAGCGGCATGGCGAGCCGTTCGTCGAAAAAGATCCAAATGGGGGTAATTTTTCTCACCCCCCGGAAGTCGTCAGTATAATGGCAAACACACGGGCAACGACTAGGGTGATTAAAATATGCCATGAATTGTCGGCGGAAGCTTAACCAGGCCCACAGGTATAGAACTGCGGCAATGTAGTACCGTGCCGTGAAAAACTCCCCAGTGTAATAAATGTAGATTTGGCCGATGAGGTGGAAGGCGGCCACAATACTAAACCACTTGTACCTGGAGTTCCACCTGTCGTTCGGTGGCCCTGATTCTACTTCGAAGTTTGGGCGTGTGTGGCAGCAACAATGATCAGCGTTGTCATTGATCACCGTGCATTCTCCGGTACCATTGGAGAAGCACCAACAGCCCACAACGAGGAGGAGGATGGTGAAGACGACACCCCCAAATGCAAACAATTTGAGGAAGGTGAAGATGAGATCCCCAATTTCAAACATCTTGTTTGATTTCTGATGTTTGTTTAGTTGTGAGTTTGTTTATTTGAGTTGATGATGATTTGAGATTAGGACTGAGAGAGGGGTGGATAGTAAGGAGCTATATATACTGCTTGGAACAGGGGCATTGTTTGCGAACAAAGACATTGTTGGACAATTTCAGAAAATATGTTTCGGTTACTATGCGGATGCTACGAAACAGATGATTCCCTGTTACTGACCTCCTTTGTTCTATCCACTGCGAAAGTGACATAGCTAAAGTGACATAGCTACAATATGGTACTCACGAAATTGGGAGTGCGTCTTTTCGGCACTGACTTCATCTCAACTCTCAACCGATTTTGCATATTTACGGTTTAGTATCCTTCGTGAATTGGCGAATCTATTCAGACAACGCTATATATGCCAGTGTCATATGAGGGGTCTAAGATTAAAACATACGGGCGTTCGCCGTCTCCCCGGAAAGTTATTCGTGATTATGCCAAGTTTTGTTATTTTATCAAGCGTCTATAGGCCCTTATTAGAATTCCATAATTTGTCCGACCTCACCTTAGCGAAGAACTTATCTAGAGACTGCATATGATGACAATGGTTCTCCAATTCCCTATAGAAATATGCTTGGGACGTATGTTAGGTTGTCACGTCCAGGATTTTAAGACCGTCCACGGCCGTCCTTAAGATACTTCCTACATACTCCTTCCGGCCATATACGTATGTCGTTATGATGCCACAATACTCGTCATTGATTTCGCTCGCTTTCATTCAGTATAGCTTCACATGATCACATTTGGATTTCTCAATGCGTTGTTAGGGGCATTTATATATCAATTGGAATCTTTATTTTTTCTAGACTTGTAGACTGTATTAATTAATACTAGAACATAACAAAGGAGATTTTTACTTCATGACTTGGTTACAAGGAATATTGTCATAGGCTCGAAACGGAAAATGTCCTGCTACCCGCCTATGCCCAAGAAGCGATGAGTGCTTGCGCCCCTTGATAAATTCTAAGATACCAAATGAGGCGAGAGGTTCTAGTGAATCTCTCCTGGAACTTGTGTCTCACAATACAAAGGCAGGGAGGAACCAATGCTTCGTAAAAAGTCTCTTGGAGAGATACAAGAAGGCCGATCAGAAGGTAGTCATGTAACAAGTCGGAGAACCCCCCGGGATAGCTCAGGATGAGCAGAGGGATGACATTAACAATGATTCCGAGAACCTCTGCAATAAAGAATTCGTCCATCGTTTCGTTTTGATTATTCTGTTGGTTGTGGTTTTGGTTGGATTTGGATGGTGTTGGTATGAAGAGGTGGACTGGAAGGTTTCGAGCACATCCAGATGATTATATACCGCGCTAAGCAGTACAGAGCAGAGCTATTGTTTGCTGAATAAGGTGATTGTTCATGAACAGAGCATGGATTCTGGGCAATTGTATAGAGACCTGAATGGTGTGTGATTACCACTAGTACATTTTCCCTTGTTCTGTGCTAATTGAAGGCGGCATTGTTTTGAGTCGAAACTTTAGATATAATCATGTCCATCCCTGAGATCGTCTAGAACAGCAAAGAGCAGCGTGTCGGATTGTAACGATGGTGATGCCGACTTCTACATAGTTGCTGATGTAGTGCCCAGCAGTCACGTCGGTGTCGCTGCTGGGGCTACTGCTGTTGTTGCTGCTGTCGCCGTCGTCGAGACCGTATTAATCGTCGCCTTCGTCCCTGGCGTGGTCGTCGTTCGTTCTCAATTGCATAGTCCTCATTGTCGTCTTTCTCATCGATACCCTCAACGTCCTCATCATCGTCGATTTTAGAAACTTTGCAATAAAGAAAACGAGAGGGACCGAATAAATGCTTGATGATCTCTAAAGCAACATAAGCTCCGATGAGTAACATTAAAAGGGCCATGTTGCTGTTCTCGCTGATTTCGTTCTTACTTGCAATACGAAATCGTTGGTAGTATTACTGTCGAACACATCTAATTCAACTGTATACCTACGTAACGTGCTGCACTTTCTCTCACTCCTTAAATATAATAGAGTCTCATTGATAGGTTTTTGAAACATGCATCCGTTTCAAAGTGAGACCAGTATCATAGGCCTGAAAGGGTCTTTCAGCCACGAGAGCTCCCTGTCTCAACCTGTGTCAGTCAAATCTATCATCTTCATTATTGGGATAATGTTGATACTCCACAAATCTAGGAAGCTTGTTGCTACAACACGAGCTTTCCCAAAAGCATGAAGCCGATTGCTGGACGAAAAGCAAACTGAGTGACATTCGCCATTTCGCAAACTACACGTTTGAACGCAATCAGACTCTTTCCCGTTTGAAACCCCATCTCTGAACAATGAGTATACATATGGAGACTGCGTCTCTGGGCCACGAGTTCCATGGATCTAGTGGACTTAACGATCTCATCAAGAATACTTTCGTTGAGCTCACGAAAGTTTTTGCTATGCTGTGAGTCATTAGCAGGACTTACTATCGCAGAGCTAGACTTGTGAGAAAATATCGATAGGTATGCGTGGCACATCTCATGGACCATGATGTAAAGTAGCCGAGAGGGTGAGCGAATCTTACCACCAAGCGTATGCGTGGTCACGTGGATTGTGTAATGCAACGGATCAAACCAACCCAGTATTGTCTCATTAGAATCCGTTATAGTATCCTGTTTGAGAACATAAAGCTGAACCAATGGCGCTTTGAGTTTAAAATGGCAAGCGATCATGGGACGACAGAGAAGGCCAAAAAAGAATGTGTCGTCCAGCATCTTGAGAGTATGCCTTAAATGAGTCTCTGCTTCTTCGTGTGATAGATTGGCCCAATTATAGTGCGAAAACAACTTCCAATGTTGCACGAAATCATCGACTCGGTGCTTGTTGCACTCATGATAAGTCCTTAGCCAGAATCGAGTGATTGACTCTTGAGTGTAAGGACTCCGAAGTAAGACCGGTTTTGTATAGTATAATAATAATACAAACCATTTAGGCCTACCGGCTATTACGTCTAGATCGCGAAGAGTCTTCACGTCTTCGTTTTGATAGATGGTTTTGTCCATGACTTGGTGTGATTTGTTGGTGTGATTTGTTGATGGGTATTGGATCCTCTTATAAATGCTGATCCCAGGTACGTCTTCCTGGGTGCCTCTCATAACGTTTGTCTTTGATCCGTTCATATATTGATCTCGAATCAGAGACTTACGTTTCGATTCAATGTACTGTTTGGCGGCAGAGATGGGGAGAGGTAACAATCCCTTTGTTCGGTTTTAGCACGTTATAGGTGGGTGAATCATTGTTGTCGAAAAGGGAGATAAGCAACATCATCAATTAGAGAGCTTGCGGCAGCTTCACGTTGCTCTTGCGGAGATTATGTACCTAATTTACAATTATCCTTGACTATACTTGGAACTATCACACCCTCTTTACTTTTCCTGACCATTGCGATCGACAGAAAGCGTCATTTTAAGGCATTGCATTACTCAGCCTGCAATATGAGCTGGTTACCCAGAATCAATAGGGCCCGGCTAGCCTCCAGGCTTATGACTCGTAGTCTTGATGTCGTTGGTCTCATCTAGTGGTAGTAGCAACAATCTTGAGGACGAGGGATAGGACAAGTAGGACTGGTAGACTCGAGTCCAATTGGACTAGGAAAAGTAGGGCATGGCGCAGAGACGGATGCCGAGCGCCAAACAAAGAAGCACAAATGGACGGGCAGGAAAAGGAATAAGTGGACGGATATGTACTGCGCAGCGGTATGAAATCAAGCTATCATTGGCTGAAGCAACTGGGTATCTGAAAATCAGGACAGGCATCTTGGTGGCATACTTCAAGATAGCCGAAGCTGCTTGTAGCGACCTTGATGGTTTATGGCTTACGCACAAACACCTGTATGTCTTTTTGAGTATGACGGATTCCGGAGGGTGAGAATTATAGTGCGAGAGACACTTCGTGATGGCTATCAAGGGCAACTTTAATTCTCAAGGCGAATGTTATAACGATGGCTACGCCAAAGTTGTTTCTGCCGCTGTTGACTTGGCCCTCGCTGTTTTCGTTGCCGCCGTCGTGGCTGCTGTTGATACTTCTCCTTATTCACCACCATATTATTGCCTATCTCGAAATCGAAGATCTCGGCAGAACGTTCTATCATCACACAACACCCATAGTCGCGTTGTTGATTCTCAAAAGCATTGAGGTACAATGTTGAAGCGATATAAAGTATGGAAGAGATTATTAGCACCTTCGTGTCCCATGCGTACGCGTCTGGAGAACTAGGTGTATAGAAGGCCTTACACGCCTGGAGTATTTGCCTGCATACCTGGAGCATTTTGCCTATACTTCCTGAGTAAGTTCGCTAAATCGATGCCTCTTTCTTTGGTAGATGTATTACTAATGCGCGATTGCTTGTGTAATGAACCTCCAAATTTCAGTCCGGGCATCTGGGTGCAAAAACGTACCTATATATATTGCTGCGATCTCTTTCATGATAAAGCTATAGATCTATGACAAACTACTTGTTCTAAATCGATGCTTATTCTTAATACTAGACGTGTTTGCGTTTTTAAACATCAGCTTTATGTTCGGAGGAACAGCGGAAAACTACCAGCCACTCAAAGGTCGTTGTCCCGTCATGAGCTACGAACTAGTTGCGAGTTTTCGATCTTACGTCGAATTAGGTGCGAGCGGATGCATTGTGCTTCTTTTTCGAAGAAGCTGAGATTCGCTTGGCGATTACTCTGAATCGATCATCGCGACATAAGGCCACAGTTGGCATCTTTAACAACATTGTTTGCGGATAGTAGGTATTCTCAAGGCACCTAAAACTCTTTGTTCACCCTACTAATCAGCTTCCTACTTCAGCATGCTCCTCCTTCGACATCAACACAGTGTAGTACAAATTACATTAATGCTTTGTCTCGTGGACAAACATACCTATCTTCATGTTTATTCCCCGAGGTTGCATTCTGGACCGAGACACATAGAGCTCTTTAATTATCCTTACTAGCTCATGTCAGTGTTCTTAGTGATGTCTATATACGCCTTGGTCTTCCCTCGAAGCTGGTCTGTTATGAATGACGGCTCAGGAAGTCATGCCTCGCAAGCCCGGATACTAATACGAGACATTTAAGCATGCATAACATTCTTGTCTGCTCAGCACCTTCGAACGCCGATATCCGATTCATGTGATAATGCAGATATACTGCCTAAGAGCCAGGCACGTTCTTTCCAACAATACAATATGGACATGCTGATCAATCATGATCATTCTTATTGAGCCGCAATTGCACATTGTAAAGCACAAAGAGTATTACATAACAACCTGCTCCCGTAAAACACCGTCTTGCTTATCGGTATACCCCGATGGACTTCCCAGGACAGGTTAAGGATTGTTTGAGCCGCATTCGTGTACATCGAGCTATGTGTCCAAAAAGTGCCACTCTGAACGCTGGAGTATAGGTATCATTGATTTGGACCTTGCCGAAACTTTTAGAGGTGTACTCCCTAACCCAGCTCGGAAGCGTCGTCCATTTCCGCCCGATATCACAATCGCTCATATCGCCGTGGGATATGATCGTGGTGCACACCTCTCGTAGGAGGGGACGATAGATGACATCAATATCCCAAGATAGTCTTTCAGATAGTTTTCGCGAGCCCAACACGTTGAACCCTTAATGTGATGAGCACATATCCTGGTCTAACAGTAGATAACAGTATCTTTGAGAAGACGTGCAGTATCCGCGAAACGGATCTCGGCGAGCAATCAGCTAACGATCTCAGGTGATGTTGTAATCGTGTGACAATAGCTGATAACTGATAACTGTTGGTGGCGACTGTGTCAAGCTGCATGAACCTATAAGTATTGTGGCTATGTTCTTTTCGTGGGGCTCCGTTAACAACAACCCTATTTGTTGATAAAATAAGGCATTCCTTCCAACCTGCATCGGCTGCTTCTAGCTTTGTGATAATTTCAACTCCGTGCAGTTCAGGTAGTTGAGTTTTAACGTAAATTGTGATGCAATCCACCTTTTCTCGATCTCACCCAGTTCTTCATCATCATCTAGAGACCTTCATCTTCACAATCTCCATAAAGTGGTCTGTTCCGACGACCACGGCTCACCAGCTCAATTAAAGCGATTGCACAAGAAGCCAACGAAATCATGGCACTGCCGCCGATCGAGTCCCCTGCCGACGTCATCATGGAAGGCCTTTACAACGGGTTTATGGTCGTCATGGTCGTCTATACCATTGCGGCGTGGGCAAATATCTTGTCCTCGCGTGTTCCTCTGCGATTCCGGTCCATGGGGAGCTATGATTTATTACTCGCCGCAGTCGCTGTCGCTAGTCTAGTCATTTCAGTGCATGGACTGCGGTACAGAAGCAAAGAATGGGCTGTGACTTGGCAGCGATTGGGTGACTCTTGTCAATCAATGTACCAGCCGTTTTGAATCAGGTGCACTACACATCGGACAAGGCGAACATCAAGATGACCGAGACAGATAATTTCGAACAGGTTGAAGAGAGGTTTTCGATGTCAACTTGGGATCATTGGGTTCAAGGCTTTAGGCATGTGTGGTCTTCGGTGGGGCCATAGACAGACCATTAGACCCAATTGAACTTCCACATTTGCTGATTGCTACCATTTCTCATTGCGCCGTTGCTTTAGGAACTCAAGATGACGTAGTCGAGGGCTGGCAATATGTGTGAACCTATGAAGTACAATACCTACCGTGCTATCATGCGGGCATCTGTTTGTTCCGCATCTGGCATTGAGGCGTAGGCGGTACAGAGCGATGTCCATATCGCTGTAGTTACAGAACAAAGGCATCTTCATGTAGATGAGGACACAGGCCATTTACTTACAACTGACTGTACACTTCGTCTCTATCAGGTTATAATAGACTCGTCAATTCGCCATGTCTGAAGCGTTTGCTAATAACACTCCGCGAAACTGTAATCAGAGCGCGCCTGCACAGCATAGAAGTATAGTAGAAATCAAGTCCATCGCCTTCCCGTACTCACATATCGCACATGCTGACGTACAATGACAAGGTGGGAACTTACTGACATTCGGTAGATGCGAAGAGCTTCCGGGTAGGACTGTCAAGCAAGGGGGACTTTGGGGCCGGCTTTCTCACACACTCACACATTAATCCGGAGGCGAGGGAGCGCGAGAGCATAGCTGTGTTGGGTGTTGGACAGCTCTCCGTACTTTGACCTTTCACATCTCGCGCCCCATATTCAACATTGAATGTAGCATTCCTCAGACTTGTGCTACTGGCAGTAGTTGGAATGTCTTGCTGTGAGGGCCGTTGCCGCCCCACTGGCACCACGGCATCACAACGGGACCATGGTCCGAAAGTGGAAATGGAGGGAATGTGTCTTGCCCCGGACTGGCATGTTGACTTCCAATTTCAGCAATGGGGAAGCGCGTGGGTTCATGCAATGTGACTTGGCCCTGGAGATGCTAAGCGTCTTATTTGCATGGAGAGTTTCATTCAGGATGATGATGTACAAGCAGCAAGCATCTGATCTCCGTCGCTAATATCAAGAATGTCGAGTACCTACATATATCGGACATCCTCTGCCAAGCAGTGTAAAATACCATCGAGCAAAGGCAGATTGGTGTACTGAATAACGAGGCCCCTGAATATAGGGTTATATTCGCGGGTGCTAGGTTCCTTGGCGGGTTTGACGATCAAATCTTTAATCTGAGAGCGGTGAGCAACGGATCTCAAGAGTTCAGACCGACATCACCTAACGCCACTGATGGCCATAATCTATCTGTCCTGCATATTTATTTACCAGCCTTGTGCAATGATGTGAGCAACCTACGGCCAGTGTAACACGACGAAAGTACGTTCAAGTGACACATGTGCTGTGAGCAGCCTCGCCACCGAATCTTATCACATTGAACGGAGCATTCCTGCAATACCAAAAGATCAATGAATTGCGACATCTGGCCCGGACGCGGCAAAGCTGTCGCACGATTGAATTCACGGTGGACATGACCCCGCTGGCTCAACGGAGACCGGGCCCCTACCAGAATTCCCCACAGAAGAACCCTTTTGCCCCCTGGCGCGCCCCTGGCCCCTTTTTCTGGGCGCTGTTAGCGTTCATCCACTTGACTCTATTGGGAAAGTATCTGCTGAACGAGCCAGTCACAAGACTCGGGACACAGCAAGCGTTCTTCTGGTCAATCAGGGTCCAAAGGTCCCCTGAGAATCATCGCCTTTTTCTCCGTTGAGATGTACAGTTTACAGATGTAGATGTGTGAGACTAACAAAGCAAAAGAAACTGCAATGCATGGTTGTCTCACCTATCCATGCAGACAGAATAATATCCCTTCCATCATGAACAGTTTGTTGAGTGGGAGACTTTGAGTGGGAGGCTTGAGTGGGATATTGAAATAAGAACGGAGAGCGGGATTATCCATTCGGTCTGATGCTAGATGAGCATCCACGATGAATACGAAGTCATGAAACCTCCTAATTAACCACGGTCATCTCCTTATTCCTGGCTCAGATAACGGTTGACGAGTAACATCTCAAGAGTACCTTAGGTAACAGCTAGCCTCTACTGTATGTACGTGTATGTGGTAATGGCGATGACCGTTGATGCTCGTGCCTTCTACAGACAATTTGAGTGCAGGTGTCAAAGATTAGGTACAGAGACAAGAGAAAAGAATGTTGACCCGCGAGACCCGTTGGAGCTGACCTGAACTGCTGAAGGTTGAATGCCACTCAGCTTCTACATTGGCGTGCTATCCAGCTTGTTCAGCCAGGACTGTCGCCGTTCCTTCTGCACGTGCCCCGGTCAAGGTCGTCGCTTCCCTGAAGCTTCTTTGCATGCGACATCCTTTGAACGTCCACTGCAGGTGGTTATTACTAAGAAAACGCACCGCAATAGAGGAAGAGTCAACAACCAGCAACCTCAGCTTCGTCGTGTCTACCTTGCCTGACCTTCTGCCTGACCTCTTTCCTGCCTCGTCGGCACATTCACACTCGCACCGGCATTCAGCTTGGCTGAGGTCTGACCGTTACGACTTCCTGCCGTTTCCATGCTCGATGCTTCATGCTCTGCGTGTGCGCGTGCGTGCTTCGGACGTCTCGGTGGCTGCCCGTTGAGTGAATGATTTGAGGCCCTTGCATTTCGATACTCACCTGCACGCCTGGCCCATTGCACTAATTGCCAGACCCTCCCATCTCTTTTATTCTCGGCAACACTCCAGTGACCTTTCGACCTCTCGCGCAGCATCCGTCATTCCGCCCAGTTTAGTCATTCGGTAAATTTCCTGGCCTGTTTCCTGAGGCCTGAATTCTCTTCGTTCCAGACATTCTTCTCCTTGCCCTACCTCACTATTTACCTTACTACCACCATCATCACGACACATCCCAACCCGACCGGTGCTCCTTCGTGCGGTCGTACCCCCAGCTCCAGAGCATCGCTGGGAGACAGGCATCGATCGATCGGCATCGCGGACTCTCATTCACCTCGTACCTACCTCACCACAGCTCCCGTCTCTCCCCTACGTACCCTCGTACCCGCTTTGCATACCACGCACTCAACACCATTTCCCGGGACCCTTCAATTGCGATAGTCGATTCTGTCCGGTTGCTTGATCTTCTCCCTGAGGCCATACGTCATCATCGCCACAGCATTGAGAAACATCCAAAGCAAACCTGAACCACAACTACCTACGACTGCCGCACAGGTGCTTGCGAAGTTCTAATTTTCAGTATCTTGCAAAGTCATAACACATCACTAGCAACCCACATTGCAGATCTCGCAGCCACTGCAGCTCAACCGCACAACATTCACCGCATTTCAAAGACAGTGATTCTCAGCATAGCGTAGCGTGCGTAGCATAACTCACCTAGGCCGCGACACCCAGCACAAACAGTACTCTAGAGGCAGTTGCTTGTTTCTGGCCCAACCGAACCTTCCCCAAGTGTCGCCGACCTCCCAACCATCAACATCGCCGACAACAATACCAGTATCGGACCGCAAAATCGACCCAATTTTGTTCTACCGGTACACCGTTAATCGCCACAACCAACCAACCGTTTGCCCAGCTCCCAAGCCATTTGCTGTCCGGAGCATAATTGCCTGTGCAGAGAAGAACCACAATTCGACGCTGAAAGTATCCGACCACTCATCTGTCGCTGTACCTGACAGCTGTCCCGAGACGAAAAGCTAGCGGGCTGCGACGTTGGGGAACAACCCTGTCCGCCTGCATTCCTAAGCAAACAACAAGGTTGGCGACAGAAGCAGCTGTGAACACACTCTCGACACATACTCGATACACGATGTCCAGCATGCAGGGCGATTTGCTTGGCCTAGGTAAGAAACAAGAATTTTCTTTTATTGCAAGCATATTTCCACTGTAAAGCGTCGAAAGCCTGGAAAGCAGTGCACTGCTATGCAATTCAATGCACGAACACAAGGAGACCGGGGGGCAGGGGAATGACGACGATGCGAAGAGACGATGACGGCCTATTTATCTCAATGTCGTCCTCCCCTCCTCCATGGAAAAACAGGTTTCCTTGCCGGCAAATTGAGGTGTCGCGGCCCTTGTCTGTGCACCTGGCATGCCTGCCACTGCTTGGCTATGCTGGCGGGTCGATGAGATAACGGTCGACTCTCCCGCCCAACCGGAATGCTTGCTTGTTTCATTTGTAGCGCTTGATGTTTCACATTGCCTATCACCATCATCAGTCCTCGCTGCAATCAGCCGCCGCCTGTCTCTGCCCGTCGCTCTCTCTCTCCACTAACGCTGATCTGTTTGCTTGTACATAGGCCAAACCTCCAGCGACCCGTCCGCCAAAGCCCAATCTGCCGGCTTGACGCTCAATCTCGCGTCCAACAACCCCTTCCGCAATCGCGCTGCCTCTCCCAACAGTCTTGCCTCTCCTGCTCCCGGATCTCCCTTCGATGACCCCTCTCCCCGACCAACTTCGCGCAATCCCTTTCTCGACCCAGACTTCGACTCGTCTGCCTCACGCACCGTAGCATCGCCTGAGAAGATGGCACAGCCTAAGCATACACACACTCCCACTGCCGAAGATATCTTTGTAGGTTACCATTGGGTTTTGTCGATCCACTGTGTCAATGTTGCTGACTGTGCAATTCAGGGTGGCCTTACTCTCGAGGACCACACACGCAAGACATCGCAGTCCGGCATTAGCAGCGGTCTGCCCCCCATGAGCAGGCCCTCTCGTGGTGAAAATATCCCTCCACGAGGACGTGGACCTCCTCCGGGAACCCATCGGCCGAGCCGATCGCAGGAAGAAGCATTGAGGGCTCGTAGAATGCAGGCTGGCTCAAACGGAGCCAAGGCAGCTAGATCACCTCAGCGCTCCGACCCGCGTCTGCGCCGCAACTCCGAGTCTTCGCTCATGGAGAAGCCCATCAGCGAGGAAGAGAAGAAGATGCGTGACATGCGACGTCGAGATAGGGAGCGACGTGATCGCACTGACCGCAATGGCAAACCTAAAGCTAAGAAGCTGGACATTATCGATCAATTGGATGCCACGAGCATTTATGGCACCGGGCGTGAGTAGCATATACCTTCGCCCACTGCCCAGTGACTTTCGATACTAATCTGGGTGTGTTCTAGTCTTCCACCATGACGGACCTTTCGATGCTTGCAACCCCAACCGAAACCGCAAGGGAAGCCGTCGTGCTCCGATGCAAGCCTTTGCTAAAGACTCGGCAAACAACACCATCGGAGGTGCTGGCCCTCTCAATAAGCGACCTGACCACCTCCAGTTCCTTGCTCAGGAACAGCATGACGCACAAGCTATGTATGCTGGCGAGCGACGCAGCAAAAGGGAAGAGCTCTCGCTCTATGACCCCAAGCGAGCTGATGTCGAGCACGGCGAGGAGACGCTCGGTTTGGGAAGCTCGACATTCCTGGAGGGAACACCCGCTGCGATGACCGCGATTGTCCGCAATCAGAACGAGACAGCTCAAGAGGCTGCCGAGCGCGATTCCGGACTCGGCCGAAAGAAGTCGGTGGTGTCGCGTTTCAAGAGCATCAAACGAGGACCGAGAGAGCACGGCGATGGTCGCGTAGGCAGCCCCGAAGCCTATTATACTCCTCGTCCCAGTGCTCCCACCGGATACAGCACCAACGAGGCTAACCCCTTCTTTGCTGAATTCGACAAGGGAGGTGAGGAGCAGATTACCGTCCGACGTAAGGACAGCAACGTCAGGTCTCCGCTCAGCCCACCTCCGCCTCCCCCTATTGGCGCCAGTCTCGAGCGTCGATCTACCACAGATGCCACTATGGATGGCAATGCAGATGGGCAGCCGAAGCAAGGTGGAGGCTTCATGTCGCGCATGAGAAGTCTGAAGGGTGGCCGACGCCAGCAGCAACAAACTGAGCCCGCCCAGCCCGGTACAGCAATTTGAGGAGATTGCTTTATCTCCAGGGGTTGATCACTGGGGCTGCTTGCCGTCAGGAAGATCTAGACATATGAATGATCGTGACGCCGCCGATGTGTCGCGGTTCACACTGGTAATTGCCTCGGGTTTTAACAGATTTGATATTGAGGGCATGGCATAACATGCAATTGACGTGAACCAAGTTTCACTCACAGGAAGGACAAAAGGGTACTAGCTAAACAGGTTCGCTTTATTACGCTCGTTTCTTAGCCTGATCCGTTCACGAGGAAAGGGTATATTGCCTGGCGCGGTATGGCTACCAGCACGAGGCTTGACCGCAAGACGGTTGTGTAAAGAAGAGGATCGATATCGTGTGATCCGTTGCTTTCACCGCAGGATTCAACCTCTTTCTATAGAGTTAGGTAATGCATAGTTGATACAATCACACGCATGAGTTTTATATGAGTCTGTGCTCACAAATGTGACTGGAGCGGGATGGTGATTCGGTGACAATATTCCAACTCGAGCTTGGGTTTTGAATGTCTACTAGGCTGTCACGTTGTCAATCAATCGCAATGGTGCCCTCGGAGTGGTGACAAAGGCCCCCCACCTTTTTAGCAAAGTGACTACCTACATCACTTGCGCCTTTGGTGACCTTGCAAAGACATCTTCCCAATGCATTTCCCAGCAGCACCAAAAGCTCAGGCGCAGCTACTAATTGCCAGAATTTGATCTCATTCGTGATGGACTTTCTGTGTGCGTGTTATTCTATGGCAAGTCGAGACCCCCGGATAGGGAAGTATGCTAAGAATCTATATTTAGGACTTCAATACCACAACACGCTCACCTTGGAGCTGTCATTCTGGTGGTAGAAGAAGTATACCTGCCAGACCATGAACACGAAACACGATCTCCTGTATTTGGTGATAGAGATGCACATCTTCTTTCTTTTCATGACGACATACACTTATCCAGATTGAACTGCATGTCTGATGAAAGGGACATCCACTCGTTTGTCAATACTGCGCCTAAGTTTTCTACTATATATCCGTCACACCACATCCCGCGGCACAGCGCCAGATCACCATGTCTTCTACCTCCTTGCCTGGCCCCCTTGGGAGCGACGAGCCTGAGGATATCGAAGCTGAGTTGCCACCCGTCTCGGGCGCTACGCTCTTCAGATTGGAGATGAGTAGGAGGGTGGATGTTAGGGATAAGGGCGTGATCTCTATGGGGTGCGGTGAGATTGATGATGTGGTGCTTCTTGGGGGTGGGTTTGAGAGGGGTGCGGTTGTCGGGGTTAGTGCCGAGGTGGAGGATTTCGGTCTTTCCGTGAGTTCATGTCTGCTTTCGCGGTGCCTGGGCAAGACCGGCGACGATGTGTGAGATATGTGGGATTCGCTTGATGGATATGATGGCTGACGGATGTCCTGGGGGGTAGCTTGGGTTGCAGACTGTTGCTCGTGCGCTCGTCTACGGCGAGAGTGGTCGTGAAGCTGGTGCTGGAGGACCGAAAGTGGCGATTATCACGATCCTCCCGACGCTGGCGATCTCGTTGAGGCTGCGGGATGCTATTCGATATCAGCTACAGGCCAAACTTGGGCCGCGCCGCGAAGGTATTAATGATGAGGTTCGTCGATGTCTGGAGGCTGTCGATGTCTCGCAGGTTTTCGATGTTGATGGGCTTGGGCTTGTGCTTCAGGATATGGAGGTTAGCATGTATGCTCAGGGCGAAACCTCAGGCCCTAGCCAGAGAGGAGATACAAGAGAAGATGTCGATGAACAGCCGGATGTCGATGTGGAAGTAGAAGAAGTTCAAGGACCACGAGAGGACTCCATACCGCGGCCAGGGTCGAATATGTCGCTGGGGTCGAATGACCGGGTCACAGAATTACCTCCTCTGCGAATCCAGAACGTGGCACCACCTCCGAGAATACAGAAGACAGTGATTGATGACAGCGAGGACGAAGAGCCGTTCTCCTCGTCTCCATTGTCTAGTCTGGACTCAGATGACCTACCTCACTCATCATCAGCACCTGTTCCAGATGACGAACCAGAGCATCAGTCAGATCCAGACCCAGACCCAGATCTGAATACGAATTCACCATCCCCAATACTCCCGGCCACGGTCCAAGAGCCATCTCCTACAGCCGTCCAGCCCACAACCGGCGCCCCAACTACGCCCAAATTCTACAACACAGAAGAAGCAACATCACAAATCCCAGAGATAATCCTAATAACGCACTTCTCAACCCTCCTCACAACCCTATTCACAAACACAAACCACGACAGAACCCGCGCACACACCACTCTACAACGTCTATCATCACATCTGCGGTACCTCGCAAGATCCTCCGGCTCGCTGGTAATGCTTCTCAACACCACAACCTCGCATACCTCTACTCCGCAAAACCAGTACCAGAACCAGAACGCAAACCAACCACCGATTCTGCACGATCCAAATACGCAGAGACGAGAACATAAACCCTTAGACCCGTCTTTACGATCGATTTTCAGTCCTAGCGGTGGTGGTAATGGTGGTTACAGGGGAGAAGGAGGAGGAGTGTATGGAAAGAGGAATAAACCGAATTTCGGGCAGACGTTCACGCAGTTTCTCGATTTACATGTGTTGTGTACGAAAGTGCCTAGGTCGAGGGATGATGCTGAGGCTTATGTTAAGCTGGGGACTAGTGAGGAGGGAGTACATATGGTTTGGGTTGTGGAGGTTTTGATGGATGAGTTGGGGTTTTGGGACTGGGGGTCTTTGAGGAGGATGTTTGGGGAAGAAGATAGGGGGGCTGGGAAAGGTGAAAAGAGTGGTGGGAAAGGATTGGGGATGGGGATGGGAAAGAGGAGAGGAGAGGAGGATGAGAGGCTGCCTGTGAGGGTTAATAGGGAGCAGAGATGGGGTGCTGTGGTGCTTAGGGATGGGGTGGTTGTTAATGCGTTTAGGAAAGAGGTGCCGGTTGATAGGGGACCGGTTAGGGTTGTTGCTGGGTTTGGGGGGTTGAGGGTTTGAGAGGTTGCGAAGTGTCGTTGTGGGAGAAGCTGCTTAAGGCCTTGAGAAGAGGGATGTGGCGATGAGAGTTCTGGTAGCCATGATGAGGAGTGAAGTTTAACTTCGCTAGGACAGATAAAGCTTTTGTGAAAGCGAGACGTAGATGCAGATGATCCTTGTATGTTCTTGCTATTTTAGACGTTCGATGTTTCGTGAGAGGGGCGTTGAGGAATCACGAGAGAGGCACTTGGGGGATATGACTTGTCTATATTTTATGCATCGCGTGTCAACCATGCGGTCGTCGCTGCAGGATTAGTTTTCCCAAGCCGTATCTGACTTTTTCAATGCAATTTGGTATCGCGGAAGAGTAATTTGGAGACGATTCAGACTTTCGGCTCGCACATCGATGAAGCATGAAGTATTGTGTCTTAATTATCATGTTAACCTGAAGTATCGGTATCTAAGTGTTTAATGGCTACGTGGGAGGTAATTACTCAGCACTTCAATAGATTATGGTTGTGACTTTACCTGACTTTGGTCATGTTATGGAACGCTCTGTACTGTTCAACATTTGGGACCAACTCTCAGACTTCTCGGTTCATCGCCTCTAGAATGATACCAGCCTTGAAAACTGCGTAGTCTTTAGCCTCTGAAAGGCCCAAAGCAACTTTGTGTATCTCACTTCATGTGGTATTTTCTGGCTTGGTTGGTCAACGGCGAAAACAGTTTCCATCACCTTCTGCGGATCACATCTCTGGTGAAACATATAGATCAGACTCGTTACTATCAAAAATGTATTGACAAACCGTGATCTGTAGATTCACTGTTGTCTTTATGCACTCAAGGAAATGATGAGATGCCACTTTCCATTGCCTTACCTTTCTATTCCATTGGCTGGGGGGCAATGGCAACAACACCAAACACAATTTTCGTATTTTCGTATTCTTTCGTATTCATCTTGAATATTTCGGACAATGATGGGATTGGAAGCGCATGTGTAAGTGTGACCAAAGATGGGGAATTTTGCAGCACAATTGCTCTAGGAAGATATCCGATTCATCACTTATCCCTTCCGCCAGCTTCGCCATGTCTCATAAACCAATGGGTCGGGCATAGCAGCAACTCGTTCGCAGAGGCGTTGGATCTTTGATGTCGGGGTTGCGGACGGATCTGCGCCCGAAGGAGGGCGGCTAGAAGTCGCCGATATCCAATGGAAGAGCGCCGTGTAAGGCGTGAGTCGCCATCAGGCAACGACATAACCGCAATTCATGACGCGGACATAGTAGGACTAATTGTCATTGAAGTGTATCACTTGCAATAAAACATTCATGACCCATTTTCTCACTTCTGATCGACTCTACTGTCTTCAAGTCGGTTCAATTCTCATTGAATCAGAAAAGCACGACAATTTGCGTGACGTGGCGTGACGTCAGCTAGCCCTGTAGGATTAACTTACAAGAGTACCACAGCCCTGGATCTCCGACCGTTCCGACCTCACTTCATCTCCTCCCATTCATAAACTCAAAGCAACTGGTCGTCAATAGATATCGACCTGCTGCTTTTCAAAATGCGCTATTCTACTCTACTGCCCTTGGTGGCCGCAGCTGCCACTGCCTTCGTCATTCCCGACGAAGAGACGGCTCAACAGGTATTCAGCAGCACTGAGGACCAGTCCGAGAAGTCGAGCCCGAGATGGTGGGAAGGATTGCATACCAAGGCTGAGGAAGCCTTCGACGTGATTGGCGAGCATACACACAAACTGATCGAAGACCTGTCGGAAGTCGACGTCCTAAGCTCGATTTTCGAGATCGACACTGGCATTGACGAGACTGATATCTTCGGTCACAAGCCACACAACGGTCATCGTGGGAAGCCGGGCCACCATGGCACCACCAACTTGACCGTGTACGAGGCGATTCAGGCGTCCAACTTCACGAAGAAGTTCGCCAAGCTCGTCGACGAGTTTCCGGATATCGTCGATCTGCTGAACAGCACATCAGCAAACGTCACGGCCTTTGTACCCATTGACAAGGCTTTTGAGAAAATCCCCGATCACCATAAGAAGCCGCCCAAGGAGTTCCTCGAGGCGATTATCAAGTACCACGTCCTGCCCGGATATTACCCAGCTGGCCGCGTCTTAGCCAGCCACACCCTGCCGACGGCTCTGAAGAGCAATGCGCTGGGTGACCGTCCCCAGAGGCTGAGAGTCAGTGTCGGATTGTTTGGGCTTAAAGTGAACTTCTACAGCAAGGTCGTTATGGCAAATTTGGTATGATGCCCCAGCCGTGAACACTTTTTTCTAGATGCAAGCAAGCTAATACCAATCACAGTTCGCGAAGAACGGAATTGCTCACGGTGTCGACAGTATCCTGGTCCCACCACCGCCAGCCCAGAAGTTGATCTCTCTCTTCCCTTCCAAGTTCTCTACTTTTGAACTTGCAGCAGAGAAGACTGGACTGATCCCACACCATGACCACGGCGACGAAGATCATGATGACGAGGACCGCAAACACAAAGACGGCAAGCACCACCACGGTGGCCACGGCACGACCGGCTTGACCATCTTTGCACCGACCAACTACGCATTCCGCAAGCTCGGCCCAGCTGCTAACGCATTCCTCTTCAACACGGAGAAAGGTCTACATTTCCTGAAGGCTCTCCTTAAGTACCACATCGTGGTCAACGAGACGCTGTACTCCGACGCATATTATGGACTTAAGACCGACTCAGTCGAAGAGCTCCATGATAGACCCAAGCAAAAGGGCCACTTCCACGTCGATCTGCCGACCCTCCTAGACGACAGGAGTCTGTCGATCGATATCGCTCGCTGGTATGGATTCATCAACGTGCGTATCAACGGATACACAAACGTCGCGATTGAGGACGGTGTCGCATATGATGGCGTTGTGCAAGTCCTGAACAGCGTGCTTATTCCCCCAAGAGATGGGAAGAAGGGTACGGAGTGGACGGAGGAGGAAGACGGGTCGATTAGTGTGGAGGAGCTAATTGAGAGGCTGGCGCCTTTCGTCGATGAGGAAGTGCTTGAAGGCGCGGAGCTCGAGATGGATTCCAGCGAGAAGGAACAGGCATGGAATGAGTTGTAAGTTGATGGAACGACTGAGTGTACGAGGAGTGGAAGGGATGTGACGAATTGGGTTATGACACGAAATTGGAACTGGAACTGCGAACCGTAAATGGGATTTGAGACAAAAAAATACGAGAAATGAAATATGAAAAACATTAGAGTGATATTTTGAGGACATGGCGAGTCGTGAAGACTCGCATAAGATTGAAAGCATAGCGAATCAAGCAATCAAATCTATGAGCATGTCATGAAGTGGCCCTCTTATTCGCCTCCTTTATCGAAGGTAATTCGGTATGCTCCATAGTAGAGGACGATATAGGGATTTATGTGTGTATGAAAAGCATTATTCCTAATCTATACGGTACTTAGTCAAAGGTCGTCCATCTACTATCACTCCTATATGGAGTTTGCAGCATTAATGAAGGCTGCCGCGATCAGTCGTCTCTCATCTGCGTGAGACAATATAGAATGTCGATCGAACAAGCGACACCATGTCCCATTTTGGATTGCTCGACTATGCTTCCCTGAGCATCTGAAGAGTATTCCTGCCTCGAGCAATCGTCGGAAAACGCACCCCATATGAGAGCACAGTTGCATGGTGGTGGGAAGATACTTGCAGCGGTCATCACTGTAGCGATGGCTAATGCAGTATAAATTTCGAGCCAGCCATCAGTGACCGGGTTAGCGTTGTCACTCTCCTCACAAGACTAGCAAAATCAAAGTCCAGAATGGCCTCGTCCAGCGCACGAACGTTCGCCTTGGGCATCCTTGATGAAGAAGTAAATTGTATGGCGCTGCAAGTTAACTTCAAACGCAGACTATCGAGTGCGGCTGACAGCTACCATCGACTATTCGGGACGACTGGCTCGACTGGACCCGGGAGCGTGGGTCTCCGGGGAAACTGGCCGGCAACGTGAGTGGTGATGGATGCTAGCGCCGGAATAGCCCAAAGTCCAGACCGTCGAGACTATATCGTATTAACTAGCGTTGTTTAGTCGGGACATTCATGGATTCTTGAGAGTACGAATAAATATAATTCTCGCGATGCGCCCTGTGTAAAGATGCGTTCGTGGGCTTGTCGAATAGTCGTGGAGTCGGAATAGATTTGCATTCACAACTTGCAAGACAATTGCTTGACCGTCCGAACTCGTAAGCTCAGTCGTCGACCGCTCATCACAAACATGAGGATATCATTTGCAACAGCTCTTTTGAGCGCGGCCAGCCTGGCCAGCGCCTACTCTCCGAACTGTAAACACTGTCGTGAGGATACGTGTCTGAAAGGTAAGGAACAAGATTCGAGCCTCCCCGATGCTGAAAACGAAAGCTGATTTTGGTAGCCCTTATTGGGTATAATCAGCCCCAACGACATGAAAAAGCCGACTGCGAGTCCTACATAAAACAGACGGTGACGCCCAAGGCCAAGTAAGTCTTCAGGACATGAAAAGGTTGCCACTAAGCAGAACTGACGTCTTCATTCAGGACTGTATACTCGACGAAGCGTGTCACAGTGACGCCGACAACACTTCTTAGAGTGACCGGCACCACGACGATACCGCTAACAACGACGACTACCTCATCAGTAGTCGAGACCGACGTTGTCTCTTATACGGAGACGGAGACAGATTTCGAGACAGCTACGGAAGTTGTGACCGATGCTACCGTCACCACAACTGTCACTGCTGGAGCAGTAAATCTTGGACCAGATAGCCAGCGTGGCAAGCGTGCCCTTTCCCCTGTCAAGCCAACTCCCACCTACGCCTCCGTCTGCAAATCCACTCAGGCGTATCTCACCGCATGCAAATGCATCGATGCCGTAACTCGCACGACCACTCTCCCATGCAAAACCGTGACATCGACCGTCACCAAGCTCTTCACCGCATCCCCCAAGACCACCACTACAACCACAACGGTACCTCTCAGCACGATCGTATCAACCGAGACCGTCCTCGAAACATACACAACAGAGACGGTCTCAACACCCATCGAGACAGACACCGCCACCATCACAGACGCGACTCTCACAGTACCAGCGACAGCAACCGCGACGGAAACATTCACCCCACCCCCAGCCATCCAGACATTCGCCATGATCGCGAACTACGCGCCGGCGCAGCAGCCCAACGCCAACATCTACGCCTACAACCGGGCGCTCAACGGCCAAGCCTACTTCATCGACTTCAGCAGCGACTCCACGGCCGCGGTCCAATTCAGTCTGAACCCGTCCGACGGGAGCGTATCCGTGGTCAGCGGTCCCGCGGCGGGCGATCTGTCGTTCTACTCCAAGAGCGTCGGGAGCACGACTTTTGTGCTTGTGGCCACGGAGTCGTTCGCCGCTTCGCAGGGAGGCACGCCGATTCGATGTGTTATTAGCGGCACTGATTTGAATTGTGAGTGGAAGACAGATGGGGTTTATGATGCGGAGTTTTGGCTTTGTGGTGGACATTTGAATCTTGTGCAGCCTGGGTTTGATTTTAGTGGTTCTTGTAATGCTGGGGGAGCTACGTTTAGGATTGGGGTTACGGCTGTTATTTCTTGATGTGATGGGGAGTTTGGGAGGACTGTGTATTGGAGCGTGATATTGATATTCTATTGTATTTATTAGTGGTGTTATATAGCGGGAGATTGTGCGAGGTAGAACTTAGGAGTTGCTGATATGATTGGATATAGGCAATATTAATCAAAGATAATATTAATAATTACCGTACTATTAGGGATCAATCGAAAAAAGTATCAATGGTGTTACAGCGGGAGAGGTGACAAAGGACTTGATGGATAGGACAAGACCAGGTTTCACATCGCATCGGATTACACAAAGCAAATAACGACAGACCGCATCTTCTTCTGATCGCCATCACTTGACCACAATGGAATCAAGGTCTGAAGAGTTCTCATGATACTTTTATAACTTTACTTTCGAATAGACGAATAGACACTGTCGCTGCTTATTACACAAGTGGAGCATAGTTTATATTTCAAAGCTACTCGAGAAGAGGTGCTCTGCTACCATCACAGAGGCCCCTGAAGCCCTTTTAGGAGCGATACTGATCTATCTTCGTCGGTGTGACTCAATGTCTATGTCTTAGACCCTTAGGTCTCGAGAGAGAGTAGACCAACAACGTAAATCTCGGCAGTTCCGTGTAACAATACAAGAACAGACTTCACCAAGCACATCACCCACTCCCCTCATACCCTCACACCCTCTCCCCCAAAACCTTAACCCGGATCCCCTTGGAGTCAAACGGCCGCAGCCCGATGAAGGCGTCAGCAACAACCTCGACGTCGCGGGCGGTCGTGTCGAAGAGCTGCAGGTCGAGGCGCGAGAACACAGCCGCCACCACGAGGTACAAGTCGGCGTAGGCGAGGTTGATGCCGATGCAGCCGCGGGCGCCGCGCGAGAAGGCCACGAAGTACGGCGCCAGGGCGTTGCGGCGCTCCTGCGTCGCCCACCGCTCCGGGTCGAACGTCAGCGCGTCTGGGAAGTACCGCTCGTCCGTTTGGATCATGTAGGCGGATTGTCCGATGATGGTCTGCGGGTGGGTTTGGGTGTGGTTAGCTTGCATGCGGCGGTAGTTTTAGATTGGGTGTGGTAAGGGATAGGATAAGATATGCGCCAAGCGGTAGCGCTTATAGAGGGAAAGTCTTACTCCGGGTGGTATTTTGTATCCATTGTACACGAGTTCTTCGGTGGGCGCCGTGCGCGGCAGGCGGCCGGGAACGCCGAAGGCTAGTCGGACGCCTTCTTGTATCACTCCGGTCTGGTATCACAACCACGCGCCGTCAGTCGCTAGGCGATATTCGCGGACGCTATCTGCAAAACGTGCACAACTCACCAGATAAGGCAGCGCCTCGAGCTGAGCCCAGGTCGGGGGCTCGTCTCTGAATTCTCTGCCGGCGTGCATGACGGTCTGGAGCTCTTCGCGCAGCTTCTGCAGCATGTGCGGGTTGGCCAGGAGGTGGTAGCTCAGGGTGGCCAGCGAGCCGGCCGTGGTCTCGGTGCCGGCGCCTATGAAGCTGACGGCCTCGTTCTTGTAGTACGCCTCGTTCCTGTCGCTGTCCGGCAGGTGCTTGGAGTCGCGCATCTCCTGGAAGACGTTCTTGGCGCCGTACAGGGGCGTGTCGCGCGTCAACACCTCCTTGATTTGGCGCGTGATCTGCGCGTCGAACTTCTGCAGCTTGTCCCAGCCCGGGTGCAGCCACTTCAGAACGCTCAGGGGCATTGCGTCTATGGCGTCGAAGAACCAGGGGAACATCTGTCGTGTGCTTCGGTTAGGAGGTTCTTGTAAGGTACATGGTATTAGGGGACATGATGTAGCGAGTCGTCTCTAGGCCAGAGCGCAAATGTACATGCCATGAGAGGATTATCGTGGGAGATCGTGGTGCTAATAACGGGATCGGGAGGCTTCAGGGGCGACTTACACGGCTCCAGGCGGCCACGAATGGCCAGTTATCAAAGAGCCCAAGGAACTCAGCCTCCTGGCGACCCTCGCGGAGGCCATCCACTGCGGAATAAGACGTCAGAAATCGCTCCCTTAAGCAAATGTTCAGGCAGGTGCCCTCAGATCCGCGAAAAGGCGACAAATAGTAACTCAAGAACCAACTCGGCGATTAGACTTACTGCTACTCACGCCAAAGCAATAGCGACCGATGACTTCCTGCGTGAGACTGTTATAGAGTCCCTTAAGGTCGACGACTTCACCGGTACCGGCCAGACGTGCAAGGCGGCCGGCGTAGTCCTGGGCGATCTCCCAGATGGCCGGCTCGATGCTGCGGATGGACTGCTTGGAGAAAGGGGATGAGATCGCCGCCCGGCGCTTGCGGTGGAGGCCCGACTCAAACGTGTTGAACATGCTCTTGGCCGTCAGGACATGGTGGACCTTGTCGCGCGGGTGCTTGGAGCCGCCGCCCGCGTAGATGTTGTCGTAGTAGCTGATGTCGTTGATGTGGACGGTGTAAGGGCCCGTGCGCACGATCGGACCGTACTTCTCATGCAGCTCTTTCGTCTTGAACAGGAGCTGACCCGGCTGCCAGCCATCCCAGTAGAACTCGTAGAGGTAGGTCAGGGCAGCGAGCTTCGGCCCGGGGATCTTGGACAGGGGCGAGAGAAAGAGTCGGTAGATGGCTATGGCGATAATGTAGAATGTGCCAATGAGGAAGATTGTTTTTATGGCGTCCAAGCCAATCAATCCTCTCGCATCTATCATGGTGCCCGACTCTGTCTCGATAATTTACTGATTGACTTGGATATGGCTCATAAAGTCTGATACTTTATCACTCTGACTGCTCAGCCGTGGTAACTACATTCTGCAGGCGCACCATCTTTATTATAGTTGATGTGCTATGCGTCGAGTCTGCGGCCTCGCGACTTCGCGGTCTTGGTGTTTGTAAGCTCTGCGGTGCCAATGCGATGCCAAGGATCGCATTGTCCGTGAATCGACCGCGATTCGACCGTGATTGACATGGCGCGTCGCAGCGAGGCTTGCTATCCCTATTGCTGCTCGGTCCCGTGGGGAGGTATAACCATGAAACTTGGCGACGTGGGCATGAGATCATTATTCAGAGGCCATATCATGTTGCATTAGGTAGGCGAAACTTTCGAGGTGAGTACTAGTATCCCGGGGTGCCGAGACGGGTCGTCGGATTTTAACTTGGCCCCGGCGACTCGGGGACCTCCTCGCCTCAACCAGTACGGAACGCTAGACATCAACAGCCGGGTTCAGCCCATCACTCCTTATATACAGTCGGTATGTCCACTTGTTCGAGGCTGGGGGCGTTGTCACTACCATTTTGCCCGAAGACACATATCATGTATACGAAGAGTTCTATGCCTTACTCAGCTGCGCCCAAACCCAGTCTGTCAATATCACCATGCTGATTGTCTTGATGGCGCACATGATCGGTCTCATACAACATACGCCTACCCCGACGCCTCGAGGGTTGGCGGCGACGAAACGTTTCGAACATCGTGCGAAATTGAGCATATCGCAGACTTGGCAGATACTGTTCAATTCGTTCATCAAGTCGAGTGATCTACCACCGTATTCAAGTTTCGCCTACTTCATCTAACGTCCCGCAATTCAGAGGTTGATGCCAGGCCTTGACTCACTGGTCTCTTGGACTTGAGCGTCTTAAGAATGATTCACGTGTGAACACAGATAGGCGCAGCTGGGACTTTGATCTCGATTCATGTCAACGAAGGAACAACAATAACATTTGGGGTATCTAGCGCTCGCAAAAATCACGAAAGCAAAACCGGCCATCCGCTCCAAGCTCAGTCATCTATTTTCTTTTGTAGACTCACTCTCAACATCCAAACACTGGCAATCCGCCGCAGCCGCCAAGTTGCCGACCCACCCACTCAACAGCGTAGGGCATTTCTCCGAGATGGTCGGACATCTGAAGATGGTCGACCACATCCTCTCGAGCACATATCCAAACTCGTCCGACTCGTCGACCTTATCTCTCAAGTCTTTCAAGAGCTTCTGATTAGCCTGCTGCATCCTCTTGGCCGAAACCACGAACTGGCCCCTGTAGGTCATGCTGAGATCCTGACACTCTTGGTTCGGGTTCGAGCGATCGAAGATGTCGCGTATCAGGGTCCCGTTGCCGCTCCATCCCGAGTGATCGTTGCAGTCGTCGCAGCTCGCGCAGAAGTTACGGACGTAGGACAGAGAGAGGAAGCCCGTGTTCTGTATGAAGTAGTCGCGCAAGCGTGCTTGCAGGTATTCTGGCTCGTGCGGTTCCGCCTGCACGAACATGGTGTGGCTGGCCCAGTCTTGTTCTTTGTTGATGACGTGTGTCAGGTAGGTGTTGCCCTCTCGTCCGAAGTTCTCCAGTGGTCGGACGATGAGATCGCTTGACGCATGCGGGAATGCTTGCTCAAGTTCGGTCTGGTTCATCGTGCCCTTATTGTACACGATGGTCCGCACTTTACGGCCGGCGAGGTTTGGCAGTTCAAGGGCAAGTTGCGATGTCCGTATTACCTGTTCGATGGGTTCGTCGTACCAGGCTATAACAATGTCCAGATCCCATGATAACTCATGGGTTTCCGTGCGCGGTACCCCGATAGCACAATATACAACAAGTAGCAAGGTGAGACTGCTTAGCGCAGCTTGCCACGCTAGGGATACTCGACGTAGCCATGAGCTCTCGTAACCGAGCATCTCATCCTCCTCGTTCATAGCTTCGGCATCATCGAGGATGGGTGTTTGGCGTTCACATTGGTCTGGTGTTTTCAGAGGTACTGGGAGCGGCATATATGATTGTTCCCCATTGGACTGTGTTGCCATCGGGGTGATTGATCCGGCATCCAAAGTCGTAAGATTGGCGATGATGAAGGCAATCCACTGGGTGATCGAAGTCCTCGAGGGTCTATGTTGAGCGACACAATTGTCAATCTCGACTAACAAGATGACGAACAGACCAAATGCAATACTGCCGAACTCATAGTTCACTGAGATATTGCGTGTAACCTTCAGCTGAAAGGAGGAGGTGAGTTTCCTGAGGCTTGCATTGCTTTGAAGGGCAACAACGCTTGCAACCGTATTCACAACGATCAATACGATGCGGCCATGGACGTGGAAATCTCGACGGTTGTGAAGTCCGGCGCATAGCAGTAATACCACGTTCACGACTTGGCAAAACGAAACCCCTGAAACGTAGGCATCCATGCGAATGGGACCGGTGATGACTGGGCTTTCCACGCGGCCACTGTTCCAGAGATGTCTAGCTATCGCAGTGGAGAGTGCAGCCAGAAGATTCATCTAAAATCTTGGTAAGCATAAAATTCCTTGGATTGGGGTCAACATGGCGAGGCTCACCTCAGTACCCTTCACTATCAACCAGTTGTCCTTCCACAAGAGTACCAGAAGACAGAGGAGTATGGTTATGGCAGATAAAGGCACATCCCAAGTGCGCCGCTGGGCTTGGTGCGATGAGCACCATGTCACACTGCGGCTGATGATGGCGGACCAGTCGATGGCGAGGAGCATCACCCACAACGTGGTGTTACGGTTGTGAAGTAGTGAGTGGTAGGCGAAAAAGATGCCGAGTCCAGCGCTCACGGCAAAGGCCGCCTGGTAGAAGCGAGTAGTCCAGCTGTGCGGCCATATTGGTCGTTGATCTGCTGGGTGGTCTTCTTCATCTCTGCACGCGCCAAGACTTTCTACTATAAGAGCGATCGAGGCATGCGCGAGGAGCATAAGATATGGGTAATGAAACCCATTGACGAAGAGATGGCGCGCAGTTATGATGCCGACTGCGAGGGCAGCGGCGCGTAGAACTTGGTGACTTTGAAGCGTCTGGCCACTTTTGCTGCTGCCGCGAGCGAGGTTTTCTTGGCTCATGGTTGAGCACCTCAATAGATGGGATCGTGAGATATGTGGGGTGGTCGAATGTAGCCTTCCATGAACCTCTGCGTCCTCCACCCTAAGTGCCGCCTTGTCGTTCTGTATTGTCCCACACCCTTGATGCAATGTGATTGAAAGAGTGATGTCGTGTTTGTTTGAGAGATGGAAAGAGGATGAAGAGGTTGCTGGACGAAGTCGTGATGGCGTTTCACTGACACGAGCTGGAAACGCGACGCAGCGACATCAAGCACCTTTTCAAATCTCCGCAGCGGCACAGGCTACCGTTATTTCGCTGCCTGAGGGAAGCTGCGACGAGGGTCTTTTCAGTTTTCTACTACAGTCCTGCATTATTAGTACATCCCAGTCTTTGTGGATGTCATGTAAGATTATAATTAGATGCACAGTCGATGTCCACTGTCCAGTGCCCTTTGGTGACTATTCCGCACAGAGGAGCCACTAAGAAGAAGGCAATGATGGTAGATCCAATATTATAGTACGATGATATACCCCAAGTACGAGGGCAAATCTAGGTACCGTCTAACATTCAATTTTCAAAGAACTTCCTCTCCTTTACCACAAATTGTCCGCCTTATTAGACCGGTTTCATTGCTCACCAAGGGCCAACAGATAACAGCAAACGACATGTACCGAAGGAGTCATGGCTTTGGTCGGTGCGGATGTACAGCGGCACAGCAACGCTCTTTCAGGTCCTGGCTTGTCCTGGCTTGTCAGATCCCCAGCCCGTGTCGACTCGCGGTTCCCTGTCTGATCAACAACTTCCCACACGATGCGACAAGGAAACCTCCGGCGGAGGCCACAGCCCCATTCAGACGTCATGGCCCCAGCTGTGCCGTTGAATATACAGTAGTAATAAGTGCCTACAGCACCGGCGACATGCAGAAACGACTGCGTTTTATATGTATGCACTCGCCCAAGATGTGTTATTAGGGCTGGTTATTTTCATGGGCTACTAAGCACGCCACCATGAGTTTCGTGCCTTAACTTATAGGCTATTAATTAGCTGAAAATGACCTTAATAGGCAACGCTAATCCTAAATGGATAATATATATATAATTTTGCTGTAGATCCCATTATAATAAATATATATCGGCTAATCCGTATTAACGTATTAATAATTTATATATCGGCTTATCTGTACGCCGGTTTACCCTTTAAAAATTACTGTATTAGTGCTAACAAAGCGTTAATTTTTTGCTATATTTATCGACTCCGTAAATAAACCATCGTTATAATTAATATTAATATAATCGTAAAGTTATTATAAACCTTGCTATCGCTTTTATTTTTATTAATTACCCCTTTTTATAACGATGGCGGTAAGTGTTAACGCGTAGAAGTTTAGGTAGAAGTTTAGGGGCCGTAGGGTATAAGTAACCGTCCGTTAGCTATCCTTTTTTAATTAATTTTTACTTATTTAAAAAATCGCAAAAAATCTATTTTTTATTAGAATTGTTAAAAACTTTTAAAATCGACTATTTTAGCAATTATTTATAAAATAAATCCAATTTTAATCCCTTAGCCTTTTTTACGCCGTTTTACGATGCCTTTAAATTCGCTAGTTAAGTTAGCCCTTAAAGGGGCTATACGACGGGTCCCCTCTCTACTTGCAAATTAACTACTTTAACCACCACTACTTTAATTACCACTACGTCAACCATATTAACTACGTTAACTACGTTAATTACGTTAACTACGTTAACTATTTTTACTACTACTAAATTAACTGCTTTTACCTCTACCGCCTTTAATTCAATTACCTTTATTACCGCTTAAGACTTTTCTACTTTTAGGACCTAAATTTAATAACTAGGTCGAAGTACGCGTCCAATTAGCAGTCATAGGCTATATAAAGCGTCGATTTCGTTCTTTAAAGGCAGCGTGCCACTTTTATAACGCACCCTACGATCGAGTACGTAATAAGGCTAACAGAGCCCATAGCCGGAAGGAAAATAGTGGTTAAAAGGCATTTACCCCTTTATAAAAGATGGCCCTCCACGCTTAACTTTACCGGTTAATACAGTATGGTTATTAAATTAACCCTTATATCGTTTAGCGCGCCAATAATAAGATAATGGGCTATAATCGCGATAAACGCTTCGTTAACCGTTAACTTAATAAAAAATAAGCTATTAAGTAGTTTAGGCTGAATAAAGCCTAATTTAAAAAGCTTCGAGGTTAGCCTATAATAATAGCGAGAAAGCTGGCCTTTAACTACGACTTTATTAAAATATAGTTTGACCGTTTAAAAAGATTTCGCACTTAATACAAATTAAGCCCTAAATTCGAATATAATATAGACAAAACGCTTATTTAAATAGGATGTGCTAAAAATATATAATTATAGACTTATTCTAACTAGTTAGCAATATACCTAGTTAACCCTAATAGCCGTATTTCGGCTATAGCGATAAAAACCATTTTAACGTTTAGGGAGACTTTGCTACTTTTTATCGTATTCCTTAGGCACCGGATTTTTCGATTTTAGACGGAAAATAATTTCGAAACTAATACTATTATTACCTTCAGCGAAAATAGGTGGTCGAATAATTTAATAACGCTTAAATAAATCGATTACTTCTATCGTACTATTAAGCCTGTCGATCTTGACTAGTAGAGGCTGTTAATATTTGATAACTATACTACCCACTTTATTAACGAAATAACGTTATATGCTAAAAAGCACTATATTTTATTCTTACTATTATTACTATACGTTATATATAAAATACAGCCGTTAAATAGGCAGTTTTTTAAGGTCTTAAAGCACCGCTATTAATAGCAATTAATAGCTGCTATATATAGCAGGGCTTATAATTATGGCAAAACGGACTTTTTAACAGGTTATTAATAGGTAAAAGACCGTGCTTTTAGAAAAACTACTATATATTTAGTTTAAAGAGATATTAGTATATAGCCCTAAAGACTTTAAATTATTTTAGACTACTTAAACGACCCTTTATTTTCAGCGCTAGTAGCGTACTTTTAGAACATGCGGCTAAACTACGTGGTACTACCTAAAAATAACGAAAAAAAGCTAGAGCCTTTAGGAGGCGTTATTCCACGCTTTATAACACCTTTACTACGTAAAGTAATAGACTAAGCAACCGTACTAACGCCGGCAATGGATATACGGGTGGTCTAGCGTTACGAAAAGTACGTAACTTAACGCCTTAAAATGTGTTAATTTATTTAGACGCCTTTTTTACTTTTTGTATTACGCGTACGTAAAAAGGCTAAAAAGACTTCGTTAGCGTTAGCCTTAATAGGAGTTAACGCGACGGCAAAAATAATTTACTTTTAAACTACTACTTTAAATCGGGAGTTTTGTAACAGTTAACGCATTATTATAAGCAACGTAAGGCCTTTAACCTTCGGAGATACTAAGCTACGTACCGCTAACGATAACGGCAAAAAAAGGAATAAATAACGAGTTAAAGAAGCTAGGCTATATTAAAAGGCCCGTAATATAGAAGGCCGTGCTTTAAGGGCCTAGTTAACTGCTATATAGAGGCAAATTAGGGCTATTTAGGGGTTTAAACACTATATAAAGCGGGCGAAAGACCTTTTTAGTAACGGAAATACCTTTAAGACGTTTTTTTACGTATAAAAAGAGCTACGAGAGCGGCTACGGTACGTTAGTAACGGTATTAGTAAGGCCTAGAAAGCTAAAATCGAAACCTTTGCGAAACGTAAAAAATAACTATTTTTTGACCTTTTAAAGGCTTTAAGAAATGACTTTATAGCGGGATTTATTAAGCCACTTAATGAAATATCCGTTTAGATACTTTTAAAACCATTAAATTAGCGATTATTAGACGAAGTAACGTAAATTAACGCTTTAATAGCGGCAAACGCCGCAGCTTTAAAAGTAGAGACCTGTTTAAAGCGTGAATTTTTAGCCTTATAACAGCTAGAAATAATCAACGAAAGCGCTAAAAAAGTCGCTAAAAAAGTCGTTAAAAAGGCTCTTTTTAATAAAAACTTAGAAGGCGTAAAAGTATGGCTTAACGATATTAGCATAACGATAAGTAAATAAACACCGTATAATTAATAATTTCCCTTTTTTTTTTTACTTTAATAACTCTAAAATAATAAAAATAACCGATATTAATAAAAATCGAATACTTAATTTATACTATTTAATGCTAAATGTTAAAAAGTAACGGAAATCGCGTTTTTAGGCCTAAAAGTACACGCCTTAGTAGGTAGTAGTTAAAGGGGTCAAAAAACGGCTATTATTACTTAAAACGTTAAAACGGCTATAGCAATGCCGAGACTGAATAAAAAAATATGCAAAAAAAATATAGTACATGACTTTATTAGCAAATTATACTAAAAATGATATATAGCCGCTAAAGTGAATATATCCCTGTTTTCAGCTAATTAATGGCCTATAAGTTAAGGCACAAAACTCATGGTGGCGTGCTTAATAGCCCATGAAGATACTTCTACCTCCGTTCACCTAGATACCTACGATCGTAGCCATGGCGGTCTCGAGCATACAAGGTAATGACAAGCGGGTGCCCAGACACAGAGCCTTTCAGGAGCTACGCCGTGGCGATGTCGTGATATGGGCAATGTATTATGTCAAACTTTTTGATCGGACAAGCATCCTTCAATTCAATCGGACAGGGATGCTGCGATTCGACGTTTTCCCACTGGCTAAATTCAGCCTTGAAGAATGGGGCCCCGTACAGCGGTTCCAATCAGCGCACTCTGTAACAGCGCGTGAGCCCTTTTTGGCCCCTTACAGCTAGGCCCGTACTCCCCAGCCCATCCTCGGCCCATCTCGACCCATCGTCAGCTTCATCATTAAAAGTGCCCCCGCAAGCCAAGCGAGTCAACCTGGCTCGGCTGTCTGAAATTACATGCGCGGCGGGCATGTCTAGTGTGCAGAAATTGTTAGGTAATTATTTCTGTGGCCTGCCCATAAGTTCGACAGAAGCTAGACTTCTGAAGTGGGGGTTGGAGCTCTTTGCACCTTGCACAGACAGGATACCACAATATACGAGACGGCGCACCTCGCCGACGGATTCGCAGAGTATATTGAGCAATATCATGCAGGGGGCTGCCCCAGCAGACATAACAGACTCTCGGGAGAGTGACTGGGCTTTGGCGGGCTGAATGGCTTAGAGACATTGGAGCTCGGGAATCTCCTCCTACAGTACCTTAGGTGCTTGAAGTTGCGGCAGGCAGTGTAAGTATCTCCAGCTGCAGGCAACGTGAACAGAAGTATCGGGTCAGCCTAACCCGCAGGTTACACTTGGGCCTGACTCGCTTGAGCTCATGTGCTCAGCCGTTTCAGATCCAGGCGAAGCGAAGATGACAGGCCAATGATTGACAGATCAACTCGGTGTCATCACCAACAGTCGTCGCATCATGTCACCGCCTCAATCCCGTTGTCAACGAAGGAACTTTGAAGGAACTTTGGACCCCAAAATTGGTGTATTAGGTCAGCTTTCGACTGCAAAGTGACGTTCTTGGCTTCCAAGAATAGGGGCGCTTGTGCCTGTCGCCTGTCCTGTCTTGGGGGCGGGGAGCCGGGGCATGGCGTGCTTGGCTGCCTTGGCTGGACCCATGGATCGTCTACATAATAGAAAGTGCCGCGACTCTGGCCAGTCTGGCTGGCGAGCTGGTCCAGCTCACCCAGCAACAGGGCCGAGCAGGTATCGTCAATGCACATCTCGTCCTCGGTTCCCATTGTCGACAGTCTGGACTTGATTTAGACAGAGCAAGGGATAATGGTACAGTAGGTAATGTGATCGATCGCAAGTCTAAGCAGGACATTTGCAACTACATATAGGTACCTAGGTAGCTGGAGGTAGGTACCTCACGTAATTGATACATCCGTTATTTGAGATCTACAAGTTAGCCAATTGCTAAAGAGAATTTATACCCGCTGCCAGTCTCTCGGTAGTCTGCTTGGTTTCGGTTTGGTGACGATGGCTCGCTGACAGACGGGAGAGCACGATGTATGGGACATGAAAAGACCCATGTACAGCCCACACGCATAATACCTTATTAGGTGTGATGATGGTACAGCCCCCATCCCGGCAGTTGGATTGCTGCTGCCTTCCAGCACATTTTATTATGCAGCTGCTCCTACGAAGAAAAAGGAATAGTCTGCCCCGTTTCATACGACTAGCCCAACGGTCGCAACCCGTCCGTTGTTTCACCCATTCTGCTCGTGTGCTGCAGACCTGGGACAGACGAGACGGAGTCTGGGAATCCCAAACACAAGCTTCTCTACCGCGCTCAGCATGTCCATTGTGGTTCAACATGACGATATGAGCATCATATTCGGGAGAGCATGTGCTGTGTCACATGAAAGTTCGCCAAGATGCTGACAGGCCGGGTCACCGCAAATAAAGCTAATTCGACATCCTTCAACAAGCATTAGGTATCTGTCTATTCCAATCACGCTGCGATCTTCAGCGGCACGGCAACAGTTTCTGCATTGCTGACCAACAACGGGCTCCTGAGCGGCGCATACCTGCATAACAGCACCAACAACCAGTTTCTTAATGCAGTTGTCTCGGCTCTCTACCGACATACATCAACGTCGAGCAGAGCTGTCAACAATGACTTATGAGGCTCTCGGGCTTACTCAGGAGATCGAGATCGAGAATCTCAAAGTGAGATCACAGGGCCATACCATTCTCGCAACACGACAGAGGCATGCTTTCATCAAATCCACGAACTGCCTCGAGACTCGCCTATGTGGCTTATTGAGATATCCGGGCACACTAAGTGAGGCAGTACCTAATCGTCGGCATCTAACATGTGGTCGAATGGAGGCCAGGACTGTTTAGCCGTGGCCCTAAATGTAGGCGATACTGGGCCACGTGTCAGAGACATAGAAACGGTTTCAAGCTTCTGTTCATACACCGCCGAGCCTCAGAGCCAACACATTTATACCAAACTCGGCAAGATCTGCTGTTGGGAATGTAAGTGAAGGACAGGCGGCAGTGTAACACTAGGATCGCTGAAGCCATCATCCCCGACATTATTGTCGCCGACACGATCGCAACGATGGTGAGAATTTGTAACTAGGAAGGTCTGCTGCTAGAAGAACGACTTTGGATCGAAGCTATGTTTCAGCGAATAGGGATGGTAAAAAAAAAAAAGCTGCAAATCCCAAGTTGCTGCTACACGCCTTCGTCCACCTATCCTTTGACTAGCTCTCTCCCTCTCTGCTCTTGGATCCATGCGGCTTTTGGATCCGTGTCTCGCTGGCTTCAGCAGACTATGGCTGGCAACTAGATCTACGCCTTATTCCTATGGGACGAAGCGGTATTGAACGGTGATGCTGTAAATCACTAGATCGCTAAGTTTCTAAGCAGTGATGTCCTAACTTACCAACAAGTCACCGAACCGAATGGGTGTGTACTTAAAGAGTAAAATTCCATTACGCTTGAGTGCATCAATGATTCAATGTTGCATAAACATCTTATATGATGGATGGTCGCTTGACTGGCATCATGTGACCCGGCGCTGCCTGGCAGGCCATGAGCAAAATATGTGATACGTAACCCCACTGAGATGACCATCAAGAATCACGCCAAACAAGCCGACACCGTAAATTATTCAAATTTTGGTTTTAGGGGTAACCTGATGGGAGACCATTACTTGTTCAGAGGTTTGTGAAATAACGATGCGAAATTGAGTGATGGCGCAGTTCGCCATCTGCCAGACGGGGTACTAGACAATATCAACACGCGTGATCTTCAACGCGTACTCGATTTACTCATACGAGTCGCATCACGTAGAGTGCATCATCATTTCGTTATTAATGGCCTGCCTAATAAAGTAGCCATAAAAGTCCATATGTGTATAGTAGTAAATAATAATAAAGAATGTTAAGTGAGAAGGGAAAAGGAAAAAAAAGGAGTGATCAAACTGGGAATCGAACCCCCATGACCTTGGTAACTGACAAAAAGCTGGGGGCGCGTGGACCGTACAGGCTCTTAACTGCCCTTACGAAAACGGGTTTACAAAGAACCTATTTTCTACCCGTCAAGTTAGCAGTCGGTATCTGGCTTCGCCAATCCACCAGCCGTGCTGCTTCCGAGTGACAACCATCCCAATTGTTTAGATCTATATACACTCCAACCGCGCCCGAGGTTCCTCCGGCCCATACGGTGTTGCGCCTTCCAGTGCTGCCATTGAAGCCACCCCATTCAGATGTTTTATCTCATCTTCATTTTGCATTCTGCCTTCGACCTGCACTGTGGTGGTGCGTGCCGCTTGATCATCAGCCACGACGTACACCATCAACCAACCCATCCACCCTGCCATCGTCGTCGCCCGCCATGCCACTATTCAGAAGCTTCCATACATCGTCAAATCCAGACACTCGTAGTACTACACCTCATACCATTGGACGTAGTCTTAGTGACCATCTAGCAACGTGCTGCCATAACAATTACCACCGCATCAACCACACCATGTCACTATATTAGCCACATCATCCACCAACAACCACACCATCCACACTGCTGCCATCGTTACCCACCATGCCACTATTCAGAAGCTTTCATCATTGAATGTATCAACTCGTAGAGCTGCACCTCGTTACATTTCACGTAGTCTTGTTTACCATCTAGCTAGGGGTTGCCATGACAATTACCACCGCAGCAACCACGCCGTGTCAGAATTGTAACCCCAGTGCCTTCAAAGGTCATTTCAACATTCAATGTACTCTCGTCTCATCACCCGTCTTTCCAAACACTCTCGCCTCATAACTCCAATCACCGCCAATCCTCACCCACCACCACCATACCTACATTAAATGTAAAGCAGGATCATATCACAACATCACAAAAACTGTCAGGATCATTTAGGGGAAAAACACTGAGTACATCCTATCTCCTACGGTCATCTATGAGGATTCACGACGAGTCAAAGCTCGTCAACCTATCGACCAACACCTTTTTTCTTTTTCAGATCCATACCAGCGGGCGGTGCAACAGTGTAGCATCAGTAGGTAGCTCCAGCCCAGGATTGCAACTCCTTTCCTTCTCACCACTCCTCACCACTCCTCCATCCCCAACCACAACCACAACAACAAACAATCAACCATCCCTCGCCGAATTTTTCAGTTCCCCTTCGCATCTGTAGATAGGCCGCCAGACCAAGCAACAACATGATAGCGTCGAGAAAAAAGTTCGCGCACTATCTCATACATGTCGCCGGTGTATACTCCAATTTCCAGAACTGGAAAAAAAAGATGTACACATCCAACATGCGTCAATGCAAGAAGACAGGGCAGCGGATACTCCAAGTCCGGGGCTCGCAAGTCCAAACTGACAACATCGCCTCGTCCGCCTTATCACCTCGCATCACTCCTCTCAAGTGATGCACAACACCCCTTTCTGTTCGTTTCTCTTCGTGTGTGGGCCAAGTGCTCTCTCTGGTTCCCTTCTCCCTCGCGCGAATGCGTACAAATATTTTGGCCTCCAATTTGTTCTCGTACGCCCGCGTGTGTAGTGAATCTCCATATACTGGCGAGAGATCCGTAGTATGGTATTGTACTCCGTAAGTACAGGACCCGTCCAACTGACTGGGAATCGTCTGTCAAGGTGGACCGGAAGACAAGGAAAAGCCTTCCACGGAAGAAAGCAGTTGGAAAGCTAGTGTCGGCCATGTCAGATTCGCAATGTTACAGAGAGATTGTATGCTCTCATTGTGGGATATCGGTAAGACCCAATACACCCTTCAAAATGGTGTCTTCGCGTAGTATCGTCCAGTGGGTTAAATCAATCCGCCTTCTTTCAGTCCTTGCGCACAAAACTCAACGTCTTGAGGATCATCTTGATCTTGCGCTTATCTTCGACCAACGAGTTGCGGTCTTCAAAGGTCGAGGTCAGATGATCGACAACGTGGTGGAAACTGCTAGCGGCTCCGCGCTCCTGCGTAAAGCGGACAACGCTCAGACGTAGATTGCGACCGCGCGTTCGGTGCTCGATAACATCCATGATCTCTGCTGCAAAGGACACTTCTTTCGCGTTGCGGTCTGGATTTTGTTTGTTAGTAATGTGCAGGTCCATAGCGACTGTGAGACTTACAATTCTCTGCGCCGACACGGGCAAAGATCATATTACGTTTTTTGTCAACCTGCACATCCTCGATGCCGTACTTCCGCCAATCTTTCAGCAAGAGTGCGATCTCCTGGCGTGTCTGACGAGCCGACATGGAGAAACAAACATTGCGAGTGGCAGGCTTGACTCGGAGTAGGCGAAAGATCCAGTGTTGTTGTGCTTCGATCCTGCGTTCATTGACGTCTGTGGCACTCTTGCTCGGATCATTCGCGTGCGGACGTTGAGCTGGCCGGCTGTAGATACGGACTGGCTGAGGGCTAGGAGAGCGCTCCGCGTCTGGACCTGAGAATACATTAGTGTTGAGAAAATGAGTCACGGGTTGATTTAACATACCAATGGAAAACTCCATCTCAGATTGAGATCGATTTTTGTTACGGCGCCAGAAGGCGAGACCACCAAATGCCTTCCTCAAAGTCGTGTTGGCCGCGCCCTCTGATGAGTTCGTGACTGAATGAGCCAGACGATCCGTGCTGCTGGATGCCGATGCTTTGGATGAGTGCAGACCGTCACGGGAACTGCGCTTGAAGTGGTACCACGAACGTCTCTTGGTAGAAGTAGAAGTAATGGGTTCCTCAGCTGGGGTTGGGAGCTCGGCTTCGTCATGCACGTATCGCTCACGAAGGTTGAATTGCTGTGTGTCTGCCGGTCCAGCATGGCCCCCACGCGTCAAAGGTCTGCGCGTGTTCAGGTTCAGGGGAGCAGGAACGAGACGCGGGTCCACCTTCCGGGGGTTCGAGGGAGAGTCGACAAGACGGATAGTTCTTTCCTGTTGAGCAAGATACTCCAACCCGGCAAACTCGTTGACTTCGCCGGAGTTGGTTTTCCTCATGTATCTTGCAGGCGCGGATGCGATTCGTTTGTCACTGGACTCTCCTCGAAGTTCCTCCCTGGACTTCTCGGTGATAGGCGGCAGAGGCATCTTGCCCTTTCCCCACTGACTGCTATACGCCGAGTAAATGGGAGCTGACACAGCCCTCTGGTTCCTCTCGACCTCAGTGCTCGACGTTCTGTTTGGAACAAGGCAGTTCAGATGAGATGAGACACAATCTGCTTTTACAGAGGATTCCTGCTGATTCTCTTTTCTCGATGCTCTTTTCTTGGCCATCATAATCTCGTGGGCCTCGTCCGGCGCGGGCGGCAGTGGTCGCGAATCCCACCAGTGAGCAGCGCGAGTTGCTTGGCTCGCCTCGAAAGCAGCGGGCGACGGAGTAGACATGCCTACAGGCGACGAAATCACACCATCACCCTGCCGATCTAGGGTTGAAACGTCTAGATATGACTCGGCGCCTTCGGGTAAAGAGCTATTGAAAGCATCGTCACAATCTTTTGCAATGCTGTAACTGAACTCGCGCATTTCTTCGGTCGTCTTTTTGCTCCCCTGCCGTGGGCATGATGTGTTCGCCATAGACCGGCCGCTGGATTTGCCTTTGCCTTTGGCAGTCGAGGTTTTAGCCATGTTGCCATGTCTCATCGGCGTGATTGGAGGGCGGGATACATCTCGAGAGCCCTCCAGCTGTCCTCGGCTATGAGAGAACTCGACACCTCTCTTGTGTCGCGAGACAGGCCGCGTATACGAGCCCGCTCCGCTACTTTGGACTGAACCAAGTGAGAGGCGCGAAGCGCGCATGGCAGCAGAGGCGCTGAGGTATCGAGCCGCCTTTCCACCATTGGAGTGCGTGGAATTGGATCTTGCAGATCCACTCTGAGCACGACGGACGACAGATGAGCGAGTGGAGTTTTTTGCAGAACTACCTCCTCGGTGAATGACAATTCTAGCGTGGCTAGCCTCTTTATCATCCATGTTCCTCGAAGACTTGTAAGGGTCGTAGCTCTGCAGCGTAGCTTTGCTAGCTGCGGTCTCTGTTCCTTCGATACTTGCTTCGGTATTGGAAACGAGGGTGAATTTTGAGGGCATTCTTCCGTCGTTGGAGAGAAACTCGGACGTGGTTTGCTGTCGATTCCACTTCGTCGTCGTGGGACGGAAATGGTGAATGTCACTAGGCGAATATGCCAAGCTCGCGTCATAGCTTTCCATTCGAGTCTCTTGATAGTGAACAAGAAGCCAGTAGTACATTTTCTGGTCATTTGGTCTACACCAATTGTCAGTTGCTCGGTCTTGCAGAATGTAGGGGAGTATGGAATGCCTCGACACTGATTTAAGGGAAACATAAACGTACTCTGGGCTAGTAAGGAGCAGCATGAGCTGTTTCTCTGAATATGTGTGCAAGATGGATCTCAGCTGGCGCAATAGCCGACTGTCAATTTCCTCCAGCGGCACAGGTGTTCGTCTTTCATCGTAGCTGAATCTGACAGACCGACGGGCCCTGGTGTTCAGATCATCCATATCGTCGTATTCCCGCACAATAGGATGTCTCCACATCATGCGAATGGGAATACGCTTGACAGGATCGACTTCTAGCATTCGCCGGATGAGATCTTGGATCCCTGGGCTAAGATGGGATGGTATCACGTACTCGCCCCTCGCGGCTTTCCCCAGCAGCCGAGGTATATTTCCGCTGGGATCATCAAAAGGCAGACGTCCGCATAACGAAGCATAGAGGATACACCCCAAGCTCCAAATATCCACCTTGTCCACCGCGTAAACATGTCGATTGATCAACTCAGGGGCGGCGTAGTGGGGGCTTCCACAGGAAGTTCGCAAGGCATGAGTCGGACTTTGTTGAATGGCTGCCATGCCGAAGTCCGCGATTTTCACCACACCATTGGAGTGCATGAGAATGTTCTCAGGCTTGAGGTCGCGATGGCAGATTTTAAAAGAATGACAGTATTCCAAAGCATCGAGTAATTGGCGAAAATAGCCCATCATTTCGAACTCGTGCAATGCGCCAACTTTGCTGATGTAACTGAACAAATCGCCGTAATCCATATACTCAAGGACCATATAACTAAGATGTGTTAAAAACAGGAGTACTGGAAAACCCGAGCCGGCGAACTTACATTTCTGAACGGTTCTCCCATATATCGTACAGCTTAACGATGTTGGGGTGGTCGATGAGCTTGAGTATAGCGACCTCTCGCTCAATAGCCATGGGGATGTGTCCTTGGGCCTGGTACTCATGCCGACTACGATCCCATTGATCGAGATCTGCAATGCTACCAGCTGCTGTCATTTTGCTCGAGTTTCTGTCGAGGATCTTGACAGCGACCATTTCTTGGGTGAGATAATGCCGTGCCAGGCGAACTCGGGCAGCAGAGCCCGTGCCCAATGTTTTGCCTAGCTGCCATGGGCCAATGTGAGTTTTGCGCCGGGCACTCGAAGCTGTCGAGACGGAGAGCTGCGAAACGCGCTTGTCACTTGGATCATCGCCGACAGAATGACGATCCTGTTGACCTTGGGCGGCTTTCGGATTTGTGGTGTCTCGTGACTGGGGAATTGCACTGCTAGAAGCTGACTGGGCGCGCATATGGGCGGGGATACCGCTTGGACGATGGCGCAAAGGATTGGGTTGCGATTGGTCTGGTCGTGAACGATTCGTCTTGTCAGATTTCTTCGGTGAAGCGTTGTTGACGCGATCCGTCGAGTCAGCCAAGGGAGGGGGCTCGTGTTGAGACCCAGTACGCCTGGGATCAGCCATATTGCAAGGCTCGGAATTAAGTTACCGGCTGTGGCATACCAAACATAGGCAATTTGGAGGGAACAGTGTTTTAATCGATGGATTGAGTGTTTCGGAAGATGTGTGAGAAGCCGATACCTTTGCTCTGTAAAGACAGGATAGGGCTATATCAAAGCGAACGGGGCAGGATGGGGCGAGTGGCCACAATCGAAAGACGAAACGAGCGACGGAACGAGTGACACAATGAGAGAGGCATGAGAGGGAGGGACGAGGCGATCAACCCTTCAGAAGTATCCGTGCTGAAGGACGAGGACCCTCGGAAGCAGTGTTGACGTGCTCCGAGTCTTGTCTGGAGATCCCCGGCCGAGCCTGAATCCGAAGCGGGTGGAATGTGTTGTATATCGCACCTGAATAGGACTACAGGGTCATGGAACGGCGATACCTACCTTGAGATGGGTGAAAACTCTGGGAGAAGGTGGGAGAGTTTCGTGAAGTGGTATGGAAGCCAGGTGGAGGTGAAAGGGTTGCTTCAGCCGGGGGTAGATGGCCGGATTGTGAGGTAAACAAACCCCAAGGAAGCGACGTTGGCGACTTCTATGCAAATGAGGCTTACATACTACTGCAAAAGGGATCGTAATTGCCGTCGAAACACGGAATGCCCGTGAGAGTTTACCTTACGTGCAGTTCGTGCCTCCCGTCCCTTGCAGGATATCGGGACTTGGCCCGTAGGACGTTGACAGCGACGGAGCATGCCCGGATCCTGCCGACCTTAGGTATAAGATGCGATGCGATCAGAATGGATACAGCATAGGTATGTTGTGCGCTCGATAATACAAAAGTCCTCGAGTGCCGATGCACAACGTACAGGAAGCTGTGACAATTGAACCAATCTGTCTGTGCTTGCAAGAGCGACGGCGAGGCTCTAGATGGTATGATCATTGGAAATTAAACAACATGTAACTTTGTATACAGCCGTTGATGTGTGGAATGTGTCTAAGACAAGCGTCATCGCTCAAAACCTACCTAGGCACAAGATGCCCCAAAGGCATTCAATGGGAGATGCATTGTCCGCATCTTTTAGAGTACAGACAATACAATCACTACCAGTAACTAGGTCGTTTAGGTACTGTTGGTAGGTATGAGCAAAATTCAAAGTCAGGTGCGAGTGAGAGTTGCACGAGATCACGGTGAGATTCATGGAAGTGTTGGTTAACAAGTGCAGGACAATGTTCAAGTCTGGGACTCGTCGTTGCGACCTCTGTTGACGCCTGCTCAAAGGATTAGATAATCCCTACTCTGTACATCTGTACCTGGCGCCGTGGATCTGGTAACTCATGTGGGGCTAAGTAAGTCGCACCCCTCGCCTTTCTAACCCAAAGGAGGAGTCCCTAACGCGTCTGGAGACCACACAACCGCGTCTTGAATGTGCCTGAGGAAATCACATTACGCTACAGTTTACCAGTGTACCAAGAGATGTATGGAGTCACCTTAGGCTGCAAATATCTCGAAACGAAGACGTCGTGCAAGGTCAATGCTAAACAATTGAAAAAATCCTCTACGGCAATTTGAACTCACTATGAGAAGAAGGAGCTGGAGGAGCTGGTAACCCCATCGTCTCTTCTTATTACCCCATGCGGGGACACAGAACAGAGCCCATCAGCTGTTCCTATTCCAGATACCTCTCCCAAATCACACCAAAACATCACAATATCAGATCGGCATCATCATGCCTCTTCTGGACCCCCGCCGTCGGTCAAGAGCGGTGTATGAGGAGGATGACGATGATGAGCCAGATCCCTCACCAGCCAACTCCGACGCCTCCAAACGCCGCAGACAGAACAATGATCGTGACCAAGAAATGACCGACGACTCCGACAACAGCTCTGCCCCTCCCAACCGCCGTGTCAATGGACATCGCAATGGCCACGCCGCCACCACCAACGGCTACACGCCTGGCCCGGGCGAGTTTGCGCCCGGCGCCATCGTCCGAGTCCGCGTCGACAACTTCGTCACATACGAGCACGCCGAGTTTCTCCCCGGGCCCAATCTGAATATGGTCATCGGCCCCAACGGCACCGGCAAAAGCTCTCTCGTCTGCGCCATCTGTCTCGGCCTGGGCTATCATCCGAAGCATCTCGGCCGCGCAAGCCATGTCGGAGAATTCGTGAAGCACGGCAAGGACAGCGCCCTCATCGAGGTCGAGCTGCAGAAGCGGCCCAATGAACGAGCCAACCACGTCATCCGCGTCCAGATCAACCGAGAGGACAATGGCAGGAAGTGGTGGCTGAACGGCAGAGAAGCCAGCCACAAGGAGATACAGAAGACCACCCGCGACCTCCGCATTCAGATCGACAATCTGTGCCAGTTCTTACCGCAGGACAAGGTTGCCGAGTTTGCGGGCCTCACGCCCACCCGATTACTTGAGGAGACCCTCCGCGCCGCCGCCCCGGAAGAGATTCTGCAGTGGCAGTCTCAGCTCAAGACTCTACACAAAGACCACAAGGAAATGAAAGCTCAGGTCGAGGGCGTGTCAGAGACACTCAAGGGGTACGAATCTCGCCAGCAGGGCCTCCAAGCCGACGTCGATAGGCTGCGCGAGCGCCAGACTATCGAGCAGAATGTCAAGGACCTGCAGAATGCCCGTCTCGTAGCCGAATACAACGACAAGCGGCGAAAACACGGCGAGGCCAAAGACCGCATGAAGGAGGCAAAGAAGCGGCTGACCGACCTGGAGCGTGCATGCGAGCCAGCTATGCATGCCGTGAGGGAAAAGGAGAGCTACCGGGACAGAATTGGACCCTTCGTGATCCACCGAAAGCAGGCCTTGCGAAATGTCGAAGAAGAAGGCGCACGAGTATTACGAGGTATCGAAATCCATGACGACAAAATCAAAGAGGCCGTGACCAAAATGGAGGCTGAGGAAAAGTCAATTGAGCCGAAAAAAATTACTCTTGCCCGGACTCGTGCAGACATCACGAACCTGCAGGCCAAGCTGAAAGAGAAGCCTCCTGAATTTGTGGCTGCCGAATGGAATGTCAGAATCGTGAGTTTTTCCTGTGCCGTCTGTTTTCTCGTATGTGTCCCTCCGTCCAACTGACCAAAACTATAGCGAGACAAAGAGAGTGCTAGGCAAGAGATCGAGGCAGAACGGCGCGAGGTCGGAGACCGATTCGGCGAGCTCAAAGCACGCAATCTCGCCAAGAAGACTGCCTTGCAAGAGTTGGTGAACGAAAACGAAGCTCTCGATTCTCAGCAGGGACAGAAATTGGCTGTGCTCAAACGGCTGAAACCCGACGCAGCCAGGGGCTGGGAATGGCTTCAAGAGCATCAGACCGACTTCGAGAAAGAAGTGTTCGGCCCTCCCATGCTAAACTGCAGTATGACGGACCAGAATTATGCAGACGTCGTGCAATCGCTGCTTCACGAGGACGACTTCTTCTGCTTTGTCTGCCAGACGACCAGCGATCACAAAAAGCTCAGCAACCAGCTCTTTACTGTCATGGGACTTTCCTGTACCATTCGGACATGTGGTAGCGACGTCGCTTCTTTTCGACCTGCCGTCCCTAAAGAGCAGCTTGGTCATCTCGGCCTTGAAGGTTACGCTATTGACTATGTGGAAGGTCCCCGCCCTGTGATGGCCATGCTCTGCGCCGAGAAGAAACTCCACACCGTGGGTGTAGCTCTGCGAGATATCAGCAATGCGCAGTATGAACAACTGGCGGCCTCCAGCATGCCAGGTTGGGCTTCAGGCAGACGAGTCTATGCCGTCTCGCGCCGGAGGGAATACGGCCCAAATGCCACTTCTACTGCGACCAAGAATGTTTACCCAGCTCGCTACTGGACAGATCAGCCTGTAGACGAGGCTGAACGAGCCAAGATCAGCAGACAGATTCAGGAAGTCCAAGCAGAAATGGCTGCTCTTAAGACACAAGGGATCGAGATGAGAAATAAAATCCAAGAACTCGATTCACAGGAAGAGGATGTGAAAGCTGAGGCCGTAAGTATACCTCATGACTCGGCTAATCTCTCGACGACGATTGACCAGTCCTAGGAATCTTTGAGGCATCAAAAGAGTGAGCTACAGAAAGTGCAGACACAGTACGCAACGCTAGATGACAGGATTGGTGAGATGCGTGCCTTGTCGGATCTGGAGGAGAGACTAACGCGTTGCAGCATTCCAAAAACAAAACCTGGAAAATACCGAGAAAAATATCCAGGGCGCGAGAGGACGGATACTGGAGCTTAGTGCCCAAGCAGATGAGCTATACATTGAAAGAACACAACTCGTTCTTCAACACAAAGATCTTCTTCCGCAAATCCGGGATGCTCACCAATCATTGCTCGATGTCCAAATTCGTCTCGTCGAGGCCAACTCGGATGTGAAAGGGCTCGCGGATCGCAACAAAGATATCGAACAGCGCCTAGATGAGGAGAGGGCTGGGATTGAAACTGCGAAACAAGAGTCAGCACGGCTTAGAGACGAGGCCACGGAAGCCCAGACTAAACTTGCCGCGTTGCTCGACGGGAATTCGGATCTATTGACTAAACTAAATGCGCTTGCAGATGGAAAGACTGAGGAGGAACTTACAAGCGAGATCGACGTGGAGCAAAGCAAACTCGAATATGTCCACGCCGTCGATCCAGCGATTCTACGTCAGTTCGAGAGGCGAGCACAGGACATCCAGAACCTTATACAGCGTAGCGCCGATATGACCAAAAAGTTCGAATCACTTTCTCGCAAGATCGACGAGCTCAGACAGAAATGGGAGCCTCGCGTTGACGCTCTGATCACCAAGATCAATGATGCCTTCGCATATAACTTCGAGCAGATCAACTGTGCGGGGCAAGTCGATATCCATAAGGACGAGGAAGACTTCGAAGAGTGGGCAATCGAGATCAAAGTGAAGTTCCGGTTAGTATTTCATCTTATCACGGTAGCTTCTTGCCGCCTAGAAATCATCTAATCAATCAACCCTATAGACAAAACGAAACACTGCAGCAACTCAATCAACACCGGCAGTCCGGCGGTGAGCGCGCCGTGTCGACGATCTTCTACTTGATGGCGTTGCAGTCGATGGCACAGGCACCGTTCCGCGTCGTCGATGAGATTAACCAGGGTATGGATCCGCGCAACGAGCGCATGGTGCACGAGCGTATGGTCGAGATTGCATGTCGTGAACACACCAGCCAGTATTTCCTCATTACGCCCAAGTTGCTCACTAATCTGCGCTATGATGAGTGTATGCGGGTTCTGTGTATCGCGTCTGGAGAACATATGCCTACTGAAGGCCGCAAACTGGACTTTGGCAAGCTTGTCAACATCCAGAAGGCGCTTACGGCTGGGGCTTGATGCTGTTTGCGAGGTCAACTAACTTGGGCGTGAAAATGAGGTCATTCAAATCGGCGCTTTTAGTCTGGTCTCGAATACTTGATACCCTGGGCACGACAGCATGGCAAGGCTTCTTCTATATTACGAAGAGGCATACACTACATGTAACTCTTCTATTTTCTGCTGTACCTACAACGACCAACCTACATAAGCCTGAATCAGTGCATCTGGGGTGGAACATCGGGAACATCGTTACGTGGTGTTGGGCGCGGGCGCTTGGTAGGTAGAGGACTTCGTGAGAAGGACAGGGACCTAGATACTCAGTCAGGTATGTGTATGATGAATGAATGAAGAGCATTAATACATGCAAGGTCGTCAAGCGTAACTATGAAGAAAGAGAAAAAGAAAAAGAAAAAAATAAGAGCAGTCAAGAAAACTATGAGAAACGGAAGAAGTCAAAAACGAGAACAGTGACGAGAAGCTCACTGTCCACGGCGCTGCCCAGAATCGAACCTGGGTACTTTGTGTCAAATCGTCAGCGAAGCATGTACTGCCATCAGTGTTATCTTTGCAACCCTCCCACCAAGATTCATGTTGAAGCACGTCACCAAACAAGGTCTGCCCTGGCTCACATGGATAACCACATTCTGGGCACTTCCCAGGAACGAGGGTGAACTCTACCACGGAGACGTGTTCTTGGTCACCAGCGGTGTCGCAGGACACAATGCAGTATGGGTGTGGGTCATGGTGCTCGCAGTACTTGTGGTAGTGATAATACCCTGTGCACATCTTGGCTGAACCGGATATTAGTCGTTGTGTGACTGGCTTTGGTGTTCGGAGTACTCGGTGGAATTGGAGCTAAGTGTTAGCGGTAAATCCTTGGATAAGGTAAGGATCACCTGGTTTAATGAAAGGAGCGCGATACTTATAAAGGTTTCTATATTGGCAATATGCGAAGGCACAGACGATAACTGCTAGGTAGTTTTGGGTAACATGATGAGAGTCTGTCTCTCGTTCTGGGAGTTTTCATCTAGATCCAGGATCGACAACTACACGGATAGTGTGTTTGTGAGACAATGCTAATTGTTTGGTGGAACAATGAGAAGGATTGGCAGAGACAAGTTGGCAGAGGTAGGTCCGCGTTGTTTGGAACTCTGTCCTTGATACCAACTGGAGGGCTAGCCACTTCATGAATTTGGTGAATGATGGCTATCTGATCGGGATGTTATAACAAGAATTGTTTTGAAAAGCTTAGAGCGAATGCAGGCAATCATTCCATTATTATTCCCTGCATTGTTTGTGACCAACTTCTTTCACGTTCCGTCTTCATAAATCCCCGACGTGTCGCTAATTCAACTACTTCTCAACCCGCTAGTCAGTCTTTCCAGACAGTTTTACCCACACCACATGCTGATAACTCCCCCATTTACAACGCGACGATCCCAATCCCGAGCAATGACGCAACAAGAGCCCATGTAGGAAGTATGAGACCTGCAGCCCCACCGGTTCCCGAATCATCGTCCGGGTCGGACGACTGGGTCTCTTCAGAAGTCGGGGTAGCTCCTGATGACGACGCCGTAGAGGTAGTCGTCGGGATATCGAGGTAAGGAAACAGCGTCTCGCCACATTCTCCGGGGAGATTGGATGCATATGTAATCTGATCGGCTTCGGGGCATTTCTTGATGCATTGGAGCAAGAGGCTTCCAGAGATGCTCTGGCATGTGCAATCGGCGAGATCTTCGCCGGTCTCGTCACCGTCGCAGAAGGAGCTCGTCGGGTTGTTGCTGATGCAGGTCTGTACGCACTGAGGTTGCGTGGCGGCTAGGACTCGGGTCGCCATGACCATGAGCGTCATGGAGCTGGTGGTGAGGAGCATCGTGACGGATTACGTATTTACTTGCGTGTTTCAGTCGGTTGGGTGCAGACAAATGAGTCTGAAGAGAGATGCAAACGAACATAGTAGAACACTGGCACTATTTGGCCGGGCAGAAGAAACTTCAAGTATCTCGTATTGACCAGTCCCTGGACCACCTCCATGCGGTTTCCGATGCCCTCTGCGTAGGATGTCAGTGGTCCTTCTTAATTACCATGTTGCAGACTTGTCAGAATTGCTTCTGTTGGCTGTCTTGGTACCAGTAGTAGTCCTTAGCCAAGACTCAGCTCAGGGAGACCAGCTGTTCAGCTGGCTCACTACCGGCAGGCATCGTACCCCATTGCCACATCGTACTGGCCGACTATGAATTAGTATCGACATGACAACTATGTATAGTCTTGGTACACCCCTCTCGCTGAAACAAGCTTCGATCGTCTTCATGCCATAGGCCCATCACCAGGATAAGTCATCTCTCCTCAATTATCACCAGCCTATCAGTGACCTTCTGGGGAAAGCTCAAGAAGATGTGGCGCACGTTAGTTGTCGCATGACATCGATTGCTAACATTTCCTTCGCAGAGAGGAGTGCTGTCCCAGCTCTCTGTCTTGATAAGACTCAAGTGTATAAATATGTGCCGGCTACCACCTCCCAGATATAGTGACACAGCGTTTCCGACAAAGAGGAAAGTCTTTAGACCATGAAGTGAAGCGTGCTGATTGAGACGGGATTTTGTGCTAACAAGCTCAGGCTCTCGTGGGGGAACAGTCGATGAAGTTATTATTATAGCTCTGATGTTCGCCAAGATTGCTGGTGTATTCGTACGCCCAGTGCTTGTAATTCTGATCTTGATTAATACTTGTCACACAATGGTGACTTGTGAGTTCTTCAAGCGGTACTAACTCAAAAAAATGTATTGAACCATGCCGATATGACAATGCGATTTACAAGAGATATCCAGGACTCATAGATTGAGAGTTCTTCTAGGACGACGACGTGTCGTTCGACGGGTGCTATTACATTCAGTGGTCAGCCTCCTAACGACGCTGGTCTGTAGATGATGTATAAGAGATTGACCGTGACGTGAATTCTGAGTATAGCGGGTACTCCGTCTTGACCGGTTCTAGAATCGTTGCTTGGAAATTGAGTCTGCAAACCAAGCATGTAGTGGTTCCACTCCCTATGAGAGTCGCGAATAGGATATGTATCTTACATAACGTCAAACCGGATCACAATTGAGGCGAAGAATAGTTGCACTATTTCAAGCAATTGCGAGAGCCAGGAGTTATCCTCCATTTCGGTCTATTGTTTCAGAAAAAAAACGTATTGGGGGCATCCTTGCGCGTCGCAAACCTGGTGATACCTGAGAGGGCTGGTGGCCATTTATGTTATAAGGTGGTGAACTCGGAACGGCGGGAAGGGATGAAGCGAGGGGTGGTATTGGAGAGTACGGTTCCCAACTTCACGTCCAGTAAGAAACGATCTAATACACTGCCGAGATTACCACACTGCATGTTCTACTAAATGGACCGTATTGATTTTCACTGATGACAATTACTTCGAGTGTTGGTAGCAACAGGGAACTTTTCAACGATTTGACGGTTCACCTCACCGCCGCCCGGAACTGGACCAGTTACTCATCAATGCTCATGACTTAATAATTGAACTACAATTACTTTACTTCAAATCAAAGCGGCTCGTTCTTACACCGCACTTAGATGCTTAGAAATATTTTACAATTGCCGCACGTTTTACTGCGGCCAATTTATTTGAGAATGCTTGAAACGTGTTTGGAGGTTTGAAGTGAGAAGTAGAGCATATCATCAGTAATAGCATTGGTCGTACACAATATATCAAAATTTATGCATTAGAACGGACTCAACACATAATGGATGTATTGATAAACAGTGCGAGCCGACTTGTTATTTGTCTCCCAACTCTTCGAGCACATATCGGGATAGCTGCCTCTCAAAAGCCGCCTGCACAATATCTCACTCCGGAGAAGTAATCAGCGGATCTTTATAGATATTGCATAGATGTCTCTTGTTCACTGCATTTGAACTGTATGTTCGTGATTTTCTAAAAAGCGACACATCTGTGGGATTTGTTTTGTTCTTTCCAGTCTTCGGTGTAAGTACATTCTGTCAAAGGTTCTGAGCTGACGATAAAATACATTTGCTTTCTAACCACATCGTTGAACTTGACTTGCATGATGTACCTGATACTGACCCGCCTGCAGCCTAACAAAATAATTCGAACCACATGGGGCGGACGCCTCTCGATCCATATCTTACCTTCAACAAGAAGCCCGGATATCACAGTGACCCTCAACCTCAATCCATCATTATTTTCGAGTTATTTCTGCCTTGGAGTCTTTGGTCAGAGCTGCATGATGTCGAAAGCACGTAAGCGAGGTCAGTCATAGGCTAAAGACTTCGAAGGAACCCACATGTGTCATGTGCCTCATGAAAGTGATATTTTGATAAAAACAAGCAATTACTCCAAATAATAGAAGAATAATCCAGGATGGGCGTGTTTTTGGAAGCATTTTGGCGAACATGTCATAGATATCACGTGTGTAACCCCGTTGGAAGACAGGCTGGCGCGGAGTCATAGACCTAAGCCTCGCCAGCCTTATGACTCTGGAATAAAGCTACCGCAAGACACTTACTCGTTAAGCCATAGTAATAGGCTGCAGTAAGTCATTTGGGTCACAAAGAGCCCATATGGAAGTTGATTTCGTCCAAGACAGGATAAATATATAGCAATGGAAGTCAGCTGATGCCCGGATGAGCTGTCTGCCTACAACAAGTCCACTCTTCTCTTTCTTGACCAGACAGCCCTGAAAGTCAGCCGTGACACAATTATAATGACACATCGCAGGCTCCGGTAAACTCCTAGAGGCGGATTTATTGGTTTCCAAGCTCTCAATGCGTTTGTTCGGGATATTTGACAACCGGCAAGGCTGTCGCGGTCAGCTACGAATATGCAGGCTCCCAGGGTGCATCAGGGAAGTGGAAATCAAACGGGAGGCTATTAGAGAGGTCCATAAGCCAAACTATTGATTTATAAGTAAGCCAAACGACCTAATGTGCGAAACCTACACAGCAACCAGCGGGTAAACTATTGCTACTTGGAGTATGTGATTATGAGACATGCACAAGTAGGTAGAATTGGGGGCTGTTCAGCTACAGTAGAGCCAGGATTGCTGCCTAGACCACTCGACCTCCCACCTCCAAAGCTGATGGATCTGCAATGTGCAGATCGAGAATTCTACGAGCATCTACACCATTGTCGAGACTGTTACCTCCTAAAACGGGTATGCAAGGCATATTGCAGAAATCTACCCCGCCCAGCCATCTAGAATCGCTAATCAGCGGCACCGTAGAATGGTTCTAGAAGCTTTCCTGTACGAGTTGGACTTTTGAGGGTGTACTGTACGGCACAGCAACGTAATATTTCGATGGCGTTCGGCGTTTGTGTAAGAGCTCTTCGTCGCAATTTGAGGTCACGTCAAACGACGAGCTTCTCACCCGGCGGCACTTGGATATTTCCATTTGACGCAGGTGACTGCAGGATCTCTTTGGTCGCCTGCTTCACGGGCTGCTGCGCCGTTGGTGTTTGAAGTTTGTTGAATTCGGAGGGAAAACGGAATGGTTGCCGACAGATACACGTTAACAGATTTAACCGATATTGGATTCTTTTCTTTACTCAAAGGAAACTCTTTTCGCCTCGGTGTGTAGACCAAAGTACAATTACCAATGCATGGTGCTATTGATATCACCTGATTATAGCAATCTTTCGATCCCCCTTTTGGACCATACGAGAAGAAACAGTAGCGCGCTTAGAAACGGCATGTCATCAACGAAGTGATTCGATAGATTCGAAGGAAGTTTTCGTCCTGAGCAGCGCAACGTGGAACATCAGACAGATGATAATACCATTGTCACAATACTTGGATAGTGAAGAGCAAGACGTGTAGCTTCAGTCAAAGTCCGGACTGCTCAGTAAGTTGATTGATTTGCAAACATTCTTCAAGTTATAGGCGAATTATGAATGTCCATCATAAGGGCTACATTGCTGTTGCAGAGAGAAATGCTATGTGTACATCCGTAGAGTAATTAAGATCCCCCCGGGAATTTCAAAGAATCCCGGGAATTATGCAAGTACTGACGGTGCTTAATTCTGCTTGGTAATTGCTGTGTTCTCATTCGGCTGTAGAACTTACATAATTTGAGGGTACGAAAGAGGCATTGCTCTCAGTCTCAAATGCCTTCGGGAGTTTGAGGTCGCCAATGTGACTACGTCAGTTCAAATTCCGCAGTTCTCAGCAGTATCCCTAGTTACGGATCTCGACGGATTTCGGGAGGGAACGTACGTGCGAGACGTCATACGGAACGACGGAGCACACCACGTCGGCGGTTGCCAAGACACCCAATTCGAAGCAACGAACCAAGGCAGTGGCGGCGTCTCTCCCCGCAAAACACGACGATTTGTGGCTCGGTCTAGTCTCGTGGTGCGAACGGCACTGCACATCATAATGCCGGTGCTCGGGCAGAAACAATTGACATTCGCACAATAGCATCGTGCGTTCGACATTCCCGATGGCCTTGAATGATTCTGCTACGGAGGCCAACGAGACTAATGAAGCAGTGCGTTGAGAGGTCTTCGCGTTGTAGACCCATAGAACCGAGGTTTGATTGGTGTATTTGAGATGAATGTCTTGGAAGTTCAAGTCGCCACTTTCGCGCGGGAATGGGGATTTTCACGGTAGGTCTGTTCTATTTCACGGTACCTAACCACATCTAGTAAGGCAGCATCTGTACCCTGCCCAGCAGTACAACCCTACCCATCATCAATGTACCAATATTTGTTTCTGGTTGACCTCTGACTCCATGTAGGCTGGCACCTCGTCGTCGACCCCCATCGCTGCTGATGCCACCAAATGCCTCCATCACCACCCTCCCACCAGCCCTCGGACCAGCCCTCGCACCAGGCCTTTTACCAGGCCTTCCACCAGTCCTTCTAGGAGTCAAATGACCACCGCGATGTCACCTTAGGGCTGCTGAAGGTGCTGAAGTGACCATCGACTTCGCTATCGCTGGTGCCGTCGAGGAGGGCTTTTGTTAACAGTGTGACGTGGCAATTAATAGGCCACGAAGAAGAAAAATTCGAAAACAGCGCTTTCGACAGGTATCGAACATGTGAACTGTTGCATTGCTGCCAAAATCGACTTTATCACACATTTGTGCTTTCTAGGCCTCGTGGAGGGACTGAGCCAAAACAACTTGTCGTCAGATCTGGAGGGGAAACAGAATGTACATGCCGTTAAGGTGAAGAATGTACCATGTGGAGGTGTATTTCCAGTTCTGGAGATGGACCGTGCTGGCGTAACCATATGTGGTTAGGTACCGTGAAATAGAACAGACCTACCGTGAAAATCCCCATTCCCCTTTCGCGCCAGGGCGGGAGGGACTGAAGAGTCTTGATTCCAGGCTCGCCTCTACAATGGCAGTCTTATCTTACGTTTGGAAACACAGCCGTGGTTTGGCAAAGGGAAACAGGGTATCACAGATAATGCAGTTGGCCACATCTCGTTACTCACTTCGTTACTCAACATAGAGGGGATGCGAGGTCTTGAAGTCAGGTAATCCGTGAGCGAACTTATCCCCGCGCCCCCCAAACCCTCTTGTCAAGCCCTGAGATTCAAATGCTTGCAAGAAGGTTGCAATGGAGAGTTCGAGGCACAATGATCTTCAAAGGGTTTCCGCGTTGGTAGGTTGCGTTCAACACGAAAGAAACTACTGGTCGGCCCATTGCAGACACGAACGAATACACTACCGTCGATCAAGCATGTGTCTAGACCTCGGACAGATCCGTCGTCATAGTGTCTTTCTAAACAGTGAATCAAGCATTTCCCCTATGACATTTCAATTGAATGCGATAGGATGCCACTTTACCCATTCGTCTCTCGTCGTCGTGGGCGAATGCATCGGATGCTCGGGAGAATACGGAGCTTTGGGCTCGGCGCCTTCAGAACTTTCTCGTAAGTGTTTGGTACCACCTAAGACGTGAATGACAGATTGCAAGACCGCGCTTGATGCGGGCATAGCAAGGGAAACGTCAAAACAACATGGAGGCGAAAACTTCGTCAATCACGCAAGCACAAACAGATCTGAAGAGTTTTTTTTTGGTCTCTTTTCTCTCAGCCGACTGCTATCTGCCTAGACCGTCACCAAGCGCTTATTGTCCGCTCGGCTGTGACTCTTTGGTGTGGTAGGTCACGGTGGTGACACCAGTAATCGGACGCCTGTAGTTCTCGTAAGCGAAAGGTCGCCCCTTCAAGTTGAGTTCCGTGGCACTTGGGACTGACGATGCCCTCGTGAGACGAGGTACTCGTCGCTGTAGCACCGTCATCATCAGCGGCTGGGTTTCGTAGGGTGTGATCCCTCCGATCTCGCGCTGATGCCATATAGAGTACCATTAATTGAAATGACAACGATGGCAAGGTGGATGGCATGAGCCAAGCAAGCGATGATGAGCTGGGAGTTTGAGTCATCGCTGTTGGGCTGCACCGCTCCCCGAACCCACCGTTTCATTGGCCGACGCGAGGCCGTCGCGAGAGAGGCTAAAGGAGTTCGACAAGGGAGACGGAATCCTGTGATACGCCCTCGTCCTAAGCTTGCAGATGTACGGGCCGCCCTCATCATGGCCACGGCATCGCCCATGCTTCTCGTCTCCTCCTGCTCGCCTGATGTGGGGTGACAGGCTTTCAAACTGATCTCTCTCGGGCGTTCTTGCATTGCCGACCGATAATCTGATGATCCAACTTACCTGTACCTAAGGTATGCCTTGCCATATGTAGAGGCGATGATGTTTAGTAGAAGCTTATCTTAGATTATGTGTAGCTGGATTATCTTATTGCCATTATCTAATTCTTGCTCGGTATCACACTGCTCGTCATGAAGTGGTCAGGATAGACCGATTCTGGGTTTGTGAGGCGGATGTCTGTCTTTGCACATCATGCCGTTTGGTGACTAGGTGACGAGGTGGCGGCCTCGAAGCACGTACGTGTATTCACACTCACAGCGGCTCGGGAAAAATCTCAAGATTGCTGGTGAACCCGTGATATAAGCTTTCACGAAGATACATACACAAATGTATACATACACTTACGTGATCGATTTGGTCGGATTTAGATTTGAAGAGTAGGAATGTTACTACAAATTGTCATTACCATCGCCTCTGCCCCTTGCTTCCCACATGGTATGATCGACTTCAGGGTCTGTCGGGGGCCAGTTTTAGAGCAACTTGCGACAATCGTCGGAGCAGCGAGTAAATACTCCTTCCAAGTGTGTCAATGTGTCAATACCGTACCAGTATTGAACATGTACACCCTTCCTTGTGTCATACTACGGGAAATCGTTGGGCAAGATGGCATCACCTACATACTTGGGAAAGGCCGATGACATAACTCTGGGGCTCACTCTCGTCTACTCCGATGACCGGTAGCTGCTAACTGCCACGATAGCATCAGTCACCGGTACTGTCACTGCCACCTCCACAAACTACAGCCTCGACAGCCTTCTTGTTTGCCTAGTGGCAAGGCGAAGTGGAAGATCACATCAAATATAGTAACAAAGATGCACTTTGATGCAGTATAGTACTGGCTACGGATCAGGGAACGTCTGTAGAGCCCCGACACCTTACTCCCAAGCGTGAACCAAATTTCAATTAAACTATACTAAGCTATCTTCCGCCCCTGGATGACTGGTTATTAGTAGGTTGTCAAGCCAGTGGCCATCCCTCCGAGATCGATTCGTTTGTAGACCCGTGGCATGGCTCTCACGAAGCTCATACTGTCTGGTAATAACTAGAAATGAGTTTCTCAAGTGAAGCGAGCACTAGCAAAGAAGACGGATAAGACTGACTCGGTGTGAGCGGATCTATACTTTCTGGTCACTTGCATCTTGGGGAACGCATCGTTCGTCGGTAGAACTATTCTAGAACTACCTAGTCCTCTCGCTTCGTATGGGAGAGAAGCACCATGCCGAGCCATGTGTTGTCGCGAATGAGAGCATTTCAACGCGCATATGAATTGTCATCCCGCTAGCCTGCCCGCTGTATCTGTACGTATAATAAGTGGACTTTTCCAGTATTGCCACCTGTCAGGACTAAGGGAATCGTGGTGAATGCGCATGGCTACGGTACCAGCAGCATGGCTGTCGTTCCTGCCGTCTACACATCACAGTATCACCAATTTAGTCGCGTTTTCTGCAGACATCTACCTACTCTACAGACCGAAGAAGTATTCTCTTCTATGAGCATCTACTTTTGACACACTTTCTCAGAGGAAATAAGATACAGCAGGCTGGCTGGGACACTGGTAAAAGGGACGGACGGGAGGACGTGCAGTGTCGTCGATGCTGCAATAGTTACACTTCGATGACTCCTCACCTTCGCATCATTCGCGCAGCAAATCAAAGTGTGGTAGGTTTCCGCTGGGTCCGCTGGCCACAGAGGCTGGGGCCACAGTTCATTGTGCTCCAGTCGTGCAGGTGGGCTAAGCCGGATGCGATGGCGCTAAGCCAGAATATGTGCTGCATGCTGCAGCTGTGGCTACCCAGACAACGCCAAGGGCATCCACACTTGCTGCGTGTTGCTTGATTGTGAAGAGGGGTGGAGCGCGAGCGCGCAGTAGGCCAATGATAGCAAAACGCGCTGTAATGCTAGGCTCGCTCTGATTGGTGTCTGGATAGAGACACCCCGAGTATGTGTGTAGAGTGGTATCGACAGTCACACCCGAGACACCTTGTGGATTTGTCTGCTGTTCAATTTGCCAACGCAGCCAGAGCGCAGCGTCCTTGTTCCGTCAAGAGACCCACCCGAGGCTGCGAGCGAAAAAGATGAGAGCGCAAAATATTCATTTGCACCACATAAAGGCATTACAGTGACTTGTTCATAGCGATAGAAAATCGCAAAAATAAGCTGAAAGCAAGAGAATAATTATAAAGATAAAATCAATTAAATTCATCATAATAAAATAAGAGCTTCATACCTAAGATTAGGTACGTTCAATACGTTGTAGTGCAAACAAATGCTTTGCGCTCTCATCTTTTTCGCTCGCAGCCTCGCCACCAGAAGACAGATGCGATTAATATGTCGACGCCCCTATGTCCGGCTGCTGCTCCATTTCGGGCTTGGGCGACTGAGGAAGGGGCAGGATGATGAAGCATGGCAATTCTTGGTAAAGTGCTGCTGTTGACTGGCCGCCCAAATGGCTCTGGCTGGGGGCGCTGATTGTAAACTGTACGTACGTACCGCCATCGCACACGCAGCGAAACAGCCACCCACCCCCGAGCAGAGCCAGAGAACAGACTGGCACACACACACCTCTGCTCCTTGACCGTCTCTCCTCTTGCCTGTGCAGCCGGGAAGTCTCATTATTCAAAACTCTCTGTACCCCCGACTGGTCATCGAGTCCCCCTGTTTTCCCTCTCTCCCATCGAACAAAGCCGTCGCAATGTTCGGTTATACGCTTTGAAGAACGAGATCGAAAGCATCGACTTTTTGAAAGTCTGCTTGAGTGTCATCTGCCTGCCAGACCACTCTTTTCGCCCCCTTCGATTTGTGTCCCCCCCCTAATTCCGTCAATACTCTCGCCGCTTTGTTGTCGTGTCCGCAGTGGCATTCACTTGCACTCTTGCGCACGCACCCGGCCAAAGACGAAGACTCATCCCCTCCACTACCCACCGTCATCAACCATCAGACCGATACGACTCATTCCTTTGTTGTTACACACCTTGATGTTCGGATCTGTTCACTAGACAAAAAGTTGGGAAAAAAGAAAGAGAAGCCAAAGAGGAAAAAAGCCATTGGCCGTATCATTCAGAATTCACATACTCTAGCCCAAAAAAACACGGCCCCCATTGCACCCTCTTGCGCACGAAAGAAGGTTTACATGTTCTAATACCTTATTTGTCTCGATCCCCTCGTATTGTATCTCCTTTATCTCATACTTGTCACGAATGACACACTCTCCTCTCAATCCTTCATTTGCACTATTCTCATTACTCACTTGCCACCGGCGTTGAAACGGGAGGAATCCATCCATTCGACTATTCGACCATTCACGCACACAACCAGCACGCCCAATCCAGGCTCCCCCCGGCCAACAGCGTCACAGGAAGCTGGACTGGAAACCGTCTTTGTCTCTGGTTTCTGCTTCGTGTCGTGCCACTTGGAGTCATCTGCCCGTTGGCACCCAGCCCCAGTCTAGGCCCCCCTCCTCTCATAATTAGCCACCCAGCTACTGGATCGACCGGCGGTCCCCTGCCTAGCGCCATCTGTTCAGGCTTCAGCAGCGCCTGGGAGAGAGCAAAGACCACCTCGCTCTGTCCACCCTTTAGGCCCAACTGAGCGCTGTGACAGCCTTCGCCACCTAAATCATAAGACAAGAGTCATCGACTAGGCATAGGCCCCCCGGAACCCCCCCCAAGCACCCTGAACTGACTGCCACTCGCACCACTTGCACCACCCGCACCACACGCGCATTCCGTGTTCGGTAGTCTCTCTTCGCCTTCCACGCGACTCATCAGCAAGTCATACCAAGGCCCAGGTATCCTTCTCCACCCGCCACTGGCCACTCTGGTTACCTGCTATTTGCCATCCGCCTCTGCCTCGAGGCTTGGTCTTATAAGGCGTTCACTGTCGCCCATCCCACACCACCCCTTCGCCCGCATGCTGTGTACTGCATCGGTAGAAAGTGGTTGTTGTTCGTACCTTGCATAATCTTGGAGATAATTTCCAACGTCCCGTCTTTATCTCAGTCTTCGACGCGGCTGTACACACCCAACTTCTGACGACATCACCCCTAGTCATCACCTGTGTGTACCTCTAACTCGACCCGGCAAGTCTTTCGACCCCAACCACTATTCGACCCCGTCTGCGACGACATCAACCCGTGACACCAAAGATAGCGTAGCAGCCAGCTCGATGGAAATCTAGCTGCTGCCACCTATCGTCACACCATTTCTTGTTTCCCCGGCCGAAACAAAAAATAACAACATGCTGCTTGCGAAATCTATCCTCTCTACTCCAGTCGTCTGTCCCGCTTTGTCCTCCGGTCTGATCGGTCGTGAAACCTTGCTCCTAGACTCTCTCGTCTAGACGCCCGGTCCTCTTTCGAATATTTGCAGCTCAGCAGCAGTATTTATGTCGCTGTTGTAAGGAAGCTACTCGTTCGATCGAATTCACGATTTTACCTACGGTATCACGATCTTATTGGTTGACTCAGCTCGACGGACGACTGGAGGTTATTACTTGAACCTCCATTCGACCACCCACCCCACCATACTCAAAATGCTCTACAGCGAATATGATTCGCTGAACTCCACCCAACGCTTCGAAGAAGGCCCCTATACCTCCTCCCTCGCCTCCTCCGCTTCTTCCTCGTCTACCTCTGTATGTTCCGTTGCATCATCTCAAACTTCGGACAATACTTCCATATCCGGCTCGTCCGAGCCGGCAGGATCATGCGAACTGTACTCTCGGCGATCTGGCTTCAGCCAAAGCGAAGCTCTTGCGTCATGGACCACACAGTCAAGCCAAGTCGAGGTTCCACAACAGTTGCGCCAGAATCCACGACGAACCAGCAACAGTGCGACAACAAGAACTGGCCCACCTACTCTTACACGCCAAAGCGATCGGAAGGTCAACTTCGTCGATAATCTCGTTGGTAAGCTGCATAACGCTTGACTCCGCACCCATGATTTGTCGCTCAATAATTCTAGATTCATCAACGCAAATCGTCGAGGCTATATGGCCGTTGGCCTCGGTCTTCCATCGACAAGAGTTGGGTCACAAAGCTGCCCCGCCTTTGCGTACTTTTATACAAGAGACGCTGCGCCGCTCTCGTACAAGTTATTCGACCTTGCAGGTCGCACTGTATTATCTAATCCTTATCAAGTCCCATGTGCCCAATTTTGACTTCACCATGGAGCAGCCCGAAGACAATTCCTCGACCAAGGCGCTTCAATGCGGTAGACGCATGTTTCTCGCTGCATTGATCTTGGCATCCAAGTATCTCCAAGACAAGAATTACTCGGCGCGAGCCTGGAGTAGGATATGTGGGCTTCCGACGCAAGAGATTAACAGCAACGAGATGGTATTTCTGTCCGCGATTAATTGGAAGCTACACATCACAGACTTAGTTTTCAAACGTTGGACTGAGATTATCTTGAAGCATACGCCCTCGCAACCTCCGTCTTCTGGATCGCCTTGCTTCTTGGTGTCCGAACAGCAGTGTCAGAACTGGAAGAACTTGATTCTGCAACTCAACGCTGGATTGGACAACATCGAGGATTTCATTCCTGTGAGCCCATCGCAGCGCAAGCATCTGGTTGCTCTACCTAGCACGCCTGTTTCTTCGGTCTCGACACCTAGGGTGAGATCGCCACTGTCTGCCGAGGCTAACGATGCTACCCCAACCCCGAAGAGTTTGGGTACGCCTACAGTTATGGAGCCCGTCCCGGCCACTGCATATACACCTGGCAGACCGGCCCCTGCTCTCGGGCTGCTTCCTACCCCACGTTTGACACCGCAATCCACAGGTTTTTGCACACCAGCTGTGAGCGCTGCAACTGCTATGCTCGGCGGCAAGTGCTCAATGAGCTTCGCAATGGCACAAGCCGCTCAAGTGTCTGCCTCGCAAAACTTGGACAGGTGGCCGGCTTCTATCAGCACGTCTCCTCGGAGTCATATGTTGACCAGACGACCATCGTTTGCTAACTCTGTTTCGACTGCGTCTTCACCAGAATCAATGATGTCGGATAATTCACGTACATCACGCTCTTCCTCGATCTCCTCTGCTTCGTCACTGGTCAGCGCGCCGTTCACCAAATTGGATGTTCAGGCGCGATGTCGGAACGCGAAGCTGTACGGCGAGAGGTATAGCATGAAACCAGCCATTGCTTCGGTCCCAGAAGACTACGAGCAGAACTACATTACATCCTCTCCTGAATCCTACACCGGCACGGTGGGCAAGGATTTATACCATATGTCGCTGGAAACCCCATTGGGCTACAGAGATTGTGAGGTCGACGACGCTGCTAACGCGGCACGTGCTCTCCAAGATCTGCATAACTATCGCACTTCATCGACCTCGCGACCAAGCCTAAAGCGAAGTTATCGACTGTCGACTGATTCACCTCTGCAAGAGAATGTTCGCGAATTGTTGAATCAAACCAGATATCCATACAACGTGAGCCAGACTCCCGTCCAACGTTCTCACGATGGCCGTAAGCGACGTTGTTGCGCGGCCGAGGCTGCATCACGCTCCTATTCAATTCCCTTGATGCACCCTGCTGTCGGAGGCGCTGGCGGCCCTGGAATGTGGGAAGGAATCCTAAACCACTAATGGCACCGCCGAATACTGCGACCAAGATTTGAAGTACAACTATCCAACCCTTGTGACAATATCAACGCTTTCCTTTGTCTGGAGAAGGACACGCATTGCTATCTTGGCCTCTTGATACCACTTTTTTGAAAAATTATCTACTTATAGACGACACCGAAAAGGGGGCGATCAGAGACACTAAAACTATGCAATCCAACTACTTATTTCTAGGATTCTAATGTTATGTGGACGGGGAGAAGACGGCGTATCGCTCGTCTATGTACGATGAACAGGAAGCTCTGTTTGAGTTCATTTTGGAAGGGGTGTTTTTGGAATAATTGGGATGGGGAAGGTTGCAGGCTGGTACATACCGCCTCTTCAAGCATTAGGTATGTTGGCAGCGGCTGGAAATGCCTGCGGCCAAATTGCATCATGTCGGAGTTTTTGATTTTCATTTTCTTTCACTCGATTAATCTCACTGGTCACACAGTCCAACGACTGTTGGCATGGCGCCGGTCGAGACACGCGACGGTCCACCACCAAGTCTGGGTGCCGCACTACTAGCATAAGTACACTCAGGAGTGAAGACGAGAGTATCTGGCCCGATGGGGAACTCTCGCGGAAAGAAGGCTCCGAACACAAGCTTCAAACAACAACACAGTCAAGACAGTTTAGATGACTTCTCTTACCGAGTTGCCGAGTTACTGAGAAACTCGGCCTCTCCAGATAGCTTCTACAAATCTGAAACCCGCTTAACTGGACGATAATGGTTCCTTTGGCCTGCTATGTTAGTCGCGAGTAGCTTGCACTGGTGTGCCTGGTCACCTGGCTGTCTACCTTTCGAGCACGTCCTCCTTTGGCCCCTCGACCTGGATGCGTGTGAACAAGCCGAAAGTGGATATCGCCAGATGGTTTGTTGCTTCATGATGACCAGACGGTTGGCCGGTGAGCGGAAACATACCACACCACGTGTCGAGCAAACGAGATCAGGCCAGGTCACTTTTGCACGATCCGGGGCCCAATAACGCCATGAGCGGCGTCAAGTCTTGTGAACTGCTGACTTTGTTGGTGAACATTAGGGACCTACCGATCCATCCTCAACTGCTCCCGCCTACCTACCTACGACTTGATGGTGGGGCAGCCGGTGAGTCAGAGCGAAATTTCGATTCTGGCCAATTAAACTCGCCATGATGCAGTATAGATCCCTGCTAAGTGGCTGGGCTTAATTGCTCCTTTAGGCAACAGCCACTAGGCCCGGGGGCGTTAGTGTTGGGAGTTCTTCATGACTTATGTGCAGTCGGCGATGTTCTGTGTTAATTAAGTGGAAGGCGATTAAGGGATGAAGGGAATATTCCATGGTAAGTGTTGGAGTTTTTATGCTTGGTTGTCTGTTTTTCTCGCTGAGGATTGTTATTCCTAGGGGGGAGCTATTCTAGGTAAGCGAGGTTGATGACGGGCTTATTGCCGTGGAATCATGCGAGAAGGCATACTGCATTCCATTGCTGTTGTACTTGCTGTGGAAGTGGATGATGGGCCACTCACAGTGTTCCTACCCATCAGGACTGACAGGATTCGAGGAAAGGAAGTTTTCACCGAGTGTGAGTGGATAAAAAGGGGTTGTATTGTAGGTTAGGTGAGTACAGGTACTTGTAAGGGTAACGCGGTGAGTTCCCGGCGTGAGGCTTGGCGAGGAATTTGCGCTGATGGGTGTCGCATTTCTCACGATGGATTAGTGTGTTGTTAGTTTTTGTGTCGCGGAACTGGCGGACTTTGGTTAGAAAAAGGTATAGCAGGTGATTCTTCTGTCTTCTATGACGCTGTCAAGTTGGTGGTCGGGACTCGGAGGTCAGGGCGTAGACGCCTGCTTTTGCTGATACTTCGGGTAAGCCCAGTGGCTATTGCGACTGAGTTGCCGGTGACTTTTCGGCGAGCAGATCTGGAATGGTGTGCTTCGGATTGAGGAGGTGGTGCCTTGATGTGAGAGTGCGACTCGAGTGGTTCGCTACGTCGTATTAAAATGCCGTGCATGAGGGCTGGTTGGTGAGTATGTGGGTGGTGGGTTACATGTAAGTGTTGTCGAGGCACCTCGTAGAACATTCCTTTCTTATCTATGGAGTACATGGAATCAAGTAGACGTGAGATTTTTCAGTGTGATATGATCTGTGCGTTATGATCCTACGCTCTCCAAACTTGTGCCGTATTCGCCTTGAGGGGATGTATTGGAGGCTGAGTGAAGTATATGAAGGGGACGAGTGTCGATATGTCAGAGTATGACGAGTGATGGTAGTTTTCTCGGGCTTTCTGTCTATTGGTTATGATGAATCATATTGAGTAGGATTAGATAATGAGAGTTTCTCATGAGATTAGGCTTATTGGTACAGGTTATTGCGTTGTAGTCAGAGTGTGCGAATAGAGTGCTGGTGTGGATGTGCACGCATCTATAGACTGCTGGTTCTATTCAGTCCTCATTGTTGTATAGCGCAAGAGATGTGTATATTATTATCTCTTTGAAGTTATTCATGTATGGATCGTTCGACGAAGCTTACGTCTTACTCCTATACTGAAGACAATGTCGCAGTGGCAGAATGAAGTTCGGTAGGTATGCGGGTTGGTACAGACGTTAAGAATTGTCTTCGGGAATTCTTATGATCACGTGCATAGTTTGACAGTCTACCTAGGTAGTCTTGCTTGAATAGGTGTTGATCAAGGTCTCCAAGTAGAAGACTGTACAGGTATAATGGGTTGATAACTGACGATGTCATGCGGCGACTGCTCGTTACGATGAGGGTTTTTAATGAAATGGGCTTCGCACGATTTTCCCCTCACGTTATTTCAGTTATAGAACTTAAACACTTGAAGACCAACCCGTTTTTTTCTACTCTTTTGTTTCTAGATACGTTCGATGATTAGTGCTGTATGTAGAATCACGTCTATGGAGGTTAATGAGCTTGGTGGCCTCGACTCAATCATTGCTGTGAACATACTTTAATTACAATACAGACAACAAAGCATAGTCGTTTCTACATACTTTTGGCATTGAATCATTTCATTAGTTTGGTTCATTTCAGAGGAAGGATAATGTACGCATTTGTTTATTCCTATGATTCAGGTATATAATGTGCCTGGTACCATGTGTGGATCGATGAGCTGTCAGTTGAGCAGGGTCCTGAGGAAAATGGGGATTGTCTCAGGTGGGCACTTGCTTGCTCAACATTCACCAAATCACCACTACGATAGCCGCACTCCAGTATCGCTACTTTCCACTTTGCTGCTAGGTAGGATGCGACACTCTCAACATGGCCTTGTGCGTATCTTGTCGGGCAATCAACGTCGCCACGCTTCCCTCATTTCCCGGCTTCTCCAAGAATCTCTGGCCGAAAGACCTACACCAGGTGCCGTCGCAGCAGCACAAGACCTCGCTCACGGCGCTCCGGGCTTCAGCGGCGACATGTCCGGGATGCGCGGTGGTATATGAGGGACTGATGGCCGCAGTTCCTGATAAGAATGAGGGTGTCCTACTCAAGCATATTGGCGCCGATGAATGCACGACCGACGTGAGGGACCAGGCAATGGAGCATGAAACCGTAGAGATACGGGGACTAGCTCGGGAGGGCTCGACAGACCAGGAGCGACGACTATATGGTCTATTGGCGCAATGCGGCCCTGCAATGCGGGAGTTTGGCTTTTTTGCGGACGATAGTTAGTGAGTTCACAGGGTTCCGTTTCGAATCTCTCGACTTACTAGATACCAGACTCAACTGCCGCTCTCCAAGGAACAGTTGTCGGCAGGGAGCCTGCGCCTGTCGGGCATCCAGACAGAGTTCTTGGATGGCTTCGGGTTTGTGAAGAGAAGCACTCGAAATGTTCATCTTTCGAGCGGATCCTGTCAACCACGCTATCTTTTCCAACTCGAGTGCTCGACTTGGAGGCACTGGGACCAGAAAAAGTGCGTTTGGTCTATGGCGCAAAGCTCCAAGGACGTTACGTAGCGCTGAGCCATTGTTGGGGCAAAGCACGTATCGTCAGGACAGTTCAAGCAACCCTTGCGCAGTTCATGAGGTCGATCGATGTCGCCAGCCTCAACAAGACCTTTCAGGATGCCATCATGGTCACGAGGAGGTTAGGACTGCGATATCTGTGGATCGACTCTTTGTGCATCATCCAGGATGACGTCGCCGATTGGGAGAGAGAGGCAGCCAGCATGGCACAGGTGTACTCCCAAGCTTATCTGACGATTGCCGCCTCCGCTGCTACAGACGGAACTCAGGGCTTGCTGAGAGCCACACCAGAGGGTGCGCGTTTTGACCTGTTTGTCGACTCCGAAGCAACTCCTTCAAATGCTGGCGTCTCCATAGGACCGTTCCTCCAGAGGTTTCGCCGTCTGGTTGCAGCGCCACTAAACACCAGAGCCTGGACCTTACAGGAACGGATCTTGTCTCCGCGAATGCTACATTATGCGCAACATCAATTGCACTGGGAATGCCGTGAATCGATCAACAGCGAGGCGGGAGGTCCCCCGTTCGGAGAACTCATTGATAACTCCGGGGAAGAGTCATGGCACAGAGGACGACTAGGAAGAACATCGGACGATCTCTTAGAAAAAGACGAGATCCAAAAGATCCAAGATGCTTCTCAACGCGCAAGCAACGGTCGTAGGGAGCACGAGAGCTGGTACGGTCTGATACAGGAGTATTGCGAACGGGACCTAACCAATGGCTCGGATAAACTCCCCGCGCTATCGGGTATTGCTCACGCCTACGCACAACAGCACAACGCAGAATATGTCGCGGGTCTCTGGCTCGACGCCATAGCGACTGGCCTTCTGTGGCACTGCCGCGATGCCGAAAGCCTCAAACGGCCTTCGACGTATCGCGCTCCGTCGTGGTCTTGGGCCTCTGTAGATGGCCCTGTCGAGTTCTTCAGTGTGAGCGATGGGCTGATATTAGGCGATGCTATTGAAATTTACGACATCAGCACACGAATAGAACCTGATGGACTGGATCCGTTTGGTAAGGTCCGAAGTGGCAAGCTGTCGCTTTGGGGCGCGGTGAAGACCGCCATTGTCAAGACGATATATGAAGAAGTGAATAGCGGCAGTTCGGAAAAGGCCTCTGCGCGGCTTATTTTCGATGAGATGTCTGCGATCGGGTCCGCTACACTCGATTGTCCAATCCCGGATGGGGAGGTAACTTGCTTGCTAATTGCTACAAGTTATGGCTCGTTTGGCACGAGGTTTAATAATAACTTGGTCCTTCTACTAAACCCGACGGAAAACGACAATGAGTTCACACGGCTTGGAATGGCTATGTTCTATGAGGAGAGGAACTACAGCCTAGGACGCGATACTACTCGTCCTTATCAGCAGAGAGCTAGTAGTTCGAGAGAACTGTCGGACAGTGAAGGCCAGAGTCTACAGGACTGGTTCTATGATGTTGATTTGGTTAACATCACATTGCTATAAAGCTTCAGAGGGTGCCGACCAACCGTCGATGCGCTGGGCTCTACACTTGGTTATCACACTAACACAATATAAGGACTTTTGCTCGCGCAAACCCGTAGCCCTCTTGGACATCAATACTGTCACTATGCCTCGTGTTGATATTGTTCGTGATGCGGCCTGAAGACGGCAGCATATGTGATGGTGTATCATGGTCGCCTTCACTGTACTAGAATATCCAGATATGTCGCGCGCACTACCTAATGTTTCTGGGTTTGCCTTCAGACTATGCAATTTAGCGCAATAATCAGCGCGACGATTCCTGCTCGTCGACATGTGAGCGAGTTACATCTCAGATAGTCTTTAAGGCACATCAATTTAGCTTCGGCGCCATGATCCTTGACCAAAAAAAGACGAACGACTCTTTCTCCGATGAGCATAATGAAAATACATAAATATGTCACCTCCAACACGCTGTCCCCTAGTATGTCCCTAACAGACCACACTCTACTCAATACTACAGCCCAAGCACCTTCTCCCATTTGAGATCAATTGGATACCTTCAAGCCAACTATCTTCAACGACATTATCGTCTTCAAACGAAGTGTTCAAACCCACATACCTTCAGCGCACCAAGGACACATCCCCGTCGACACACGCCGAGCGAAGCAGAGTAGCCCTGTCAGCGTCAAGAACCAAGGCGCACATATTATACCCCAGCTCCATATTCGACCTCTGATCTTCTCAAACACTGCTCACTCTCGTCCCATCGCCTAGTCGACTTCGCGACATACTTCTTCTAATCCTCATCCTTACACCTGTGCTTTACTTGTTCCATCCAAGTCGCCGATCTACTCTACATCGGATCCAAGGAGCCTAGTCCTGACGACAAAGAAGAGGCCTAACATTACCTTCATTGCTATTTTCCCGTTTCTCTTGATTCATCCACGGCTCCACAGAATTCTCCTGTACAATGGACCCAATCCAATCCTACAACACCTTGCTCTTCGTTCTCGCCTTCGCACCCGCGTTGCACTTCTTTATGCGATTCGTTGCGGTTGCGAACCGCGATTTTAATCAACGTGGGGACGGAGATCGTCTAGCTTACATCGGTTTTTGCACTTTTGCTTCGTATGTCCTTATAGCAATCGGTTTCCTATTATTCAACTGGTCGCAAGGCGTATATGCAGGGTCTTGCAAGACCCTGGAGACATGATGCGACCGAGAGTGTCCAGACGCTTGGAGAGCGACCTTGTCTGGCTACGCCACATTTGGCGACATTCATTCATTCATGCAACATCGCATATGTACGAGCAACACGAAGCTGCGGCGCATTATAGCTTAATGGCCAAGAAGCGCTCATACGCAATGGAGAGAGATGGATCTGGCATGTCGTTCGAGCATACACTATTCACCATTCTTTGTCTTTTAACGGAAATTTATTCAAGTCCCTGGAAGACAGCCCCAAAGACCTAGACTTCCGTCGAAGGCGTCCAAAATCGAACAGCCTCGCAGCATACAAGTACCAGACTGGATCAAATAGGTACACCCTCTCATTTCTTCTCGATACAGATGCAAAGCAGGGATATCGTTCGACTGGGTTCTGATAGGGATATTCTTGGGATTGGATTGGCCCTAAAGCCCAAGTGACGAGAGGAGGGAAGGCGATGTACATGAAGGTCGGATATCGACTTGCTTAGTCGAATGATCATTTAGCTATTGATTAGGTAGTAAGCAAGGTTCCATTGAGTTCACTCTATTTTCGTAGAATCGTTTCATCGTGACATACCCTATTGAATAGAACGGCGTGAACTGATCACTGACCAAACCCTCCGCGGTATATTACTGCAGAACTCGGACGCATATAATTGCACGTAGAGACTTGAGGTTTTGGGGTCTCTTGCTTCGTGTTGTCGTCCCGTTGTCTTATTACTTGGGACTCGTGCATCAGTTGGAGTTGTATGATACCTACATCAAAATGGAGGCTCGGAGACTGTTAAATTGATTGAATCACTACCAAGTGGGCTAATAATGTATCGGTTTGTCCCGGAGCACACTTGGTAAACTGAATATCCCCATTCATATCCCACAAGACCAGGCCCCGGGCTGGTATTCTGTCTTCCGTTCTTGTATCCGGAGTTTTTTGGGTTGAGCTGGGGCTGTATCTGGTACATAGGACACATCGTTACATATTTGCGGGCTGTGGATGCCCTATGGTCACTGTCGTTTCTTTGTGCTTTGTGTTCATCTCGGTTCCAGGTGTGGAGCATGTGCGTATCGCACGTTGAAAGCATTGTTGTTAGTGTCTTCCTCAACTTTCTCAGATCTTCGGTCACGATCGTGGGATTCGAGAGCAATGTATCTTAAATATTTAGACATGTTTGGGTAAGACAGAGTAGCGCGGTGATTCATCGAAGCACTGGGCTTTACCAGCGTTTTGTGGTCGCGGGTGGTGAAACTCGGGTTGCGAGTTAATGTTAACAAGCTGACGCTCGCCTTTACTCCGTGAGGGTTAGGAGATATTCGGATACGTAAGTAAATAAATATATAAATAAATAAGCATATATATAGTATATAGTAATAGGCAAATATTTATATATATAATATAATATTTAAGCAATAATAAAAAAAAAGCGGTAAGTATTAAATAAAAAAAGTTATAGTTATTTAAATAATTAAAAATAAGTTTTTAAAAAAATTAAACTAATTAAATTACGTAATATTTTATAGCTATATTTATATTATTAATTTTATAAATTTATTGTTATAAAACTTTTTTTTCCGTTTTTATTTAAACTTTTACCCGTTTTAATATATATAACTTTTTACGCGTTTATTTTTAATACCGATTGTTTATTTTATTAAAATCGCGGTTTAATTTTAAATTAAACGGTATTAATTTTATTTTAATTAGTTTAATATATATTATACGTTTAATAATAATTAAACGCTAATTTTAAACCTGTTTTTTATTTTATTATAATATTTTATTATATTACGTTTAGTTTTATATATAACGAAATTACTTTCGGCTTTATATATTAATTTAAAGCTAAAAAGTATTAATTTTAATTTATTTTAAATATCGTTCGTTTTCGTTTATATAATAGCTTTATTAATAATTTATATAAAACAAAAATTTTATTACTATTTATTTTTTATTTTAATTAAAACTTTTTATACGTATTTAAAGCTTTTTTATTTATAATACTTTTTATAATAATTTTTTATTATTTAATATTAAACGATTTTAAACGTAACGGCTGTTTTTAAAAAATATCGGTAAAATAAAAATAATACGTTTTATTAAAAATTAAAAAATACGTTTTAATTAAATCGAATTTATTAATAAATAAACTTTATTAATTAAAACCGAATTATAGTTTAACGAAAACGAACTAAAACTTTTAATTTTTACAAAAACGCGTTTTAAACTTACCGCTTTTTTTAAAACTTTTATTATAAATCTATTTAATTAAACGTATAAAACTATTAATAATTAATTTATTATTTTTTATAATATTTTAAAAGCTTTTAATAATAACGTTATTAAATTTTTTATTTTATAACTATTTTTAAACGTAAATAATAATATTAACGATTTTATAATATAAATTGCCGTAAAATAAATTTTATTCGCTTTTAAAGCTTTTAAATATAAATTAATTTTAACCGATTAATATATTTTAATCGTTAATAATAATATATTTAAAACTATAAATAGTTTTAAAACTTAGTTTTCGATTTTATTTAAATTTAATTTAATTAATATTAATATAATAATATTAAATTAAATAATAACGTTTATAATTAATTATTAACGTAAACGTTTTAAATCAAATACGTTTATTATAAATATTATAACTTTTATTACGAACGTATTAATAAATAATTCGGTTTTAATTTATATTAATAATACGTTTAATTAAGCCTGTTTATAAAAAACAAACGATACGTTTATTAATATTTACGATTATAATTAAAACGCGCTAATTAATTATTTATTTTCGGTATTATATAATAAAAAAATAATATTTAACCGTTTATAATTAAAAGCTATTTTTAACGATTTAATAAAAATATAAACAAACGACCAAAAACTAAATATTATCGTTTATTACGTTATTATAATAATAATAACCGTTTATATTAAAAAGCATTTTATAAATTATATAACGTATAGCGAATTTAGCCTGTTTAAGCCGTTTATTAATATAAGTTTATAATAATATTTTATTTATAATAAATAAAGCTTACGCTTTTAATAAAAGCTTTTTTAATAGTTTATAAATATTAAAAACTATATATTAACCGAAAAATTAATCGCTTTTAAATTATTTTTACGTATAAACGCTATAAATAAATTACGTTCGGTACGTATTTTAAATCGTATATTAATTACTATAATAGCTATATATATTATAATAATAAATAATGTTATATTTAAAAAAATAATATACGTAAAATATTAATATAAAAATAAACTTTTTCGATTTTACGTCGTTATATAAAACGTTTTAATTAATAGTTATAATAATTACTATTATAATAATAACGGCTTATATTGTTTTTTTTAACCGCTAAAAAAAACGCAAGTTATTAAACCGATTATATTAAATAATAACGATAATAATATTATATAAAAAACTAAAAAAAACGATTATAAACGTAAAAAAATTTTAATAACGTTATTTAATTTAATATTAACGACGGGATTATTATTAATAATTACGGCCGTTTTATTAACTATTTCGTTATTAATTAAATTTACGTACCGACTTTTTACCGATTTTTTTACGCGCTGAACGTTTTTAACTTTTTTTAAAACGGCGCCTATTTTTTTTATAACTACGTTTATTTTTTTCGCAATTACGCTTATTTTTTTTAAAACCGCACGCCCGTTAGTATTAATTATAACCGCCGTTATTATAAATATATTAAAGTTTTTTAAATTCGTAAATATTTATTTTTATATAGATTTAGTTTTTTAAACGTTAAAAGCATTTATTAAATTACGTTTATACGTAAATAATATCGTATTTATTAATAACTTTAAAAACTAAACTAATCCGTTTAATTTTTTTAAATCTAATTCGGTATAATAATAAATATTCGTTTTTTTTTATAACGTATTATAGCGTATTTTAATAAATAGCAAATATTATTTAATAAATAATCGATAGCGTCCGGTAGCCTTTTTTTAATATAAATATAAACGTAAGTTTATTTTTATAGCGGATTGCCGCCGTCCGTTACGGTTTTTTATAAACAATACGATCGTATATATTTTTCGCTATTTTATTTCGGTTTAGTTTAAATATATACGTATAAAATACCTTTATTTTTTATTTTTTTCGGCGAAAAAAAAAAAAAAAACGCATTTATATATTTATATTTTCGTAAACGTTCGGCGTTTATTAAGTTTTAAAATAACGAAAAATATACGCTTTTATAAGCTTTTAAAACAATTTATTATAATAAGTTTTAAAATTTAAATTATTAAAAAGTTATAAATAATAATTTATAAAATACGAAAAACGAAAATATAAAAAAAATAAAATACTAATCGTATTATTAATAATAAATTCCGATAGCTATAAATAAATAATTAAACTAATTAATAATAAAAAAAACTTAATTTTTAATTTTATAAAAAAAAAACTTTTTACGCTATTAAAAGGTATAATTTTATAATAAACGTAAATAAAAATAATATAACGTATTATTATTAATTATTTATTTATAAACTAACCGTTTTAATATTTTAATAAATACTATATTTTTTATTAAACGATTTTTAATATTTAGCAAAATTAATACTTTTAGTTTTTAAAAGCTTTATATTTTTAATAACGCAATATATAATTAGCTATATAAAAACACCGAAATTTAAAAATCGATTTCGATTGTTTTAAACGATTGCTTTTATAATTTATTAATAATTATTATAAAATATAAAATAACCAAAAACTGCCGTTTTAATTAAAAATACAAATAGTTTTTATTATTATATACGATTTTAATTTTAAAAATAACTTTAATTTATTAATTAAATATATTATTAAAAATTTTGGCCTTTATATTATATTTATATAGCCGTACGACTATTAACCGAATATTATTATAAAAGCTTTAATCCGGATTTATATTTTATAATAATATAATAAAAACACCGACTTTTAGTAAAAAAATAAATAATAACGTATTATTTAGCCGTATAAACCGTAAAACCTTAATTAAAAGTTTATCGCTATCGTTTATTACCGATTTTACGTATTCGTTATATAAAATATATTTTTTTTAACGCTTTAATAGCTTTTAAAACAAATCGTTATTAATTAATTATATAATAACGTTATACGTCGATAAAACGGCTTTTATAATAAAAATAAACCGGTTTAAAATAACCGAACGTATTATATTATTTAAAAATATATATTTATATATATTTTTAAAATTATAAATATTAAAAATCGGTTACGGCAATTTAAAACTTTAATTTATAAACTTTTTATTGTTAATATTTTAAAATTATTATATAAAATCGCGATTTAAAAAATTTATTTATCGAATTTATATATTTTTAATTAAAAACAATTTTTAAAGCCGATTTTAAATAAAAAAATATTAAAAACAAACTATTATTATTTAAAATTGAAAACCTTTTTATATTACCGGCAAAATTTAAACGAAATCGCTTTCGAAAAATATTAATAAGTTTTTAAAAAACGCATTATTTTTTTTAATATTATAAAATATGCAGTAAATAATTTTAAAAATATGCTTATATTATATTATAATTTTATTTTAAATAATTAAAACAGTTTAGTAAAATAATTCGGCCGTAGTTTTATTACGATTAACGTTATAAATTAATTACGCGTTTAGCTTAATCGGGATTTTAAACCGTAAATATACCGTCCGGCTTTTAAATAATAATAACGCCGTTATTTTAAATAAAGCAATATATAATATAATTTTGCTTTACGAACGAAAATAATAATATAACGTAATATAAAAAAACGTTTTTCCGGTTTTAATAAGCTTTTAAAAATAAAAATAAACTTTTAAAAGTTTAGCTTTAATAAATTAAATAATAATATTATACGTTAATCGCTATTTAATGTTTAATTTTTAAAAAAATTTATTACGTTTTAAAGCTTTTTATTCGCGATTATATTTTAATTTATTAAATATAAACCGATTATTTATAATCGTAATTTAATTAACGATTAAGCAAAATAGCTTGGTTTTTTTTTAAACCTATTACAGCGTTATTAAATTTATTAAAAAAAACAAACCGTAATTAATATATAAATCGTTAAACTATATTAATTAATTACGAAATAGTTTAATTATTTATAAAAAATCGTTATATATTTATAATAAAAACGCTTTTTAAATATTAATAAAATTTTAAACGTTTAAATTTTATAACGTATAAACGAAATTAGTTTTTAATTAATTATTAAAAAAAAAAATAGTTATTTCGGTAAAAAAGTTATATTAATATCGATTATTTTATAACAGTTTTTTCGTTTAATATAATTTTTAAAAAATAAAATATCGAATATTTTCGAAAATTAAAAAATTATCTTAACCGATAGTATTAAAAATACAAATAAATAATATTTGCAAAAAAAAACGCTCGCTTTTTTTCGAATAAATAAAAAATACGCGGTTAATTTTTTTATAATATTGTTTTTTATAAAAATACTATAATTTACGATTTTTATTTTATATATAAAAAAAAAAAAATTTTTAATATAATATATTTTAATTATTACTATTTATATTATTATAATTTATTTAAGCTTTTAAAATAAAACGTTTTTATTTTAAAACTATCGCTATTAAAACTTTATTATTTAAATTAAAACGTACCGAATTTTTTTTTAATAAATATACGTATAGCTTTAAAACCGCTAGCGTTTAGTTTTATATAAAGTTTTTGAAAAGCTTTTATACGGTTTTATAAAAATTTAAATATCGATTTTATAAATAATTTTTAATTTTATTTCGTTTAATTTAATTATCGTTATCGATTATAAACTATTAGATTTATATAATAATACGGTTGTTTTTTTTATATATATATTTATAAATATATTTAATAAACTAAATATTTATATATATTTCGATATTTATATAAATTTTATATTTTTAAAATAAATAAAAATTATATAAACCTATTTAATAGTTATTTAATATAATAAACGAAAATTCGTTAAAACTTTAGCGTTAAATATAATAACAATAGTTTAAATATTTATCGGTAGTTATAATAATTTCGGTAATAAAAAGCTTTAAAAACCGCTTAATATATATATCGCCGGTTATATATAAAGCGTTCGGATTTATATATTTATAAAAACCGTAATATATAAATTTTGCAATTATTATAATTAGCCGGCCGTTAAAATTTTTTATTAACGACGGTATTTTAACGCGTATTAGTTTATTTACGTTATTTAGTAAAAAAAAACAATTTCGGTCGTTTAAAATTAAAAATATTAATAAATATATATATATAAAAAACTTCGTTTTTAATATTCGATAATTTAATACGTATTTATATATTTGCTAAAAATATAATTTTTTTCTATATTTTCGAAAAAAGCTTTTTGTTTTAAATTAAATATTTAAATACCGATATTAAGCCGATTTTATACGGTTTAACCCGATAAAAGTTTATTTTTTATTTTTTTTTAATTCGGATTTATAATAAAAATAATAAATAATAATAATAACTTAAATTTTCGTACGATAATTATCGAATTTTAATAATAACGTTTTATATAATATTCGCTATTAATATAAAACATTAATAAATAATTAACGCGTTTAATTATACGTAAATTAATATTACCGGCTTAAATAATATCGTTTAATTTATTTTAAAAAATTTATTAAAAATCGGCTTAATACGTATAAATATATTATAAATTTTTTTATTTAATTAACGTTTATACGTTAATTAAATATTATTAAAAAAACCGACCGTAACCGAACGGTATAATCGTATTATTTTGCCGAAAATAAAGCTTATTTTGAAAATATTAGCGAAAAATTAACTATTAAATAAATTTTTAGTTTAGCCGTTTTACGACGTTTTTTTTATAGCTTTTTTTTTTATAAAACTATATTAATATATAATATAACGGCAAATAAAACGCATATTTTATTAAAATACGTTTATATTTATAGCTGTTTATATTTAATAGCTTTTTTTTAATTAATACGATTTTTTTTTAACGTTTGCGATTATTTAATAAATTGTTAAAAAAAATAACAGTTATATTATTTAAAATAAAAAAGTTTTTTTAACGTAAATCGGCTTTTTTTTTTATAATTAAATTTAATTATAAATTTAAAACTATTTAAATTATTTTTTCGTTTAAACTAACGTTTTATAAAACGGCGATTTTATTTATTAGTTTTTTACAGGTTATTATATATATATATACGTACGTATTATTCGAATATATTTTTTTTAATAATTAAGTAATAATTTCGAAATTTAGTTTATTATTCGATTTTAAATAAAAACGTATAACGTTAAACAAGTTATAAATATATAATTAAACGTATGTAAAAAATTTTTCCGAAATAATATTTATCGGTTTAATTTAATAATATAAAACATTTTAAATATAAAAGCAATTTAAGCCCGCTTAATTAAATACGCAATTAGCCGGCGTAGTTATAAAAAAAATAAACGTAAATATATTATTATATCGCCGAATATAATATCGAAATTTCTTTGAACGTAAGTTATTCGAAATTAATAAATCGCGTAAAAAAGCTAGCGGCTTCGTTAATTTTAAAAAATAAATAGTACTTTTTTTATAATAGTTTTTAAAGTTTTCGATTTTTTTCGATTTTATATTCGAACGTTTTTCTTTTTAATAAAAAATATTATAATAGCCGTATTAATTTTTTATATTACTAATATTATATAATAGTATTAAATAAATACCGTTTAAAAATAACTATATTATATACTTTTTATAACGTTTATAATAATTAATATAAAATAAGTAATAAATATAATAAATAATATAATATTAAAAACAAAACGTATTTACGTAAACGCGTTAATATTTTTTTAAAAACGTTTAATAAATTATTAAATATTAACGTCGATTTTTTTAAATAAATATTTTTAATTTAACGCGTAATAAAACTTATAAATTTAATAAAGCTTATTATTTTAAAAATTTATAAATATTTCCGTAATAAACTAAATACGTTTATATTTTATATATATTAAACTAAATTAAATCGATATATTTAAAAAAAAACGGTAATAATTATATTAAAAACGCGTAAAACGTATAAATAAATATATATATTAAAAAATATATTAATACTTTAATATACCGAACGTAATAAAACGGAAAACTAATTTTAAAACTTTTATTTTTAATTATTAATAATATTATTAAAAAAACCTTATATATAAAAAAACGCGTTAATTAAAAGCAATTATTTTTAAAAAGTATAAATATTTAATTAACGATTATAGTAATAAATAAAAATACGTATTATAAAAAAATAACTACGTTAAATTAAATAGCCGGTATAATATAATATTAAAAAACTATAAAATAATAAACTTTTAATTAATTAAACTATTAAAAGTATTTATAAAAATATTAAAAAAATCGCTATTATTTTTATTCGATATAGTTATAATAAAAACAATCGCTATTAAGCTTAAATTTAACCGTTTTATAATTTTTAATTTCGTTAATTTTTTTTTTAATTATAACTTTATTATTAATAATAACCGGGCTTGTTTTAATATTATTGCAAAAAATAAACGGCGTATAAATATATATATATAAAAAAAAAAAGCTTATATAATCGGCAGCGTTATTTAATAAATAAATCGTTTTAAATAAAAACTATTATTAACGAATTATTATTAATTAACTATATATAAACTATATTGTGGGGTGAATATAATCACCTAATCACCTAATCACTACGTACGTACGATACTGGTGATGTGGTGATGGTGATGGTTGTTGATTGATTGATGTTATGGTAGAGCTACGTACGGCTAAGGTACGTGGTTATATACTACTACCTGGCTGGTGCCTGAGGTACCAATCCCGGCGTGGGATTGAATCCGTCAGGCCACCAGGCCATTACCAGGGCTACCACCTTACGTCAGTTGGCTGTAGCCAACTGCCGCAGGTGGCAGCCACATATCCATGAACCAACACTGGCAACTTTTCTCTTTGTGGCTGGCACCTGTGGCTCAGCCATATCTATCTATCTCGTCCGTCCATCCATCAATGGTGGACAGGAGTAACTATACATACAAATACAAAGAACTCAACGGTACGACTGCGGCAGCAGAAGTACCCATACATCCTCCAGCCAGTGATTGCTCTCAGTGATCCTTCTCCAGGTCGTTAGGTCATGCCAGGTGGTTATGGTCAAGGTGGTTGAGTCAAGGTGACGAAGTCAAGGTGGTGAAGTCAGTGAGATGGTCAGTGTGGTGTGGTGTTGCAGGTGATGTCAGGTGACGGTGAGGTGCTGTGCCACGTCACGCGCCACGTCATGGTGCCACAACGCACACATCTCAATTCTGTCTAAAAACGCGATATTCGCACACTTTTCTCGTAGCCCACAAACAGCGGAGAATTGGTGTTCGATTCCGACTGTTACCATTCTGGCAGTTTTTCTCTTTTTCTGACTTCTGACAGTCGGAATCAGGTGTCAGGGCCGTCCCAGGTGTCACGGGTGACGCCAGGCGTCAGACGTGCCAAAGAGGTGGTCCTGGTCATGGGCTTTGGCTGTCAAAAGGTCTCTCAAGGTGACGATATCGAGGTCTCCAGCCTTCTTCAGGTTGCCATTGCAGTTGGTGTCAACTGTCAGCACTTTCCCCGCGTCTAGGCTGTCAGGTAGTGCTGGGATTATGGTGGCTATAACGGTAGGCTTGAGGGAGGTCTCGATCGTGGCTGCGATAGCAGGCTTGAGGGAGGTCTTCAGTGACTCGATGGAGGTCATGACGGAGGTGGTCAAGGTCTTGTCAGGTGCTGCCGGCGTGGCAGGCTTGGTGACGGTCATGACGGAGGGGGTCATGACGGAGGAGAGGGTCGTGGTCTTCAAGGTGGTGCCTTCAGTGGTGGTTGAAGCCTTGTCATGTGACTCTTTAGGGGACGTCATGGACGTCTCGGCGGTCTCTTCAGTGGGGTCATCGCTGTTGGTGGTGACGCTTTTGGTGGTGCCACTGAAGGTGGTGCTGAAGG